>JAXQQM020060240.1:0-440722 GCA_034641835.2 Pinus albicaulis | reverse complement strand
CGTTGCATTGATTTATCAGATAAATCTCAGATAATGAGTTTTTTGTTTATAGGAGGTGATCCATCGTAGGCAAGCCCACAACAGAAAACATAGATCCAGCTTTTGAAGAAATATATTGGCAAGGACTCGGCATCGTGACTGGCCAAAATGGATGATGATATTTGCGATGTGAATGGTTTCTTTGAATCGCCCCAACTGAACACATAACTATACCTAATTAATGGTTTGCGGACTGCTAAAATTCAGCTCCAAAAAGAGAAGAAAAGAGATATCAACACCTTAGAAATGAGCTACTTCGAGGGGGAACCTCTAATACATTACATAAATGAACAATTCTTGGATGATACAATTTACAAAACCTCCTTTCTATATATAGGAGTCCATGGGGCCATAATGTAATCCTAGTGGGCCACAATGTAATCCTAGCTGACCTAACAATAATAATTTAAGGGCACAATAATAACAAAATGGGGGCTACAAGGGTACAATAATAACAATAAGGGGGGCTACACTAACATACTAAGGGGCTACACTATTAATATAGGGACTTAACATGCCCCTCTCCTTCAACAAGTGTTGTCCTCAATGCTTGATTATTTCTTGATGCTTCTGTATAAAATTCTCATCCTCCCATGTGAAATATTCTATAGGAAAGTTCTTCCACTTGCTGAGATACTCTGAAATTGATCGTACTTGTCGAGTTCTTGTTTCTATGACTGCTTCATAACTTCTTTCGATGTGATGTTGATCTTCCTGTTGTTTCATTAGATTCTTCACCAAAGTTGGGTTATCCTTTGAGAGTTGGAGAACTTGTTGTTGATGCTCGATGTGATCTTCCACTAATTTATCATCCATATTTGCTATTATTTGATCCTTCAAACCATCCAACTTAGCCTCCATTTCTGCTTTTAAACTATCTATTTCATCTTCAATTTCTCTTCGTAAGATCGAAACTTGTTGCACTTGGTACCATAATTTTGATATCTCATACTGCAACTCTTCCTCTTCATGCGTCATAGTATAGATTTTTGAGGGATTAATGGGTATGGAATTATTTTTTGGAGGCATTATAGAACCCAATACTGATAAAAATTCTAAAATATGCACTTGGAATCACTTCAATTTCTTTTTCAAACAAACGTTATGCAATTTTAAAAACTAGATACACACCTTTCTCTTTCTTTTGAGGAGCTAGATATTGAAATTAAATTATCTCTATAATTGCAGATCCTAAATATCTAAAATTTAGCCTTATAGTAGTCCTCTGAAGCTTCTTTCAAATTCCACAGGTCTGATTTGATTTGGATTCTTCAAGACAAATTTATGTCTAATCTTCCACAATGACCTAATTATGGACTGGTTCATTAGAGCGAACTTGTACGACTTGCCACGTATCACTGTTTCGTCCCTTGTCTCTAAAATTGATAGCCAAGAAACTAAAGTCTGTGTACTTGCGACCACTTTTTATGGCACTCCAATCCGATTCCTAGAGAGAGAGTTATTGAAATTTTCCCACGATCACCTATTTGAGATGAAATTCAGGAGTCTGAAAACGCACTACCTTCCACAGATCATATCTCCAAAAATATTGCGAACCAAGCTCTGAAATTTTCTGACAAATTTCCTTAGGATTTCAGCTTCGCACCATACAAATTTCAGATTCTGAACCTTTGTACAAAAAACTTTATACCGAAAATTTGTTTACATGACCCGTTTAGGAGCCCTAACAAAGCACCCAACTTCCACATATCATATCTCCGAAAATATTGTGAACCAAGCTCTGAAATTTTTATACAAACTTCCTAAAGATTTCAGCTTCGCACCCTAAAAATTTCAGCTTCTGAAACTGCGTAGAAAAAAAGTTATAGCGAAAATTCCACGATGACCTGTTTGGAGCAGCGAAACCCTAGAATCCAAAGCTCTGATACCAAATGTTGTGTAACCAGCTCCAAAAAGAGAAGAAAAGAGATATGAATGCCTTAGAAATAAGCCACTTCGAGGGGGAAACCTCCAATACATTACATAAATGAACAATTCTTGGATGATACAAATGACAAACCGCTTCTATACATATAGAGTCCATGAAGAATAAATTATCCAGGGGCTTTTCTATTAACTTCTAGCCACCTAACATGAATAATTTAAGGGCAATATCAACAATATGGGGGTTACAAGGGTACAATAATAACAATAAGGGGCTACAATTAACATAATAAGGGACTCCACCATTAATATAGGGACTTAACAGTTGACATTTCACCCAAAGTTAATAACTTAAACCTATCAAGATCAATATGATTTGATTAACTGTTAGGCAAAGGATTTCCCAACCCAGGTGGAAAAAAAGCGTCGTGTTCAAGAGTGGTTAACGGTTTTCTGAATAATAAAGATGTAACAAACAGGTTTGTTTTTCTCTCTTTTCCCCAACCATTTCTGGCAAGTACCTCTTTATTTTTGACAAGCTTGAGGAGGATAACATTTGCTTGTTTATAAGCTCATCCTTCGGATGAGTCCAACTTAGTTTAAAATTCGAACCCTAAGAAGGAGTGGTTCGTTCCTATTTAAAAATTGAACAGGTCGTTTACTGTTAAATTTTAACGAGTCTAGTATAGGAGAAACTCGGTGTTTTTTCAATTTTAGGAAGTCAGAAGAAAAAACTTAAGAAGACTCCATGGGGGTAATTTTTTGTCAATTTAGTCTCTCGAGCCCGAAAAAGGATAAAATAATGCGGGAGAGAACTCTGTTGACCATAATTAGTCAAGGTATACCTTTTTCATAAATATTCCATTTCAGTCCGTAAAAGGGCTAAACTTATACTGAAAGGACGATCATTCATTTATTTTAACGAGTTCGAATAATCAAGTGATTGACAATATTTTCAATTTTCGAGAGTTTGGAAGGAGCTTAAAAGAGGACCCCAAGTTTTCTCTTTTTTCATAAATTTTTGAAAGAGTCCAAAAAAGTGATAAAAGTATGTTGTTTGCTGAAAAACGATCGATTTTCCTGAAAATCCAATTTTCTGCACAAAAACTCGAAACATTACAAAGATAAATAAAAATGTTTTCAAAAATTACCTTTTTAAAGTGAAAAATAAACAAATTAAAAATTCATTTATCCGAAAAAAATTATAAAAAGGGCTTTTCTAACTTCATTTTTACCATTTGAGTTCAGAGTGAAAAGTGAGAGCTTTTGGGTAAAAAAGTTCCTGCGAAGATTTTGGAAAATCCATCTGGAGAAATCGAGAACCGTCAGCTCTAGGTAATCCACATCCTCCATATCTTGAATTTCATCCATTTACATTTCATTTTTAAGATTTAAATTTCATTTTTTAAGGAAAAATAGGTTGAAAAAATTGCTTGCGGGGGTCCGCAGGTGCAACACGCTGGCCCTGTGGACCCCAGCTTTTTTCTACATAGAAAAAAATCCTGGGTTGACACCTGTTTCACAACGCCCGTGTGTACCTACACACTATTTATAAAATAGGGTGCGGACCCCGTGCAATGAAATTTCAAACTTAAATTTCTTAATTTCTGCCCAAAAATTTTCAAACAATTTTGTTCTAATATGTCTTTTCATGCATTGTAGGACATTCAAAATTCTTGTTTGTAGAGAATGCGAGCATGAGGACATAGATGATGCTTCAATGAATCATTTTCCTACAATGCAGGCATTGAGAGCATGTGGTTTATACAAATTCTGGGCCATTCAGGGCATGAGGGCACAAGTAGACCTCCTGACGTGGCTAGTGAACAGATGGAATGTACAGGACCAGTGATTTGTTATTGGCAGCCACCGGCTTGAAATTGAGCTGGAGGATATCTATTTTTTAACTGGTTTGTCCAAGAGGGGTGAACAAATTTCTCTATTTGGGACTAGGCCAGTTGACCAGACTGTCACTAGTTTTCGACTAGAGTTCTGCGATGATCGGGTAGACCCCAAGGACAAAAGGATTGACATAAATACTATCATCTGTCCTGAGCTTAAATTTATTACATTTACTATTACCATACTATGCGGGAGTGTAAAATTTCATGTGGCTACTGGTTCTAAGATGCGCATTGTAGTAGACTATTTTCGAGGCACCATTTTCAACTGGTGCGAAGCTGTGTTGGCCAATGTAAAAGGCCAACTAACTAGAGCAAATAATGGAAAGCTAAACAACTTTGGATACAGATCCATTATAGTCACATTTTCTCTAGAGAGGATCCCCATGTTAGCTCTACAACACATTCCTGTCGATGTCGGTCGACCAAGAGAACCTACGATGGTTCGTTGGGTTGCTTTGATGGTCCGTCGTGCCAAGGGCATCGAGGTTGTTCGGTTTCCTTCTACATATTTTTTTTGGTTGGAACATCAAATTTTTGTTATAGAGGACGTTCCATACGTTGGGATAGACTTCTGCAGTGATCAAGAGATGGCTCTCCCAGTAGGAGAACAATGGGATGATTCAGGTAAAAATAATTTTC
Source organism: Pinus albicaulis (assembly GCA_034641835.2). Lineage (NCBI taxonomy): Eukaryota > Viridiplantae > Streptophyta > Pinopsida > Pinales > Pinaceae > Pinus > Pinus albicaulis. Next base: position 436,256 of record JAXQQM020060240.1, on the reverse strand, counting down.
AACAATTTCTAAGTTCTAATTTTTTTGTATTTTAATCATCCTAAAACTAATAATAAAAAATTTAAATGTAGATGTGGGTCCACGATGACCAGCCAATCTCCAGCCTTATGAGAGGAGGCATCCAGCTGCAGCAGCACCAGCCCCAGAGGGCCAATCAGCAGAGATCCTGTCTGATTTGGTGCATCACCTAGAGCACTTGACTCTAGACCTTCCAGAGACTGATATAGATGATATTCCACTTAGATTATAGAGATATGTGATTGGTGTCCTAGGACATTTTAGGAGGTTCCTCTGTAGGCTAGCCCGCGCAGTGGTCTCTTATCGTGATCATCACTAGGGTTAGGATGATTGATTTGTAGACTCATAAGATTTTTGACCTTTTGTATTATCATTTTTGCCGATCATAAGGTGTTTTTCAACCTATGATTGAAGACGATGTATATTTTGAAACACACTTTTATGCTATGATATATCACTATTACCGGCTATCTATGTACATGTTATCGAATGTTGTTTAATTTACTATTTTGATTATTGCAAATGTCTATTTATCACACTAGAAGAAACTGCATCTGCTAAAGTATTTAAATGTCTTGGAATATGCTGACATTCAATGTAATCAAATTCAAGTTCCAAGATACGAACTCTTAAAAATAACCATAATAACACTAGATTTATAATGGCATAAACCTTGTTAAGTTGTAATACAACAACTTCAAAATCCAACCTAACAATCAAACTCTGAATCCCAAATGAGATGGATTCAAATAATAACTCAATCACTGCACTATACTTTGAATGTTATTCATTTTTTGACCAAGGCTTACCCCATGCATGGATACTAACTCGTCAGAGGGTGAATAGATAACCCAAGCTGCGGAAGAAATGTTCTGTGTACTACGACAAGCACCATCAGTAAAACCAATGTAGGTTTGAAGAGACATCGACATCTGCAATATCAATAGTAAAACTCAGATAAGCAAGAATAGTGATAAGGGCACACTCTAAACTAGGCACGCTTTTATAATCTAAAACACACCAGTAGTAAAGAAACTAATCTAACAAAAAATCTCCACACCAAATTTAAACATAATATCTCTTTATATAAAGCCCATTTTTTGGTTTATCTAAAGGGACACTGTCGAAATCTATCAGCTCATAGGCCCCTTTTGCCAACTGTCACTTAACAATGAAAGGAACATGCCACATAGGCACGAATTTTCCAGCTCCTAGCTTATTGCTGGCTTGATCATACACTAAAACTAGGTCTCGTTATGAAAAATTACGAGGTGTAACATTTCTATCATACTGAGCTTTTATTCATTTGACATGAGCTTCATTTTCTAATGCATCATTTCTTTGATTCTCATCTAGCTAAGCCAAGTACAAAAAACACTTCTCCTCTTCAGACGTTGCTGGGAGTAATTCTATGGCTAATTTCAATGACAGAATTTTGCATTCAATAGGCAACACAGCTTCCAAACTGTAAACTAGTTGAAAGGGAGTGAAACTAGTTGATGTTTTTACCGAGGTCCGACATGCCCAAAGTGCTGAAAATAACATGGAATGCCAATTTGACTTATGAATACCAATGATTCATTTAATCATACTGACTAAAACTTTATTGATAGCTTCAACCAGACCATTACCTGCGGGTAATATGGAGTAAAACTATCGTGGCGTAGGCCAAGTTGATCTGTCAGTTTAGTCATCATGATATTTTGAAAATGACTTCCATGATCCGTAATTATGGCTTGAGGAACACCGAATCTAGAAATTATATGATTGAACATGAAAGTTGCAGCAGTCTTGCCATCTACTGAAAATGTAGGCATTGCCTCGGCCCAGTTAGTAAAATAATCTACCACTAGAATAATATACACATGCCCCCCAGCCGAGTGAGGGTTACATGTAATAAATTCAATACCCTACTTTGTGAAAGGACCGACAGCAATTATAGGGTGAAGAGGAGCGGGTGGTGCACACATTTTACGATCAAAGATCTGACAATTGTGGAATTTTCGGAATGCATAAATACAATCTTTGAATAAGGATGGCCAAAAATAACATTCGCACAATATCTTTTACCCAGACATATGACTGCCACATGCTCCAGAATGGCAGTCATTTAAAACCTTCTCAGCTTCTTCATGAGTAAGACAACGTCAGAAAACAGAATCCGTTCCATGGCGATAGAGTGTATCACCAATAATATTGTATTGTTGGGATTGGAAACGTATTTTCCGTCGCTGAGATTGTGAGATTTTAGGTCGAAAATATTGGGTTCAGAGGTAAAAAATAATATCCCCATACCAAGGATCAAGATTACTGATAAGAAACAAGGATTCGTCTGCAATGGGCTGTTCTGCCACAGTTTCAGTATCAGTAGACAGGAAATCACACATCAGTTCGGAAAAAACCAAAGATTTCTTTGCTTTGGATTTTTCGAATTCCAAGTCAAATTCCTACAAGATAACTATCCATTTGGAATACTTGCCCCCTAGGAACTGTTTGGTCAAGATGTACATCATAGGGTTACAGTCAGAAATTATTGTGGTTTTGCGTAATAAGATGGAGTGACGAAAACTTTAGACATCTTGAATAGCTGCCAAGGCCAATTTCTCCACATGCGTGTATTTGATCTCAGTAAAATGCATATTTCGACTAAGATAGTAAATCACATGTTCATTGTTGAATTCATCTTCCTGAACTAAAACCATCCCAATGGTGGAATGAGAGGCGGCAAGGTACAAGAAAGAAAATTGGTTGTAATTGGGAGGATGCAGTAACGGTGCATGGGTCAACGCATGTTTGAGTGCATCAAAAGATTGATCAGCGATCTCATCCCAAAAGAATGGAAAATTCTATTTTAACAACCTGGTAAAACCCTTTGTTAACTCGGCGTAGTTAGGAATGAAATGACATAAAATTTTTTATTTCCCCTGCAAACTTTGGAGTTGGCGCAGAGTCAAAGGAGGAGGTAGATTGAAAATAGCTTCGACCTTCGACGGATCAACGTGAATGCCTGCTTTCGAAACAATAAATCCCAGTAAGCGACCCGATTCTACACAAAAAACACATTTTTGTGGATTCAGCCTAATTCGATAATGCCTACATCTCATAAAGATAGCTCATAAATGAGTGAGATGGTCGGCCCTACATGATGAATGAGTAGATAAATCATTGAGATAAGGCTGCACAATGTGCTTAATTTCATGAAATGTGTAAGACATAGCCCTTTGAAAATTTTCCCCAGCGTTCTTCAATCCAAAGGGTAGTTTGCAATAAGAAAATGTTCCCCATGGAAAAATGAAATCTGTTTTATGCTGATCAGCAAGGAGTATGTTTATTTGATTGTAACCAGAAAAACCATCCATAAAGGGGAAGATTTTACTATAGGCACAACCATCAATGATTTGATCGATATAGGGGGTTGGATAATTGTCTTTAGGACAAGCTTGATTAATATCCCTATAATCGATACATACTCTTATCTTTCCTTGTTTTTTGTTAATAGGAACAATATTTGATACCCAATCGGTTAAAGGAATTGGATAAATGAAACCTGCACGAAGTGATTTCTCAACTTTGGCTTTGATAGCAGCAGCTTTTCTCGGATGTATCTGACGTAAGAATTGTCAGACAGGTTTTGCATCCGAGTAAGTCTTAATTTCATGTACAACAATTGACGGATCGATTCCTAGCATTTCTTCATAAGACCAGGCAAACACGTCATGGAATTCTTGAAATAGGGCTTTATAAGTTTGGATTTCTTCATCCGTACAGCAAGCACGTATATGAATGTCTTCAATTATTCCAGGCTTAACTGAAATGTCAATAGGAATCGTTCGAGAGATATTTTCCAAATTTAACTCAAAATCATGATTTTGCAATGGATTTTGCGGTTCTTTGACATATTCAGCAGTAAAAATAAAAGAGAAACCATTTTCAAAATGATCCAGCTCAGGTAAAAATGAAGATCGATGATGTAAATATTCCCATGGTAAATCATCAACAAACAGAAGTTCACAAATCTGCTCATCAGTGTGAACAAGATCAGGAAAATTCGTTGTGGCTGAGCTAGATATAGAAAGTGATTCCTCATGGATCACATTCATTGGATCATTTTCGGTTGAAGAAGGATCAGAAAGAAACTTTATAGCCTGATATGCAATTTCAAAGGGACTCAAAGGCATCACGCCATCAAATGAATCCAACTCGAAATCAGTGGGTAAGATCCAAGGATCATCAAAAATAATAGTATTCGATGAAATCATATGAATATTTGCAATAGGAGGTGATACGTCAGGAGCAGGAAAGGAAAACGTTCCTAGTAAACCAGAATCTTTAATCAAACCTACGCCAACATCCTTGTAAGGGATAGTCGTTTTACTGACATGTTAGATAGTTTCTGTAGAGGCTGGATCGGATGAGAAATAAGTGAACTGGTCTATTGTAATGATCTTTCCTTGATGTGGAAACTTGATAAGCCAAAATACCATTGAAACAATAACAGTCATAGCATAAGACCAACTATGACCTAGAAGAAGGTTGTAATCTAGAGGGGCATCAACCACTTCCACATCTAGATTGATGGTTTTTCCTTTGACCCCTATAGGTAAATCCTGCAAAATACCAAAAGGATGGAACCCTCGGCCAAAAAAAGCCTTTATAATTGTCGGAGACTAATTGAGTATAGGAGAACCAAGTGATTTCCAACACTGGATCGACATAATACACGTAGAAGCCCCTTCATCAATCACAGTCCGAAAGACCGATCTGTTTTTGACTAATACTGGAATCTGGAAAGCCATTTGATGAGGTAAGTGGGGTGTACTATTCTCTAAATTGAAGATTGTTAGGTTCGAATCATGAATATCGACAGCTCCTATGGCAGACAAAAGTAATTTACACTGTGCTGGGCATGATTGCAGCACTTACAAAGCCAACATTGCTGAAGGGGAAATAGCTAAGTCCTCAACAATGTTGTAATTTTGAGTAGCTCTCGCATGTGGATTGAAAGCTGATTTATGAAGTACACCTTTAGCAGGCAGTTTGATTACTAAGTCTGATCTGTAGTGGATCAAAAACAGGAGGAGGTGTAGTTGATGTGTTTGAATTAGAAAATTATGCTTATTTACAACCAACAGGAATTTTACTACCATAATGTTGTGATCACATCGCAATCCTAACATGAGACATCATCATAACGGGTTATTCTAAGGCGTTCAAGGTGGAACCAATCGTCTTAATATCTTGAGTAGGAAAAGGACCTTTCAAGACAGTAGGTTTTTGTGAACCTTTAATGAATTTTGAAACCTCTGCTCGATGTGGGTATTCTTTAGTAAAATAATCCTCCTCCCAAATGAAACAAGGATAGTGAGGCTTGTTTTTTTCGTCATTAGATTCATTTTTATCTTTTCTATCTTTTGAATTTTGTTTGTTTTTATTCTCCCCCTTCTTTTTACCACCAAATTTAGATTTGGTCATAGATGTCTCTACGACATGGATGTCGGCAGAAATTTCAGCGGAAGATTCTCCTTTCGGGGAATCAGGTAAAGTTATTATAATAGAAGAATTATTTGAAGATTTCTTCTTAATTTTAGTACTAACTGAACCAATCATACCATCAGCAGCATGATACCCTGAAGGAGCTACAATTATTTGACCTTGTTTTGGAGGATCCGGGATTTTTTCATGTAAAGTACCTGACTGCGTGTAGACGAGGTCAAGGTACTGAGCTTGAGCAATGACTTGCTCTTCAGTAACAACTCCTCCCTTAGCTACATCTTCAGTGATTTTGGGTAATAATGATTTAATGAACCATTCCGCAAAAATTTGATCCGGAATGAAAAGTTTCACTAAACGCCTTCTACGTCACCATTCATGAATATGATCAGAAATATATGTGGATGTGGATTGTTTTAGTGAAGTCAATAGTTCCGTGCCATTTTCGTATCTGACAGGCAACTAAAAATGAGTTAAGAAAGCAGTTGCTAACTGATTTAAATTATTAAAAGAGCCTCGTGGTAACTCAATGTACCATTTTGCGGCAAGACCAATAAGAGTTCGTTGAAAAAGACGTAAGCAAATTGAATCATCAAATATTGAATTAGACGCACACCAGAGGTGATAATTCATAACGTGATTTGACGTATCCTCTCCTGACTTACCCTCGAATTTCGGTATATCACTGGGTAACTTATGTGGCATTGGTGGCCATACGGATAATAGTAAATTGGATCATTCATAAGGCGTGACAAATCAGCTAAATCCAAAGTTGCAATAAGTGGTAATTGATGGTTAGGGTCATGAAAACCTTGAGTAACAAGAGCAGTTCTGGGAGGAGGATACCCATGATAATTGGGAATCAGATTTGTATTAGGAATGGTATATCCTCCCAGGAAACCATGATTAACTAGACCAAATTGTGGTTGTTGAGGTTGTTGATAAGTATAGCCAGGATACCATTGATACTGATAAACTGGGTTTTGTGAAATGAGACCGAATTGATACTGTCCCTGGTACGGTTGATATGTGAATTGCGGTTGAATCATGATAATCATAATTGTACCAGCTTGTCCTGTAGGTATCTGGACCAAATTCTGAACTGTAGGTCTTGACTGGGGTACAAAGACCTGAGGGAATTACATGGATGTAGGGATAGAAGAAACTGGAGCTACAGATACTCCAGAAATAGGTGTTATAGGTTGAACAGATGTTGCAGTAGTTGCAGAAGTTTGAGGTGGAGTCTGAGGTGTACTAGGCCCAAACTGCTAAAAAGAACTAGGTGTAGCGATTTGAACAGTAGGCTAGAGAGGTTGCTGGGTTGGACCAGAAAACAAAGGTTGTCCAGGTTGACTGGATAACTGCACATTAGGTTGCATAGTCTGTTGAATTTTGGATGGATCCCAAACCATGTTCATTTCGGAGTATTGTCTCGTATAAGGTTGTACATATGAAAGACCATAGCTTGGTTGAACGTAGGGTTGATAATTAAGTGGTAAATTTCCAACTCTTTGTACAAATGATTGACCAGAAGGTGGTTGAAAACCTTGAGTTGGGTACTGACCTTGAGGTTGATAACCCTAGGGCACGTACTGAATCTGGGGTTGATAAGGACCTTGAGGAATATACTGAGTCTGGGGTTGACCTTGGGGTATGTACTGTCCTGAAGGTTGATAACCTTGAGGTATGTACTATCCTTGAGGTTGTTCTCCAAAACAATATTGTCCTACAGTTTGTCTTGGGAAAAAATTACCCTGAAATTTCCTCCCAGGCGGTAATTGACTGCCTTGAGGTTTCCCCCTAGGCGGTAATTGACTGCCTTGAGGTTTCCCCCCAGGCGGTAACTAACTACCTTGAATTTCCCCCTAAGTGGTAATTGACCACCCTGAGTTTGCCCCCTAGGTAGTAACTAACCACCTTGAGGTTGAGGATTTGGAATGTTACCAGACATCATAAATATTTTCTCTACGTTCAAAGTTTTCGCTTAATTCCATTAAGACCGTATGATCAAGTGAGCCTCGAAATTGTGCTTCCTTTCATCTTAATTTACCCTCATTTTCTCTTGTCCATTGATATCCTAGACCCAATCGATCAATGAATTTAGTTAAAATTACTTTAGAATGATTTACATGACCGACTTGCTAAGTTTTTTTTTATTTTTGCCATTGTAATGCATTTTGACCGAACTAGTCACAGGACGCAGCATAATTCGCAGCTAACCGGCAATTTTGGCAGCTTGTCTTCACGTTTGGGTATGTTCCGTGGCCTCAAGAAAAAAAAACCGCATGGGCATAATCCACGTCATGTCTACATTGTTCGTTGCTCACCATGAAGGAAGAAACGAATTTCGGATATGGTTTTGATACGTGGGAACACATTTAGGAAGGCAGACTTTCTATTAGGACTCGTCTCTACCCGTATGTCCTTTTCATTTTTACGTTGCCACTTCAAGAGTCCTAATGTGATTTCGATAAGGAAAGACAATGACCCCGGAATTGTTGCAAGTCTTGTTATGTACATTTGTTATATAAACACTTGGGAAACCGAGAGCTAGGGCTAGATTTTGTTCTAGATTTTGCTTAGACTTTGCACATTTCGAAGACGTAGATTGCTCGTTCAACTTATTTCTTTAATGAAGCAAACAAAGGTTGCTTTTGAAAGCTTTTGATTTGATTTGCCAGATTCCGCTCGTGTGGTAGAGGGCCCCCGCTCTTGCACGGATTTATTTGCATAATTTAGATAAGCATCTCAGTCGCCTTTACATGTTTTTTTGAAGTTGAATTCGTAGTTGTTTTCAATAGTTACTATAGTTATAACTCGTTCTAAAACTCTTCCAAAAGAAGAAGCTCTTCCAAAAGATTATGAAAATGAATGGGAAAATGGCTATAGTATTGTAGGATTTAATTGTAATTCTTTTCGTTCACCATCACAGCTTTCATTTATGCTAAATACTCTTCCACAAGAAGAAACTCTTCCAAGAAATCTTTATAATGTTTTAAGATGATTGTGATCCTCGAACGCTTCATTTGTGTGTTTTCACTAAGTACCATAGTCATTCTCGCTTCTTAAACGTCATTCAAAATATCATAATGATGAGTGTGAGATAGCCATGATATCTTAGTTTTTAATTGCTTTCGCCTTTATGTTTGCATAAAGATAGTTAGGATACTCCGAGTTTAATTGCACTTAACTCATGTTCCGCTTGTTTTAAGTTTGATAATGACTTGTAGTTTAACATTGTTTTAGACTAGTGACATCTTAAGTACAAATAGCTTCACTCATTGCATTGGCACTCCACATTCGCCTGTCATTCACCGCATATTAGATTACTTCAGTTGTTAAACTTAACAAAACAACCTTCATTATTCACAAACCTCTTCTTGTTCTAAAATCTATAATTGATTCATAACCATATGAACAGAAGACAATATCATTTGCTGTTCGAAGTACTTTCGCAACTTCCCGATCATATTACAAACAAACATTTCCCCCAAGAGACTATTTTAAAAACCTCTAACCTTTGAGTGAAGTGTAGTGTTATCAAACTATGGCGTAATAGAGTTAGAATCCAGCCTTAGAGTAAAAGACCTTATGATGGTATCAATATTTTACTCCAATTTCAACAAATCTCTAATCAAGGACAAAATGTTGCATCATTATAAGTTAGTTGTTTAACCGTTTAGATAGGAGGATTTGCATACTTAATTGAACATGTCTCAAGCTCTCTCTCAAAACACCTTTGATGAAAGAATTTGACAAGTTGAGTTTATGTTTTGAATCATTTGTTTAAAAGTCATTATCAAGCTTTGTTTCGCTTAGTCATAGTTTAGATTTGATTCGTTTCGCATTTTATTTTCATTTGTCATTTGTCATCAACCAATTAGGCTTCACTGCTTTTTAATAATTAGCTCCTTTCCATTAGCTTTCTAGTCATTTTCTTTAGAACATAAAACTACCAAAAGACCAAAAACATCATAAATCATCACAAAGGACCAAAAAAATATCATAAAACACTACACACAACGCATTAAGAAACAAACACCTAGGTACACAGTACACTTCACTTCAGCGCTTACGAACCCCCCGAAGGATACCTAAATGAGCTCAATTTAGGAGACTAGATTGAGACCAAACATTTTTGGCGCTCATTGCCGTGAAGTGAAAAATAGGTAACCTTGTTTCTTACATCCAAAAACAATTTTATGCGTAGGGAGAGAGATTCAAGGGAAGATTTATAAGCAGAGGGGAGAAGTTTGATTTCTAGAACGCCACTCTGTCTCATCTAGATCCGTAGCTAGTACACCTTCAACTCAAACCCATCTTCCATCCTTTACCGATCCCGGGACTTCTAGAAGACCTGAAATAAGATATCTCCATTAGATAAACCTTCCACTTCATCCACCGAACTTACCATACGAAGAAGATCTAAAGACTCTTGGTAGGGACATAAATCTTTCCACTTCTGTCAGGAGAGTCAACCATGCAGAAGAAGGAGGAGGAGGAGTTTTTAATGGAGAACACACACTATTTGGAGGTAGAGGTAGAGGTAGAGGATAAGGAGGTAGAGGAGAAGGAGGTAGAGGTACAGATGGAGGAAGAGGGTAGAATAGGAAGCTCTTTGGTTCCCTATAATTGATGAAGAAACCAATACAACCATGAAAAATATTTCACCCTCCTCGTCCCTTCAAACTTCTATGGACTTAAAACTCAAGATCCCTTAAAACCTTCTTATTCGAATTTGAAGTGCTTTGTAGAACTTATGCCTACTTACAAGATGTTCAAAAATTGAAATTATTTCCTTCAACTTTGAAGGGAGCAGATGAAGTGGCTTATGAGTCCGATCAGTTGTTCTATTAGAACATGGGAAGACATGAAACAAGCATTTATAGAGAGATATTTGGATTATTGTATGCCGGTTAATCATAAGGAAGAAGTGTTCAAGATGTTACAAAAAGAAGATGAAAATTTGGAAGATTTGTTGGAGAGATTTAATTACAATATCAAAAGAGCAAAAATGGAAAACCTAGATCAAGACACCTTAAAAGCTCTTTTGTTGAACAAAATTAGGGATGAATGGTTGGATATCCTTAACATGAGATGGGAAAAGGGGATATATCACAACTCACATTACTTCCGAAATATCCGAGTTATGTATCAACCTTTCAAGAGGGAAATCTAAAACTCGTCAAAGGTCCAAGAGATAATCGCTCTTGCAAGGGCAAGTAAGTCCGTTTCCGGGACAGCATAGATCAGAAATAGGTCACATGCTCGATGATTTTAATCAAACATCTTAGGGAGTTCCTTAGTGAACAAATAGACACCCTTAAGATACAAAACAAGCAAAAGGCCGACCGATGCCTTGGCAATCTTTTTCCCAAATGTAGAAAGAAACATGCCTTGAGAGAGTGTTCGGATGTAAAAGTTGTAGAAACTGTCATTTGTTCTCAAAAAACATGAGACCAAGAATTATCCTTCTCTTCCGGTCTCAAAGTTGTCTTTCAGAGGAAACTCCTACAGACTCATTAGTAGCCCTCAATTTTGTATCTAGAAGTATTTTGGCAGGGACCTCAAACACAAGGATTCCATGATCAAATGTATAATCAACCTCCACCTTGGAATTCTTGGCAGCAACCTTGGCCCCAATTTCAAAATCAATCTTGGCCTTGGGCACAAGGAACACAAAGTCCCTATGGAAGATACTCTCCATACTATTTCCAGATCCACCATCCTATCCACCATATCCACATTTTTATCCTCAAAATCCTCAACAAAATTTTCTCAAAATCTTCAACAAAATTTTCAACAAAATCCTCAAAACATCATCAAAACCAAATCACATCAAAATCAACCACTTTCATTACCATTCCCTCAAAATCAAATCAATCGTCTGCCTGCCAACCCATACCAAACCCCAATAATAAGAACCCTCGCATTATACATGATAGAAGGCCAACAATTTCCAACTTATTTAATTACTCCTTTAGACCTTAGTGATGTTCAACCCAGGTCTAGAAGAATACTAGAAAAGAGGAAACCTTCTCATGATCATACAAGAACAAGATAATTCTGAGAAGACTTCCTACGAGTGAAAAAGTCTTGAGGAAGACACATCCTTTCAAGACCCAAACACCGAAAAAAACTAAAACAAAAAGATCCAACAAATCCAACTCCCGTATTAGGAGCATAACCATCTACATCTACTTCTATACCTCCCTTTCCGAAAGATTACAAATTGATAGAGGTGTAGAAAAACAAATCACAGGTGCCTAATTATGATTTCTTAGATGAGTCGAGAAATGTTTGCATTAAAATTCCATTATTACAAGCCATCAAAGAAATCCCAATTTTAGCCAAAACAATAAAGGAGCTTTATATGAAGACAACAAGAAAAAGAATAAGAGAAACAAAGAAAACTAATCGGGTAGGAAAAATAGCATATTATGATGGGCAAGATTGTTATTCCAAAGCATTCGACCTGTGAAATCCATTGTCAAAATTTACATCAATGGAATTGAAATTCAAAACACACTCATTGATTTAGGAGCGCAAATAAATATCATGAGTAGACAAATCATGGATTAAATGAAACTTCCTAATCTTCTCTTTACACCCACACTATTACAATTAGTAGATAGATCCGTGATCAAACCGTATGGGGTAATAGAAGACATTCCAGTTGTCCCTAGATTCTTGGAATAATTTTGGTGGGATTTCATGATCCTAACTCCTAAGAATAACCTAGAGGCCATCCCTGCTATATTAGGAAGACCTGGTTGGCTACAAATTTGATGCTTTTATTAGTTGTAGGTCCGGTGATATGTATATTTTTTATGGTAGTTCAACTAAGAAATTCACTTTATATCCTCCACTTCAGGACAATTACAAATCTGTATGACACTCAATGGATAGAGGATGAAGAATATTTACAACCACTCTTCACAATTTCAAATTAGTGAAGATAATCAAATTCGAATACTCTAGAAAACTTTGAATCCTCTCCATAACACAAACATGAATCATTTCAGAGGGATCCAATATTGAATTTTTTTCATCTAAAGTGTATGTCTCTTCATTCTATGGACAAATTCGTTCTACAAGTGTGAGATTTTTCCAAAACTTTGAAACATAAACAAGTGAACCTAGAAAAATCTCAACAAGAAGAGCTAATCAAAGTATTACAGAGACATTCTTCTCATATGTATGGGAGTACACCGACATGAAAGAGATAAGCCCCAAGACCAGATCACCACATCTATATAGAGGCAAATTGCAAACCAATCGCATGTACCCTCAAAGACATTGAATCCAAATCTTAGGGAAATTGTTAAAGAAGAATTGCAAAAATTGTTAAATGTTAATTTTATCATCCTATTTCCATAGTCGGGGTTTCTCCTTTGGTAATTGTGCCAAGAAAATGGAAAATGAGGGTGTGTGTTGATCATCGAGAACTAAATAAAGCTACTCTTAAAGACCATTTTCCTCACCTTTTGATAGATCAAGTATTAGATACATTAGTCGCAAAAAGTACTTCTCATTCCTGTATGGGTTTAGTGGTTACAATCAAATCAAGTAGCACTTCAAGACCTCAAGACAAAACCACATTCATCCTGTCCTCGGGGGTACCTATGCTTACCGAGTATTGCTACCTGATTATGCAATGCACCCGCAACATTCCAAAGGGCAAGATGGGGAATTTTTTCGGATCTAATACAAGGACTGACCGTGTAGAGGTGTACATGGATGATTTCGCGCTTACTAAAACACATTTGAAGAGGCTTTATAAAACTTAAAAAGTCTTAAAAATATGTCAAGAAGCAAACCTTTCACTTAGTCATGAAAAATGTTTTATGATGTTTACCGAAGGTATTGTTTAGGGCACCATATTTCTCAGTGGGATGGGATTAGATTGATGAGTCAAAAGTTGAAGTCATATTTAACCTATCTATTCCAAGTTGTCAAAGAGATGTTGAAGTTTTCTAGGATTTAAGGCATTATCGGAGATTTATAGAAAACTTCACCAAGAGCAGTATCCCCACTCTTCAAATTACTTACCAAAGATTGTAATTCAAGTGGACTTCCTCGATTGCCGCTAGCTTTGAAACCCTCAAACCAAAATTTCTGAAGCGCCTATATTAAGGGGACCTAACTGAAGTTACATTTTCATATCTCGACAGATGCTTCCGATACAGCTCTAGAGCGTATTGGGACAAAAATATTTAATTCCCCTATGCCATCTATTATATCAAGAAAATTTGACTCCCCGCAGAAAGTTAAACTATACCGTAAATCGAAAAAGAGTTTTTAGCTATTGTTCATGCCATAAACAAATTTAGACACTATATACTGTGCTATGAAACTTTTATTCACATCGATCATTCCGCAATTAGATACCTAATGAACAAATCAATCACTAATAGCGTAGTTATAAGATGGTTATTTCTCTTACAAGAATTCGACATTACTATTCTAGATAGGCCCTGAAAACAAAACACAAGCGTAGTTGATTTCCTATCTAGACTCCAAAATATTAAAGATGACACCCGCCTGAAGATTAATTTCGATGAATATCTTTTTGCAATCTCTACTCAAACTCCATGGTTTTCTAATATTGCTAATTATTTAGTTTCAGAAAATTTCCTTCAATTATGAATGCAAGCGATAAAAGAAAATCATTTTTGATAGTGCAAACATTCATGGGTTGCTAATGAGCCAGAAGACAGTCCGCATTTGATCATTAGAAGGTGTGTTCGTGAAGATGAGATGCTCGAGATTCTCAAGGCATGTCATGACGAACCTTGTGGCGACACTTTGCGTATAAGAGGACAAACCTTATAAGATCCTTAATTTAGATATTATTAACATCCTTGTTTAAAAATATGCTAAAGAGTATGTAAAAGGTGTGACAATAAGCAAAAGGTAGAAACCTTCTCTGTGTGAGATGCCATTACAACCTCGTGTACATATCGAACCTTTTTGAAAAATGGGCTTTGGATTTCGTGGTGGACCCTATTAGTCCTCCATCAAGACAAAGAAATATATATTAGTTTGCACTGATTATGTTACTAAATGTTAGAAGCTAAACTATTACTTGTTGCTAATGAAGCATCTGTAGTTACTTTTCCTTTTTAGGATATTTTTACTGCTTTTTTGGTGTCCCAAGGGAAATTGTTGCGTATCAAGGAGCTCAATTTACATCAAGGCTATGAGCAAAATGATGGAGAAGTACAAAATCAGACATAGAAAATATACCTTATCATCCACAAGAAAATGGTCAAGTGAATCTACTAATAAGGTCATTGAAGGAACTTAACAAAGACTCGGTTTATTTACATAGAAGTAGATTGGGTAGATAGGCTTCCTAAGCCTTGTGGGCCTATAGAAACCAAAGGGAGAAACACAACAAAGGCCATACTCCTTATGAACTTGTTTATGGAAAGAAAAAGTTTTGTTTCCTCATAGAGTTCCGCATTCAAACTTTAAAAATGCATGGGGCTTCACTTAGAACTTGATTTTAACTGAGGCACAAAAGCATAGATTGGAACAAATCAATGAATCGGGATGAGATCGCACAAGATGCAGGTCAGAAACAAGTCTAGTCCAACAAGAAAGGGCTAGATGGCATGACAAGCACATCAAAGAGAAGAAATCTGGAAGAAGGTGACTGGTTCTTCTTGTTTGATTCAAAATTCAAGGATTTCCAGAAAATTTCGCATATTAACATTGGCTTGGGCCATATGAAATTGTTGAATTTTTTTGATAATGGGGCAGAAACTGTGAACTATAGATGAAGAAGAGGTCACTTTTCTTGTGAATGGTCATAGATTGAAGCTGTATCACAAACCACTCGTGAAGAATTTGTCAAGAAGTTCCAAGAAAGAAGGATGTGAAGTTAATGAAGAAGAATTTTTCTTCTTCATCAACTCGATTAAATTTTCTCAAGTATTTCTCTTTTGAAAATAAATAAATAAATAAAAAAATAAAAAATAAAAAATAAAGGTATAAACACATGAAAACCAATCATAGATTGGCATGTTTATACAGAAAAGATAGGGTGAACCTAGGTCTCTCTCGACACTCTAACTTTTCCCATTTGTTTTTGGTATGTACTATTACAAAATCATGTTCAGATCCATAGTGCTTATGATCCATCTCATTTCATTTCACTCTTCATTCACTTATCCATCCATATTCCATTTCATTCATTAATTCATACTCTACTCATTCCATATTTCATTCATCTCATTCCATACTCCATCCATCTCATTTTCATGTCAAAATTTAAAGTTTGATGTCTTGTTGTAAATGAATAAAATATGTCATGGATTGCAGGGACAGCTTCTTATGTTCTTCCACTCCATTTCATAAACTGAATCCATTTCCTATTTCATCATCCACTTCATACATATCATAACACATCATCCATCTTCATTCATATCATATAAAATTTCACCTATATTCCAAAAACACTCCATTCCATGATTAAACTACTCTACGTGCACATTCTCGTACCTCAACAGACATTCTCACAAAATGAATGCACCTTTCTCACAGCTTCGCATGCTCATTCTCAGCTAAGCAACTCGAAGGCACCAACCATCGTACATTAGAATTGCAACAAAATGATCCAGAATATCCATGAATAAGAAACATCAAGAAGAAACGGTGAAGACTCTTCCAAAGGTGAACAAAGAAGATAAAGACTACAAAAATCAAATGAAAAGCAAAGGTAACAAGTTTAGATTATAATGGAATTTCATAAATTTTAGCATAGTTTTAGTTATGAATTGTTCGAAAAGGTTGTTTTAATCATTTTTATTGATCATGACCAATAAATCCCTCCACAAACTTTGGATTAAATCTTCTCATTTCAAATTCCATACCCGACATTATTTAAGCGATTCAAATGGTCGGCGTTTGAATTCTTCACGTCACCCAACAAAATCATTCAATGATGATTTTCCATTGTAAAAATCTCCGCCGTCTTTTCAATCATTAATTCGTTTCTCCACCTCACTCCATTACCTCATTTCGTAACTACCTCCATCACTCCATTCTCGTAGTCGGCACTATTCCGCAAAATCGCAGATATCCTTACCACCGAGAGCAAGAAAGCAAAAGGGTATATCACTTTGAATATCAAAGCACTATCACCGTGGGCAAAGAGATTGAGCATTATCACCGTAAACGCAGGTATAGCAAGAAGAGTTTGAAGCCATTTGTTACCAAGAGACAGACATAGCAGCGTGAGAAGTTGAAGCCATTTACCACCAAGAGACAAAGAGGTATAAGCAACAGGAGAAGTGAAGCCATTTACCACCTATATTTATATAAAGGGTTGTGGGAATTTGAAGCCATTTTTTCATTGACAACCAGAGGCATATCAATCCAAAGTTTCATTGTCAACCGCAGGCATATCAGCTCGGTTTGAAGTTGTTTTCATTGTCAACCGTAGGCATATCAACCGAAGTTTGAAGCCGTTGTCACTATCAATCGCAGGTATATCATTCCGAAGTTTTAAGCCATTGTCATTAAGAAGTTTTGGTGTCATTTCAATTCAAAGGTGAAAGTTATTGTTTCAAAGGGTAGAAAGTATTAATCTGAACATTGAAGAAGCAATTATGGGTTTCATTGTAAGAACTGGGAACCAAAGGTATAAAATACCTAAAGGCTACCCTCAACAAAGAAATGTTGCAACAGAGTAGGATGGCTACAATTTTTGGAGAAATTTAATGGCTTCCACAAAGAAGTCACTAAAACATTTGCAAGATCATTTCAAGGAGCTGAAGTTGAAGTGGGGGATGTTAAATTCATGCTACCAATGAAGTTTTCATTGCAAAGCTACGGATTTCTAGAAATGGAGAGAGATGGTTCAAAAACAGAGAATTCCATCATGAATCGGGAAGCAAATTCTAAAATCACTAGGTATGGATGTCACCGTGTTTAAGAAAGGAATTCCAAGTTCCGCATTGAAAAATAAAATGGAGAAACATACTACTTATTCTGCAAAAATTCATTACATGTGAGGGTAGATATGGCATTTTATGTTTATCACATTAGACCGATAATGCATTTTCTCCGGGGGAAGACTTAAACTCACTCCTACTTTTTTGCTTAAAATTCTTGAAAAAAGATGGCTTCCTGTGTTCAAAATAGTGGTCTAATTTTTAGAGACAACTCTATACCATCATGGCTTGGTGAAAAATTTTAATTGAACACCATTTAGCCAAAAAAATTATACATGGGACAATTTATCGATAAGAAATCATTTTGAAGAGCCAACAATCCCCACCCGAACAACAACCTACAAGGAGAAGTAGAAAATGGAGAGCTTCAAAATTGAGATCGACAAAACAATCCAAGAAAGTAGTGAGGAAATCATCTCGTAGAAGTTGACTCAAATAAAGAGACAACTTAAGAAAGAGAAGGTAATCGTAACCGCCACAGAGAGAGGAGAGGGATCTTCTTACCCAAGAATAAGCCATAGACTAAAGGAGAAACTAAGGAAAACTCAAATCAAACAAACATGGGTGATTAATATAGAGGATGAGGAAACATCTATTGAAGAAGATGTTGAAGAGGATTTTAATGAAGGAACCCCCGAAATTGACCCCCGCTCGCGAAGAAGTTTATGATTATGTTGAGACTTTGGAAAGGAAAGCTTCCGCAGAGCAAGAGAGAGAACCCCTAGTCCTCCACCGTCCGAAATAGATGTGTTAAGAAGGGATAGGTACAAGCTGAGATACTTAATAGGACACATAAAAAATGAGAATGAAATTTTGAAGGAACAAGTCAAGCTCAAAACCGATATGAACTCAACCTTATCCCTACATATAGACAAAGTGGAAAAGGCTAACAGACAAGTTGAAGAAGAGGAACAAGAAGCTAATCGGCACTTACCAACCCAAGGTTCAAACTTGTCATCGAAAAACCTTAAGATCTTTAGCTTCCGTGCAAAGGAGAAGGAGAGGATTAGATATTCTTGCGTAAGCCCCCGAGTTTATAGGACACTCGTATGAGGACACAAGAAGACAAGAAGGGGGTATGTTTTGAGCCTCAAAATTGTGCTTCCTTTCATCTTACTTTACCTCATTTTCCTTTGTCCATTGATATCCTAGACCCAATTGATCAATGAATTTAGTTAAAATTACTTTTAGAATGATTTACATGACCGACTCGCTAAGTTTTGTGATTTTTACCATTGTAATGCATTTTGATCGAACTAGTCGTTAATTTATTCCGTAGCTAACCCACAATTTCCGTAGCTATCTTCACGTTTGGGTATGTTCCGTGGCCTCTCAAGAAAAAACCGCATATGGGCATAATCCACGTCATGTTCACATTGTTCGTTGCTCACCATGAAGGAAGAAACGAATTCGGGATATGGTTTTGATACGTGGGAACACATTTGTAGTTGCGTACTTCTATTAGACTCGTCTCATTCCAGATGTCCTTTTCATTTTTACGTTGCCACTTCAAGAGTCCTAACGTGATTTATATGAAAGACAATGACCTCGGAATTGTTGCAAGTCTTGTTATGTACATTTTTTATATAAACACTGGGAAATCGAGAGCTAGGCTGTATTTTGTTCTAGATTTTTCTTAGATTCTCAGGCTACATTTTTGAAGATGAAGATTGCTCCTCGTCTTCGGGTTATTTCTCTTTTTAATGAAGCTGGTGATGTTGTTTTGAAAGCGTTGATTTGATTTGGAGTTAGATCTCACGGGGGGTAGAGGGCCTCCCGCCTCTCGCACGGATTTATTTGCGTAATTTAGATAAGTATCCTAGTCGCTTCTTTACATTTTTTTGAAGTTGAATTCGTAGTTGTTTTCATTAGTTACTATAGTTATAACTCATTCTAAAAACTCTTCCAAAAGAAGAAGCTCTTCCAAAAGATTATGAAAATGAATGGGAAATGGCCATAGTATTGTAGGATTTAATTGTAATCTCTTTTGCTCACTATCATGCTTATACTTATGTTAAATACTCTCTTCCACAAGAATAAACTCTTCCAAGAAATCTTTATAATGTTTTAAGCATGATTGTGATCTTGAACGCTTCATCGTGTGTTTGCGCTAAGTACCATAGCCGTCCTTGCTCTTAAACGCTTGTCCAAAATATCATAATGATGAGTGGGAGATAGCCATGATATCTTAGTTTTTAATTGCTTTCGCATTTATGTTTGCATAGCATAGTTAGGATACTCTCGAGTTTAATTGCACTTAACTCATGTTCAGTTGTTTTAAGTTTGATAATGACTCTGTAGTTTAACACTTTTTTAGACTAGTGAAATCTTAAGTAATAGCTTTAGCTTCACTCATTGCATTGGCACTCCACATTCAGCTTGTCATTCACCTAGATATTAGATTACCGCTTGTTAAACTTAACAAAACAACCTTCATTATTCACAAACCTCTTCTTGTTCTAAAATCCATAATTGATTCATAACCATATGAACAGAAGACAATATCATTTTAAGGCCCGAAGTACTTCCCCGCAACTTCCCGATCATCTTACAAACAAACATTTCCCCAAGAGACTATTTTAAAAAATCCTCTAACCTTTGAGTGAAGTGTAGTGTTATCAAACTAAGTGGCATAATAGAGTTAGGAACTAGCCTTAGAGTAAAAGACCTTATGATGGTATCAATATTTTACTCCAATTATTTTTCAACAAATCTCTAATCAAGGACAAAAATGTTGCATCATTATAAGTTAGTTGTTTAACTGCTAGATAGGAGGATTTGCATACTTAATTGACCATGTCTCAAGCTCTCTCTCAAAACACTGATGAAAGCATTTGACAAGTTGAGTTTATGTTTTGAATCATTTGTTTAAAAGTCATTATCAAGCTTTGTTTCGCTTAACATAGTTTAGATTTGATTCCTCGTTTTCAAATATTGCATTTGCATTTGTCATTTGTCATCAACCAATTAGGCTTCACCGTTTTTAATCATTACCTCCTTTCCATTAGCTTTCTAGTCATTTTCTTTGTGAACATAGAACTACCAAAAGACCAAAAACATCATAAATCATCACAAAGGACCCAAAAAAATCATAAAACACTACACACAACGCATTAAGAAACAAACACCTAGGTACATACAAGACACTTCACTTCAGCAACAGCCATCAACCTTGGTTGAAAATTAAATGAGCTCAATTTAGGAGACTAGATTGAGACCAAACAATGATAATACTTGTTCATTCGTCGAGGAGTTGCTCCCGAGAAAGTACCAAGAGATAGCCTAGTACCCTAAAGGAACAAGGACCACCATATAAAAATGTTTCGTATGTTTGGGAAAACATAGATGACTCTCCCGACATGATCAATGAAGGATAGTAACCTCCGAGCATAGGATGAAAAGGAATTCGAGGTGGTGAAAAAGAAAGACCCCGGATTTCTAAAAAATTTCTGGAAGATAAATACCAAGCGTCACTCCTAATAATGTTGTAGAAAATGGATTCATGCTCCCAAGATTCAAAGATCGAGGGATTCGGGGAAGAGATACTTCTTCATCCGGATCGGAAAGTTCTTCAACAGAAATGAGGCCAGTCAGAGATCTTCAAGAACAATATTTCTTACCCTAGGTGAACCAAGATCACTAGAAGTTGGAGTAATAAATCCTAAGGATTTTCCAAAATAGAAGGTTCGAAGAAATGCCTTAAATTTCAAGTTCTTCAACTAGTTCACCGGAAGGAGAAATACTACCAAGAATTTGGAACCTAAACTCATTTTGAATATGTTCTTTCGTGGGTATTTGATGATCGTGATGAACAACTATAGATGAACTTCCAACTTCTATTGATCTAATTCTACTGCCATTAGATGATACTAGAGGACGCAACCTTCAATCCGACTTGGTGTATACTTAGGGGCTTCCCTCGAAGTTCCGAGATTGTCTTGTTAATTCGCCACGATTAAATATTAATCAATCACACACAAACAAAGAAAATTTCAATAAAAACACCTAAATTCTCTAAAGGAACAAGTAGCTGAATCACGCGCCTAAAAATCTAAGAGTTCAAACCACGCACAAACAGTAACTTTCATACTAAAAACACTAATGGTGATGAAATCCAACTTAGTAGAAGTTTAATACAAAATGGCGTTGAACAAATACTCGAAACCTACTTAATGAAACAGACCGGCACAAGTTTCTTCACAAAACCATCTCGAGTGAAGAGAAACCCCTCGCAGTGTCCAAGTGATTCTAGTCGACGTCTTCTCCAGGTACAAGGAGATCTTTCCTTCACCGTCACCTTAGGAAATAATCTTAAGCTTATGGACACTAAGGTTACCAATGCGTAACAAATCAACCTTGAGGAACAATATATGATTCGATTCCACACGCAAGGGTAGATTAACAAAGCTCAATCCCTTGAGAGCTCCTCGACATGGTTAATCCGAGGCTTAATGGCTGCGACCTTAAGCTCTCGACAATGGTTAATCTAAGGTTTTCTGTTTGTAATGTGCATATATCTTCTATCTTTCCCAATGAAATAGAATTGATTGGCTCAAAGGTTTGGACATGATCTCGTGATTAACTCCTTTAAGAGAAGCTTCCCAGAATGTACCAATTAAAATTGGATTTATTTCCTACCACAAGATTTATCGTACTTGTTTGTTTTTACTATCTTGGAGAATTAATTACCCTACTCCAAGATACTAGCCTAAGCTATATTGGTGATAAGAGCCTCTAGAAATAGAAAATATTACTAGTTCAATTTTAATTAAGCGTTGTTTTTATGGGTTGTTCTTTAAGTCAATAGGTATGGAAATGAAACTTTGATGGTGTGAAGACTCAACTTCAAACACACTAAAAAATGCACCTAAAATGATAATCAATTCTTTTTTCTTTCAATGAAATTCTAGCTAAAGAAAAAGAGTTCGAGAATGCAATTCCTTTTAAATACAATTTTTCTTTGAAAATGAAGAATAAATGAAAAGAAAAATATTTTTTTTTTCAATAAGAACTCCAAAACGAAACAAATAATCGTTGCTCACAATAAACTCTTCACTTTCAAAACTTGAAACTACAAAAAAAACTTTTCTTCAAAAGAGATCTACAAGTTCTAAAAGGCACTCAAAACTACAAAAACCTAATTTTGAGATCTACAAACTTTGAAAATCAAATTGAATAAAAGTTTAATTTTTTTGAGAATGTTTTTCTTAGTTGTTCAAGAACCAAGGATTCATTTGCCTAGAATAACAAACAAATCAAAAAACATACAAATATGTTTCCTTTTGTAAAAATGAAATTCAGAACTTATAACAAAGCTTGTTCAAAGATTTGCAAAAAGAAAACTAGATACATTTCTCAAAAAGGATGGATTTGCAACCAAGTCGTACTCATCAAGAAGACAAAAACCAAAGGTGTGAACCGATGTATTTCAAACTTCCAATCTTTGAGTCACCACAGACCAAGAGAAAACCAATCCAAGTATGCAAAACTTCTAGAAAATCACTCAAACACAAATGCTTTTGGAACTCACCACAAGAGTGTTTTTGATAGGAAAAAATACATATCCAGGTAGATACTAGAAATCCTAAAATGAAATTTAAACATAAACTCGGAAGAAGAAATCTGAAGTTTTTCAAAATCTTAACAGGTCCACAGCCCTGCATACTGTGTGCGGTCCCGCTCTCGGTTACTCAAGGAAATTGCGAGAACCGCCCGCACCGTGTAGGAAAACAAAGTGCGGTCCCAGAAAAGTTCAAGAAAAACACAAAAATACTTCAAAAAAATTTAAAAAGAAAGTAAAACCTTAGGCTACCCAGGTGAGTATCCATCAATCAAAACCGTAAAAAATCATTTTCTCAAGTCAAAGCAAAGTGAAAACCAAAAGAAGAATCCTTTCCAAATGGGAGTCACTAATTTGTTGAGCAAAGATAAATCAATCTTATGGACAAGATCTCCATCTCCTAGTACCAAAAGGTAATCTAGCAACAAACCAAACAAACCTATCTTTCTTAGGACATATTTGATTTACAAAATAATACCATAAAGGTGTTAAAGCCCACCGTAGATCCACCCTTGTCAAGTAGTTGTCCTTTCGGTCACTCGAAGGTGTTATCTTTAAATACCCCAGTCACAAACAATCAAACATTAAATAGCACCCGCATAGTAAATATTATAAATCATGCCTATCATGGTGATCAAGGAATCCATGAAATAAATAGTTAATTAATAGCTTATTGAGAAAAATGAATTCATTTGTATTAACTTCGAATGAAATAAAACCTTACAACCTTAGCGTTGATGTTGAATGTGTCTTCCTGGTCCGAAGTAGAATCTCCTCTTACTTCGACAAGCCTTGCACTCTTCCAACCGAGACAGATAGAGTATGTGATATTTCCTCACAAAATCTCGCTAAATGAGTCTCAATCCCAAATAAACACTTTACCTCAAATAATTCTAAAAGCTTGAACTCCCCTTGAGGCTACCGAAGGCCTCCTTGCAGTGCAAAAGAGGAGGTTTCTGAAGCCTCCAACTATGAAGGACAGAATCCTTCATAGGGATAAGCTCCTCACACTTCAAGGGGTTAGCTCCTTAAGGAAAGGGATACATGAACCTCAAAAGAGCGGTTCTACCATTGCAAGATTCCTTCCGTAGGCTTCTAGAAATTACCGAAAAGTTAGCTTTTTGAGTTTACTTGTGCCTTTTGATCTTTTTATAGGGGTCCGCACTTCAACACAGATAAAGTGCGTTAAGGTATGTAGGAGTCATGAACATTAGGTGCGGGACCACAGTAAGAAAAAGAGAAAGTGTGATACCGCAGTTAAAGAGATTTTTGAGAGATTTCTTTCTCTTATTTTTAAGGGATCGACATGAGGAAATGATGTTGAATTTGCAAAGGAGGAAGTATTAATGATAATGAGCTCATACAGATAGCGTAATGTCAAGATGACAATTTTCAAAGGAAATGTACAGACATGCACCCATCCGTCACAAAAAATATGAAATCACACACCGAAACCGCTTTAAGAAGCAAAAAGAAGCATGCGTACAAGAAAAATTATTACTTAATGCCATCGGTCCTCAAAAATGGAGGATCGGATCATATTTGGGACAAAATTCAGGAAGAAACGAAAGAATCATGGAACAAGTTAGAGGATCGATTCGACGCACCCCCCTAACAAGTGTCATGAGTGAATTTCAAACTAATATATCGGGTACGTACAACCGCATGCCTAGTGCAAGAAAAGGAAAATCTTCGAAAGGAAAGACTAGTAGAGCCCACAATTGGGGCGTGATAGCATAGAAAAATGTTGGAGCCCCACCGTTGATTTCATGGAGGTACAATAGCATGCAAAAGAATGGATGTATGTGAACATGAACATCACAAAATAGTTCCACTTTAGAGATTACACGAGTTGTATCAAGAGACTGCCGTATGAGCCGAAGCAACAAAGAGCAACTAGCTTCAAATTTGAAAATTCACAGTAGCGAGAGAGCGAGCCTTGTCAAGAAAAATCTCGGTACCAAGAAATCTAGTAGAGGGATCAGTAGTACAACAAAAATAAAAGATGAAGGAAGTGTTTGAATCAGCATGCCACGCAGGTTCTCGACATTGATGTGTGATAAGAAGAAACAATGGAGGACAAGGCCACGAAGCTCGACCTTGCGTAAAGGGATACAAGGGTAAGATCACAGCATACACTTTCAATATGAGACCACTATCATCGGTCTACAAATGAAGCTACAAACAACCACACCACAAGAGGTATGAGAGCATAGGGAGGTAACCTAAAGGATTCAAAGGGGCTACCATCTTCAAAACAATGGAAAATTGTGGGAAGTCGTTAGATGAGAGCTTAAAAATTCTGAAATTTGCTAGAGGAAGGTCCTATCACTATAGGAGAAGGCATGGGCCTCTAAATTAGACATGAATTAAGGCCCATCTAACCTTTGTTATGCACATAAAAGATATATTAAATCTCTCTCCTTCTAATCTTAATAATTTTTTTTTTAAGCTTTAATATGTCCTTAGGAATGTTTAAAGATAATTTCATGTTTGTGCCTAATATTATTTATTTTTTTAGAATATTGTGAGAGTATTGGGCGTACTATGAAGACTTGGAGAAGGAGATAATTTAGAAACTTTCTCCTACTACTGGAGGATCAAGATTGGAAACAAATGAACAAAATATCATGAAATTATTGAGAAATTTTGGAGAGATTCCTGAACTCGAAGGATTGGAGGAAAATCTAGGAATGTGTTCCCCCGTCATTTACTACAAACTCCCAGTGTTGGGAACTAGCTCCACTATTTAAGGGATTTTGGAGAGGAAAGATTCCTATTTTCAAGGAGAATTATTCTTCATGCAATTTTTTATACACCAATTCGAATTTGCTCTGCCAGGAGGTATCGTTTAGTCTTATTGTGGAGAAAACTTGTTTCTTCGCGCCGCCACCCAGTTTTTCTTGAGTGGATGTACATGGACCGATTCAATAATGAAGCTTGGTGCCATTTTTTAGCCTTTAATGCTTGTTTTTTTCAATAGGACTCGAGTCCTCCTTGGGCTCTTTTTTGGCCTCCCATCCCGTGAGCCCCTGTGCCCATTGTGACAATTTCTTTATGTTGTTTTCACTTCTTATTCACATGCACATATCTTATTTCTCGTTTTGCATATTTCCTCGTATTTAGTATTATTATTTTTCTGTCGTAGGATTGAGTTAGATGATTCATGTGAGTTATTTTTGCAAGTTTTTTATAGTTTCAAAATCAGTATTCATATTTATAATAACTTTGGAAGGTCATCTTAATCATTAAGCTACTTGGATTTGGTTAATAGTTCACGAATATAAGATTTATGGAAAATGCCTTTGTAGTGAAATATTAGTAAATTTCTGCTATTTTTTAGAAGAGGTTAATGAGATCCATTTGAATTTATTCCACTTGTATTAGGTCATAATAATGTTAAATTTTATAACAAAATTTACCCCATTTAATTTTCACTTGATTAGGTTCGTAATTTGATAGATTAACTATCTCACTAGTTCTTGAACTTCTATATTTTATATTGATAGTTTTCTCTGTTATTCTTTAGCATGTGTTAACATGGGTATTTTGGAGAGATTCACTTGGAATGGAGACCTAAGGCATCATACTTAACAAAAAAAATTCTATCCTATTTTCATTTGATTTACTTAGTCATTTTGTGATTGATTTCCAAAACAGACTTGCCCGTAACAAAAACATGGGGCCAGGATGTAGCACCTGTAGCATGTGTAAACTCGACTGCATTTGCTCCCCAAAGGTTGGTTTTTGTTTCTAAGGCTTAGATCATGACACCTAGGATCTAAATATGCTATTGAGGAATAATAAAACACCACTTAGGACATTCATTTTCATAATTATATTAGGTATTTTTATTTTTATTCTCGCTTTTACGATTTCATTTACAAATTATTGTTATTTCCTACCATTAATTTCTTTTCAAGGCAACACTTCCATTTCTAAAATTATTTTAGGATTTGATTTCATGAAATTCCCTCCATTACATCAGATCAAAAAAAGAAGGACACTTTGTATGTGTTACACAACATTTTGTCACCGTCCCCGCAATCCCCATCTCGCCCATTAGAGGGTCATTTCGTGACTAATAAGAAGTTCCATGCCTTGCAAAGATCATCATTGCATCCCTTACATGGGAGAAATATTCCTCCTATTGACATTTCCTGCTAGGACCGTAAAAACACTTCGTTTTTTTCCTCGGCGCGAGTAGCCGCTATACTCCCCGCACCGAGCTAGAAAATTAACATTGAGCCCATGCCGCCTGGCGCTCCGTCCCAGTTAAGCACCCGCGCCAAGATATTTATGGAATGTTTTTTAAAATAGAGGCGTAGGTTCCATTCCAACCACCGAGGATGAGTCATTGGGAGTTCTTGAACCGAAACAACCATGGACTCCCTCCTCTTGCTTAGTGGTTTCCACCTCCCTTGAATTCTCCTAAAGGATAGGACTCCCTCCAACCTTTGTAGGGATCCCAACCTCCTCCTTTTCCTCTATAAAAGAAACTATCTCTCTTAGAACAAGCTAGCCGAATGGCCAAATAACTTGGAGAATTAGATATACTATGAGTCAATGACTAGAGAAGATAGAAGGAATTACGTTGAGGAGAGCTTGAGTCCAGCGCTTTCATCTTGTTCAAATTCCCCAATGAGCATCCGAGACACGCCTTGCCCGAACTCGGCCGGAGGAGACTGCGACGTCAAAGAATCATTGTAATTCTTCCTTCGTTCATTTATATACATGACTACCGTTTGGTTCCACTATTTTTTTATAATGTTTGTTTAATGCAATATGTTTAGCTCTCTTTGACTCCAAGTTAATAGTTATGAATGGAATGTTGCCATATTGTATGATGTTCTTGTTTCCTTGTTCTTTGTGCAGTATCCAAGTGTAATGGCGAATAGATTCAGGACTTGCCGAAGCAGAGGGAGAGCTTTCACCACTACCGTAGCAACAACGACAAAAGCGACCCTAGGTAGGTCGACATACCGCTTCCCTTATTCATTCAACAATTAGGAAGAAACACTTTAGCATGTCGATTTGTTTCTAGAACCACTCTAGGGCTAGAGGATCGTCTCCGTCCGCAAAGAGGATTTACTGTACAACAAATTGGCGACTCCACTAGGGAACATCGTGTTTGTCATTTCATGTTGCTGTGTCAATTTCGATTATTAATTTTTATTTGTCTTTTCTATTTTTTCGTTTAGTTTTTCATCTTCGTTCTCACCGCAGTGTCAAGATCGACCTCTTCTCATTAGATTTTGGTTTTTCCTTCTTTTCCCATAGTTACCCTGCTTGAGCAAGGACCGAATAAATACACCAATTGGCACAAAGTTGCTCTTTTTGCAACAAGACCAACCCCCGTATGGCACGAACTATAGCCATACAAATACCACGCTCAACCCCCATAGGAATTGGTTTGACCCGCTTGATGAGTCTTTTGGTCAATCTTTCTTTCATCTAGGTTATTTTTTATGCATGATTTTGCCTTTGGGATTTTTTTAATTGTTGTCGACTTGCTCTTCTCAATTTTTTGTCCATATTCTATCATCAGCGCTGAGACCTTTGTGGTTTCTAGGTGTCCTTATGCACTAAGCCTTCTATTCAAAAATTGAGTCGATTTGATTGTTGTCAATGCCATTTGTGGCTTGATCGCACAAAGTTTTCTTTGATCCTTTGAGTGTTTGCCTTAGTTGCAAAGTCATTTCATTTTCTCTATTGGTTCTTCGGCCATTTTTCTCCTTACATAAATCATATTTCTTGTTTTGGATCATTTTGAAAACTATCTCTTGGTTTGAAAGATTGCGAGATAATTAATGGAGTGATTTCTTTGTGTTTGTTTCATGTTCTATCGAGTCATTCAATTTCGATTCCTACGCAACGCTTAAGCTAGTTTTTTTTTTTCATTTTTTCATGTAATTAGTGCATCATGTACTTATTTTCATTGAAAAAATAAATAAATAAACATATTTTGCATTTTTTCTTGCATTGAAAGTGAAATAATATTTTGCATAACTAGCATCTCGATTATCTAGGAAAGAATTTCATTTTCGTATTCTCGTTAGATGCATTAGTGGATTTCTTCATATAATCTCATTGTTTTCTTTTTGTTTGAAAGATCTCTATCCTTCTCATAACTAGCATTCATTGAATCGTAAATGATTTTCATTTTCATATAGCTTTCATTTAGGGTTTTTGAGATCCAACATTGATAGGACCTTAAAATCGAAACGTAATCCAAGATTAACTTTAAAACTTATTTAATTAACCTAAGGAAGCATTGAAACCTAACAAAACATTTTTAGTGGTGTAGGCTAGAGACGTGTTTCAACATCTTAAAAACATAGTAACCTTCGTTCGCCATCCGGCTTTAGACAAAGGCTAGTACGTACTCTTGTGCTCCTCGTACCATCGAGTATATAAAGGGAGACCCTTCTAGGTTGCAATATTTTTATCCATAGGAAGTCGAGTCTACCGCCTTGTAACCGTGATACACCGAAAACAACATTCGGGGAGATTACCTACATGACATCAAGTCCTTGGTCATTTATGTTTCATTCGATCACTGGCGGTATATGGCAACACAGAAACTTCTGGTATACCCTCTTGCTTAGTATTCTAGAGTAGTCATTTTGATATTTTCATGAATCTTTAAAACGAGAAGAGATCATCGAGCACTTTTACTTTCGTGCTCGTTTAAAATTGAATGTGACTAGAGTCATCTTTGGCCTATTTCCTAGACTCTTTAAAAATGAAACAAAAAAATATGGTTTCAAAGAGCCATAAAATTAATCACCCATGATCACACACCCATTAAAATTTTATTACTTGACCTGTTGTTCTTTCCTTTTGGTTTTTGGTCTTGGAGTCTGCTTGGTTTTATTTTTTCCCTTTCTCGTTTTGATATACGGTCATGGTGGCGAAACCACCGGTTTCGTCGTCCCTCACCGCCTCTTAGTGGTAGTTCTTTCTTAAGTTTCTTTCAAAAAATCCTTAGCCTACTAGGTCCGTCATCATCTCGCAACTCATTCTCCCATATGTCCCCGCCCTTTCTATTCGATATCCTTTCTAAAGAGCCCGTTGAGTTCAATTGGCCTCCTTCTAGTGCTTGGTATAATTTTGGGGATGTCAGATTGGCCGTGCTGTCGATGTCAACCCAAGAAGACCAAGGGCTAACCCAATATTGAATGGGAAGTTTGAACTACCAAATTAATATATTCTAGGTCAATAATGCTTTATATGGTTTCTAATTTTCGAGATGTTTCCGTTGATATATGGCACGCCATGTAATTCTTCACGGTTTGAGAGATACTCATGCTTGAAGTTTGTACCCCCGCTAGTGGGCTAAAACCCCATGTGTCAAAAGGTCATTGAAAAGCTGCACTAATACTTTGTATGCTCCTATAAATCCCTCCCACATTCACTTGTTGAAGCCTCTCTCAACTTAAGTAACCATATAAATTGTGATCTTCATTTCCTCTTATGCAAGGGATTCTCGCCATCCTAAATAAAAGCCATCTTTTGCATTTTTGCTCTAAATTTTTTTTTCTACGAATGTTCAGAAGCTGAAATTTTTATGAGGCGTAAAGATGAAAGCCTGAGGAAGCTTTAATAAAATTTCAGATCAATATGTGAAATATTTTTGGAGATATGATCCGTGTGTCGTGTTTTTGTGCTCGTGAAATTCATCTCAAAGAAGTGACCTTGGTAAATTCGTCATAACTCTCTCTCTCGAGTATCGATTGGAATTCCGTAAAAAGTGACGGATAGTGCACAATATATAATTTTCTCTCTATCAATTTCAGAAACAAATGAAGAAAAAGTGGGACACGTGTAATGTCGTACAAGTGTGCCTCCGTCGAAATGTATCTATAATTAGGGCATTGTGGAGAGATTGGGTATAACCTCTTCAAGAATCCAAATTGGGTCAAAACCTATGGCATTGGAAAGATGACTTAGAGGAATACTACAGGACCAAAAATCAAATATTGAGAATCAGAAATGACAAATATAAATCATATTCAATATCGAGCTCCTAGAAGGCAAGAAAAAGCTAGATCATGTGTTGTCAAGGTTGCAAAGGACCAAACTTTCATCGCAAAAGAAAAGCAAGGTGCAGCAACAGGGTAGCATGACAAGAGTAGCAACCAAGGTGCATAACAGCAGCAAGAAGTTCATCATATGAAAGTCTTAAAGTGGGCAGCACCGTACACAATCATTGTAAAGGTATCATTGTACTTAGTCATTGAAATACATTATTGTACAAATTGTACTAGCGTCTATCTACCAGGTTGAAGAGCCGTTGTTTGGAGGTCTAGGATCATCATTAGGTGGTTATATCAAAGTTGGGGTTATGGGTCTATTATATATTCTTCTACATCATTCTATATCATTGTAAAGTGGACCATTTTCCCCTAGTACGTGTTGAAAATGCAACAAGATGATGGAGCTTTTATGAAATGAAGTCGCCTTTCACTAAGTGGGCCCGCAGTGCAAATTCTCGGCGCAAAGTCTATTTTTAGACTATGTCTATTTTTAGACATATGGAGCATGGTCTAGGGATTCCGCCTTGAGATTCTGAGCATTGGTCATGTTGGTAAAAATAGATGGGACTTCATTTTTGTGACCTATAGGTCGAAGAGGTCGAAGCTCATTTTTAGACCGCCTCCTAAAAAATAGGGAAGCCAAATATTATTTACCCTTAATAACATTTGGACTCTAAACTTTAGTTTACTCTTGAGCACTTCATTTCGAGCTGCTTAAGTGGCTCATGTATCCATACAGGAATTACTCTATTCCCAAGGGTTTGATGGCATCATGCATGGTTGACTTCGCTAGGGACTTCGTGAAGAAGTTTGGTTGAGATTAGTTTAACTAGCTAATCAATTAAGTTACAGGAGTGAATTAAATATTATTTAATTCATTAATTAGTAACTCATTATTCAACTCAAGAACACATCACCACTACAAGGCATGATCAGTTCAAAGGGAGACCAGTGAAAGAGGTAGATGAAAGGGTGGAGTTAGCTATCACATACATCATTTGTGCTGAGATTTGCACCACACTCGGAGGAATTGCCCATGATGATTATGCTATCAAGCGTTGAGATTCAAACCTTGGATCTCTATATAGACAGCCCGGATTGCGCAATAGAGGCAAGGAAATTGACAGAGTTTGAACCAAGAACTCGTTCAAAATCGAGCTAGATTGTGTGTAACTTCATGAGATAGTACCGAGTACTTGTGAGGAGTATTGTACCTAGTTTGTTACATGATTTATCCATTATAATATACAAAATAGCTTTTGGTTTTTCAGCTATGCTTTCCCCACATACACCAAGTTAATGTGTATGATGATTTGATGTGTTACCGCTGATTTTATTTCCGCATGTTTGATGATCTCGAGTGGAAGAGATTATGTGTTGCATATAAATTCGAATTGGTGTACGTGATCAAGATAGTCCTTGATAATTAATTATTATTCAAAGAAATTTCACATGGTATCGAGTTGGCTGAAGTCGAGATTGGATCATCACAAGATTACAAACTTATTTCGGGTACGTAGTCTCCGTATGCGGCCGTAGCTTCCGGATTCATCTTTCTTCGCAAGTGAAAGGTCCGGTAAAATGCCCCTGCGTCCATCTCTCGTGCTAGAAATAATTTGTTCTCACAAATTCCAGCGGTTGAGCTTTCGAGGTGTGAATTCGACCCTTATGTGTTAGCTTTGTTTTCTTGGTGCCGTGTTGAAAATGTCTTTCAACCATGGCGACCTCGAATATGCTCTTGAAGGCGCTTTGAATTATGTTGCATGGAAGGGGATCGCAGTGAGGCAAGATGGAAGACAATGTCCGAAGGAGTTCGTAGATATGTGGATGTCCAAAAGCCCACCGATCCCCGCCGAAGTCGAAGCATGGCAAAAGAAGATGGCGAAGTGTCGAAGGATCCTGGAGGGCGTCAAGGATCATATTGTATCCGCCCCCGCATGGAAAGGTTACTCCATATTTAATGTGGAAAGCTTTGACGGATCTATTCCAGTAAGAGCGACCAGCGGAAGCCGGTGCTCAAATATAAGCTTAGAACATCAAGATGGGAGAAAGGCGATGATTTTCAAATACCTCACGAAGTTCACTCGCGTAGATGAGCCGGGAAGTGTGGGGGTGACCGTCAAAGACGAGGACATGGTTTACTCCGGCTCTCCTTGGTCTTCCTAAGGCTTGGCACTCATATCAAGATAGTGTCAATGGTCGGGAGAAGTTGCCGAGATGGGAGCGCCTTTGGGTGGATCTCACAGGAGGAGACAAGGAGGACTACTCGGGATGGATCTTCATCAAAGGGAGCCGATGAAGAAAAACTCGCGCTTTGGTTACCAAAGAAAAGAAGGGGAAGGTTAAGAAACCCTCTCATTCGGGTGCAAAGGGCAAGAAGCAGATACGGCGAAAGTGAAATGTTTTCACCGCCATGATCACGGACATTATGCTACCAATTGTCCAAAGAAGAAGAAGAACAAGCAAGTGGGAAGATCTCAGATGGAGAAGCTTTGGCTTCGCGCTCGAGCTTGAATTTTCACCGATCGCATGCTTGGTTTCATGTGTTGGGATCGGCATGGTTCTTGGACAATCGTGAATCATTTCATATGACGAGGATCGGGACTTGTTCTCGCATCTGAAGGACAAATATTTGGTGTGCACATCGAGATGGGCGATGATGGTAGACAAGTAACCGGTATCGGTACCATATCCTTTCGCAGGGAGTCTGGTAAACCCTTTGTATCGAGGGACGTCGGTGCATGTACTGATTGAAGAAGAACTTGATCTTTGTGGTGATGTTGGAGGATAAGTGTATGATGTGGCTCACTGAAGGAAAAGCTTCTCTCGTTGCTAGCAGCAGAAGACCATCGGGAGAGACCCGAAGATAGGGGTTCGAACCAAGAACCTTTATCACTGCAGTAGATGGTCGCGCCCATGGCATGCTAGGCAAGGAGAAGTGGTGAGCTTCAGATGATGAGGACGAACCGTGGCACAGGAGATTGGGCTACCTTCACCATGGAGCTTAAACATTCCGTAGCAGATTTTCACTCTGCTTCCTACGGGCACCGCGTTGTGTACGTACCGGCGGCAAGGTGTACTTTAGGAAGTATGTGAAAGCCACCTTTTCACGAGAAGGATAGTCACACCACGACGATCCTTGAGAGAGTTCGCGCGCATGTGTGTGGTCCTTTCTCGCTGCTTCGACAAAGAAAGCATGTGTATTGTGTATCTTGTTATTTACTCCCTCTCGAAAGTGCTTCGTATCTTTCTTCACGCAGAAGAAGAGCGATACACCACGAAGTTCGTGAGTTTAAAGCACCGGTCGAGAAGGAGCCTGGGAAGAAGGTGATTGCTCTAAGTGAGCGGATATCCACGCAGAATCATCCTTTTCGACCCCAAGGAGTCCCGTCCGTATATTTATTCGCACCCCATAAACCTTTTGCCAGCAGAACGGGTGGCCGAGCGGAAGAAAAGAACAACTCGTGCGCGTACGCGGGCGCGATACAGGCGGGATCGTGCCTACCCTTCACTTGTGGGTCGCAGGTACGTGCGCGCGCGCGCGCGCACCACGGTCTGTGTGTCCCGTTGTATGAGTATGTCCGTATGCGAGCCTGCCCCCGGCAAGAGTCTATATTTCCATTTATGATCTTTTGCCTTCCGTCTTGCGGGCGGTAACGAATAGCGGAGAAGGAATGGATCCGAACCGCCGAGGCAAGGAATATTTTTGGGGCAGCACCTATATACCCTCACAACCACTGGGTGGGGGAGTTGCTGCGTGTTACCAAAGACCCAAAGTATTTTGATATAAATTTCAGAGGGAAGAAAGCCACGTGCAGTCGCTGAGAGGGAGCCATCTCACATGCAGATGAGGATTTGTTATTTCAAGGAGAGCTCAGGCATGTGGACTCAGCCACAAGAGGAAGTCCAGAGGGGAAGAAACGACCATGCAGCGCTAACCACTGTAGGGTACATGTGTGACCATGTGTTTCCAGCGACCGGGTCAGAGAGAAGGTTGTAGACCTGCCTCATACATGTTAATATTGCATAGACAATCACCGGACTGTACAACGATATATGGCCTGTGGGAGTCAACAAGCGGATGGAGCCCCCATCCCCTGAGAAGCTGTGGGAGGAACCCACATGGTTGATGGATCAATAATATGATTCAGACTGTTAGAATAAGCAGGAAGGGGAGATTGTCCCAAGAATCTGTGTAAAACTGCTGGTAACGCTGAAGGACTTAAATGTGGAAGCAGCGCCTAATGAGCGTGGGAGAAGTATATACAGACGCCACCAGAGCTTTTCAAAGGGGACTGAAGGGACTGATTATGATAGATACTTTGCACTGTCAGTTAATTCTTCCATATCACTATTAATCTCATCCCTCTCACGATAAACAACTACTGCATGGATGAAGACTACGCTCCCCACCGGAGTTGAACAGAGACACACACAGGAGGCCCAGCCCCGAGATTCTTCAGTGAGTCAGGGGCCACCCGAGCACCACGGTTTTAAAGAAGTCCTGCTTCAGGCATCTGGATGGAGAATGCATTGTCTGGCTGGACTCCATGAGGCTGACAAGCGATCCCAACGCACCGCCCAGCAGAGGGGGTACTGCTGACCACCAGACCGTAGGCAGACATCCACGACCCATGATATTTATCTTTACAAAGCGATGATCGCAACGGATGCCTGAGAGCAACTGACACCTTCACCATCTTCAGATTGAGATCGAAAAAGAAATATTATCCATTACTCCTCTGTTGCAAGTATGCCCGGAGATTCAGAGGTCAGCCACGCTGCCGCCATTTTAGTGATACCTCCTCCCGGTTGGAGGAGGATATACTGTGAGCAGGGAGCGCGCCAACGTAGGCTGACACAGCAGGCTACGCCACACCCGCCCACAACACCTATAAGGCACGCGAATCAATTTGCTTATGTTATTTCAACAAGTTTTTGGCAGGACAAAAAAAAAATCTTTACATTCCATTATCTGCAGGAACAGTGGTGATAGAGGATTTACTGACAGGTGATATTCAGTGACTCATCATCGCACTACAACTGCTGAGTCTCAATGCTTTTATGTTCCACAGACACCGCACCATCCGACGAAGGCGCTCACCAGAGCAAGTTTGAATTCCACAAGAGGCGGTGGATAGGGTTGCGTATAATCCATATCTTGCCGAGAGGGAGTGTTGAAAATGCAAGAAGATGATGGAGCTTAGTGAAATGAAGTCGCCTTCACTAAGTGGGCCCGCAGCAAATTCTCGGCACAAAGTCTATTTCCTCTTTAGACTATGTCTATTTTTAGACATATGGACATGGTTCGGGGATTCCGCTTGAGATTCTTGGAGCATTGGTCATTTTGGTAAAAATAGATGGGACTCTATTTTTGTGACCTATAGGTCGAAGAGGTCGAAGTCTATTTTTAGACCGCTCTTCTAAAATAGGAAGTCAAATATTATTTACCCTTAATAACATTTGGACTCTAAACCCGCCTACTCTTGAGCACTTCGCCTGAGCTACGAAGTGGCTCATGCATCTGACAGAGGAATTACGCTATTCCCAAGGGTTTGATGGCATCATGCATGGTTGACTTCAGTTAGGACTTCAGTGGCAGAAGTTTGGTTGAGATTAGTTTAACTAGCTAATCAAATAGTTATGAGTGGAGTGAATTAAATATTATTTAATTCATTAATTAGTAACTCATTATTCAACTCAAGAACACACTACCACCACAGCATGACTGGCTCAAAGGGAGACCATGAAAGAGGTAGATGAAAGGGTGGAGTTAGCTATCGTTGGCGACGTCAATTGTGCATGAGATTTGCACCACACTTGGAGGAATTGCCCATGATGATTGCACCGTCAAGCCAAGGAGATTCGAACTCGGATTCCCATAGACAAAGCTCCTCGGATCAGGCAATAGAGGAAAGGCAATGGCGGTGAGTTTTGAACCAAAGAATCCGGTTTCAAAATCGAGCTAGATTGTGTGTAACTTCATGAGATAGTACCGAGTACTTGTGAGGAGTATTGTACCGAGTTTGTTACATGATTTCTCCATTATAATATACACAATAGCCGCAAAGGTTTTCTGGCCATAAGATTTCCCCATACATACCGTGTTAATGTGTATGATGATTTGATGTGTTATCGTTCTTGATTTTATTTCCGCA
The DNA here is from genome assembly GCA_034641835.2 of Pinus albicaulis. Classification (NCBI taxonomy): domain Eukaryota; kingdom Viridiplantae; phylum Streptophyta; class Pinopsida; order Pinales; family Pinaceae; genus Pinus; species Pinus albicaulis. Next base: position 399,028 of record JAXQQM020060240.1, on the reverse strand, counting down.
TGTTTGATTATCTCGAGTGGAAGAGACGAGGTTGCATATAAATTCGAATTGTATGTGATCGTGATAGTCTTGTGGATAATTAATCATTATTCAGAAAATTTCTACAAGACGGAGTCCATTCTTCTTTTTTTATTCTTCTATAGGGTGGTAGGGTGGTGCTAGGGGTGAGTTGTAGCTCAATGGGTGTTGGGGCATCCATTCGCCTGACTACCGAAGAATCTTAGGCGTTGAAGTGTCCATCCAAAGGGGATCCGGCGAAGAATTATTTTCTAGATTATAGGAAGTTGGAGCTTTATTTTCAATTGGAGTTGAATATTAAAGAATTATTAGAAAAGCATTAGATGGTTTTTGTCCCGTGAGTGGGTTTCCACCTTAAAAAAATGTGTACATTTGTGTTCCTCTTGTTTACCGCTATCATTGTAGAAACACCGATAATAATTGAAGATTAAATAATTTCAATTGAAATGAATAATTAATCTGTACCCGCGCCCTCCCCTCGCATTTCCAATAGGGGAAGAAGGAGATTTTCCTCCTCTTACATCAAAGCTCGTCATTTTTTGCCGTTGTTGTACCTCCTATTCTCTCGTAGTATTTCGAATATCTTACGATGGAGTCGATATGGACTCATCTAGTCCGTTGGTAGTGAAATAATTCATGTTTCCCCAGGAGAATATCAGCTTTTTTTCGGAAGATGTCCCTCACATTTCTACCTCGCCTTCCCCACCATCGATGTCACTTTCGCCTAGCTATTGGTCCTTGAGTCAAAAAATGTCCTGGAGTTCCTCCATTGTGCAATCTAGTACAAAGCAACTCCTTAGAGTTTGGTCTTACCTTCATTAGGACCATCTCCTTCGGCACCTCGGTTCATCTATTGCTATACATCTGGCTCCAACAACCGACAAGCCTCTCGTGGCTTCATCCACACCCGTTGTTACCTCAATCCAACGTGGCCCGTTAATCTCCGTTCTAGCAGCATCAGAGAAAGAGGCCCCACCTACTTCTCGTGTTGTTTCCATCACTCATGTGATTCTCGGCGGCCTTACTTTTGAAGAATATATGTTGGCCGTTTTTAGCGTCGTAGTTTCGGGCGTTCTCAACAATCTCGTGCTCCCGGTAATCCTTGATTCCATCACTATGATGTTGTTGGTAAATCTCGTATATATATATATCCGCACCATTATGAGATGTATGGTAATTCGGTCTATTCGCTTCCTATTGATCCTCATCGGGTTGTTTATTATCCTTATCAAACTTTTACTCATTTGGACCCACCGCTTACGCAACCCTCTCGGCTTGCAAGGAAAAGCCCTACCTGGACCACCTTTAGCTTAGCAAGGCCCTCGCTTCTGATCCATAGGGACAACCATATGGTCCACAAGGCCAACCTTTACAAGGTCAACTCGGGTCCAACATGAAAACCCTCCGGTCTATTTGGTCAACTCCTTAATCAACCGGGGTTATCTTGTGCCCTCGGTGGACACCCACCACCACAGTGGACAACCTATTGCACCATAATCACAGCCACATTTTTAGTATGGCCACGTTGTTATGCAAGCAGGACAACCATAAGGTCCTTCTTCGAGTCAACTCGGTCATCAAGGACAACCCGGTCCATCGCAACCATCAAGACAACCTTACACAAGGCCAATTTGGTGGCCCTCGCCGATTGATTCAACTTGCTCCTCACCAGCTTCTATCATTTCAACAGAAATTTCGGAAGAACTCCGCTTCAACCTCGCTCAAATCGGGTTCTCCTACTCAACCGAGGTTCTGTTAGCCTCAAGTTTCATTTCAACAGACATACCGCACCTCGATTCCCTCTTACCCTAAAAAATCAACCCCGTATATAATCAACCTCAAATCCATGCTTACTTTCTCCACAACAGACTCATAATTTTCTCAACAAGGACCTCAATGGTCTACTCCGACCTAGTATCCCGGGTCCTCAACCCTAGTATCAACCGACTTATCCAACTTCTAATCCTTATGATCTCGAATCCTCCAAGATAGAATGCATGGGGAAAGAATCCCGCTTGAACTAGATGGAATGTACATGTGTCCTTATCAAAGACCTCCAATGACTTTCAATACCTAATTATTGTTTCTTTCTACGTTGGAATTACTCCGATGTGTAAAAGTCGACAAACGATCCCATTCTTCATAACCCTTATAGGTCTCCGATTCCAACCAAGATTCCCTGTGATTATCCTAAATTTGAGGGCAAGTCTGGTGAAGACCCCTAAGTGCATGTTATGACTTACCATTTGTGGTGTTCCTCTAACTCTTGGGTTGAAGATTCTATTAGACTCTTTCTTTTCTGCTAAACTCTTATCGGTGCCACCGCAAAGTGGTACATTGAGCCATTCGTGGCATCTTCAAAGATTTCCTCCCAATTCTTTAGCCATGGCATTCCTTATGCATTTTCGCTACCCTCGTCCGTTATGAGACCGAGATGCACCTCCTCACTTCATTGAAACAGACCGAGCTACTCATATCTCGATCATATTCATGAGTGGCGATGTCGTCGTCGCATGATCAAATTTGAAATTCTCGTTCGTATTCTAACTCATTGGTTCACCACCTCCTTTGTCAATCGTATTTCCAAGGACATAACTATGGGGGCATGTGTAATCGAGGAACAAGCCATTGCTTATGCCCAGCACCTTGATCTTGTGTACTTTCATTTTGGCACATTATATGATATCTCGCTTGATGCCTCGACCTTGAACTTCTAAGTCACTAATGACTCCGTCGGTCGATGGTATTATTGGTTCTCATGGTCTCGTACTTCTCAAAAGTCTTCATCTTCAACCTCGGAAGTCAAATCGCTTCTTCAATAATGTTACTTCGAGTCTACTTTCAATTCGATAAAACCCGATGTAATTTAATGTCGTTCGGTGCCAATCCTATGGATAATACTTCTAAAGATAAAAATAAAGGTAAAGGTAAAGCCAAAGACGATACCTCGAAATAGGATTCTTACAAATATCATGTCGGTGATGGTTCTCAATGCAAACCAAAGTATCATCGTTTGATCCGTGACAAAGAGCACTTCACCAAAGACTCGTCATTGACGATCCGAAGAGAGCCGATTGCTCAAAGTCACCTAGGAAAATTGGCCATTCTTAAACAACCTTTCCCATCTCGCGACGAAGATGGTAGAGAAAACCCTCACTCCCTCTACCCCATTTGGCTCTTAGGTGTTCATGATAAATGGTTCGAGTGCTATTTCTATCACAGTACTCGCCTGAAATATTATATCGGATCCCGTCGTGCCACGAGGAAGACAGGCCATCGATGGTCCTCCTCCCTCCGCCCTCGTTACTAGTCCTCTTGAGATTGAAAGGCCCATTGTTGAATCCGTTGTGCGACCACCTTCCAAAGGTGTTCTCTATAAGTCTTCTTATAATCCCAACGCCCGTGCTGCTCACCATTACAATATTGTTGAAGATTTGACTCAAGCATCGTCCACTTATGTCCACGTTATAAGTACCTACATTTTTCCTATTGCCACGAATAGCTTTGTTGATCGTAATTGCGTGATTGATCCCGCCATTACTAGCCTTATTGCTTTCAATCTAGAGAATTTCACCCATGACTTCTACATCATATTGTGCTCATTATTCAATTTGTTATTAATGGTCTTGATATTCATCGAGTTAGCTGTGGATGAAGGTGCATCAACCCGTATCATGTCATCTTTGTGTTGGAAAGCCATTGGTTCTCCAGCCCGAATTCCCAACAATTAAATTCCTGGTGAAGCACTGGGATGGAAGAGAATAAAAAAGCCTTTAGGTGTTCTCACTAGTTTTCTCCGATTACTCAATGTCGAGGTCGAAGTCATCGATGCTAAGCTTAATTATAATCTCTCCTTGGTCACGCTGACTCATGCCATGTTGTTTGTTCCCGTCCACTCTCTTTCGTGTTTTGAAATTTCCACATGAAGGAAATATTGTTACCAACATCAACTTGTCTTTCACTTTCTTTTGTATGAGAACAACGTTTTGTACATGGATAATATTCCCACTCCCTACAAGAGCATAGGGCCAGGTATTTTTAAAGATCCAACCTCATGGGTATTTTTCCTCTTCCTCTCGAATACTATTCAGATTCATATGATCTCTCATTCGATGACCCATGGATTATTCCTTTGGTCGAATAGATTTATTCCTTTGGAGATTTTATGCCTTTGAGTCCAATTGAGATTAATTAATGTGAATCATCACGTTTGGAACCTCCATCTTCTCGATCGTGCTCCTTTGAGCATGTCTCTTGACATTTATTCTCAATCCCCTAGCTTGGTGATTCCGATTTGCTTGATCCGCCTAAAGAGGTGTTTTCCGATGATGCCATAGTGGAAACCATGTCTTCACAGGATCCGTCGTGGGATGATGGTCATCATCGTTCCTCATTCATGCAGCTCAAAGATCGGGCCATGTCTACTTGTCTCGAGTGTTTTTTCACCTACTTTCCTTCTCCACTTCAATTACTTTTTTTTGGACACATGACATCTTTATGAAGGTAACTTTGAGTAAATATTGCTACTTAAAATGCCTATTGAATTTTCTTCGTTAAACCAGGAATTTGACATCCATATTGGGATTACTTGTTCTTCTGATGAAGTCCAAGTTTATACTAGCCTTTTTTTCGATTTCCATGATGTCTTTGCATGGTCCTATGAAGAAATGCCCGACATTCATCCTAGTATAGTGGTGCATGAAATTCCTACTTATCCCATTCGAAACCTATTCGCCGTTGTCTTCGTCTAGTGCACCCTAGAAAAGTTGTTGCCATTAAGGCTCTAAGTTGAAAACTTCTACGAGCTAGTTTTATTTATCCAATTCTTCGATGTATCGTGGGTCTCTAATATTGTTATCGTAGATAAGAAGGTGAAATATTTGTTTCTATGTTGATTATCGTGATATTAATCGAACTTTCCCTAAGAATAATTATCCCACTCCCTTATTAATTAGATCACCAATGACCGTGTTTAGGGAGGAGATGTTTTCCTTAATGGACAATTTTTCTTATTACAATCGCATTAACATTCTTCCAAATGATCAACATATCGTATTTATTTTTCCTTGGGGTAATTTCACATATAAAAAGCTCCCTTGGCTTAAATAATGCTAGGGCTACATTTTTAGCGAGTGATGTCGTATGCTTTTCATGATATTCGACACATCGTTCACCTTATCTAGATGACCTTCACGCTCATTTAGCGAAATGTCTGTGACCATCCGACCATATTCTGTTGTGATTCTTTCGTTGTTGATGTTACAATATTTAGCTTAACCGCACAAGTGCATCTTTCTACGTTGATTCCTATGAGACTCTAGGATTTATTGTATCCAAATACGGAATTCGCCTCGATCCCTTGAAGGTTGAGGCTATTATTAATCTCCCCTCTCCATCCTCATTACATCAGCTGTAGAGTTTGCAAGGTAAGGCTAATTTTCTACGTCGTTTTATACCTAACTATGCAGAAGTGGCTTGGGGATACACGCATTTATTAAAGCAAGGCATCCCGTTCTATTAGGATGAGATTGCCCAAAATTATTTTGAGGCCCTAAAGACATTGCTTGTCAACGCTCCTTTGTTGCGTCCTCCTAACTATCATGATGGTTTTTCCCTTTATTTATCTGTCGCTTTCAGTACGATTGCCATGGTTTTGGTACAAGACGATGATGACGGTAATGAGCATGTTATTTATTACCTGTCTTATAACCTTCTCGGCCCGGAGATGTGCTATGCACACATCAAGAAGTTAGCATTAGCTGCGGTTCAAGCCATTAAACATTTTCATCATTATATTATTTTACATGCGTTGACTGTGATTTTCGATTGCAACCCCATGACCTATATATTGTCTCGACAATTGGTGGGGGGGAAATACTCAAAGTGGATTTTTATCCTCCAACAGTTCAATTTGGAATTTACTGCAGCCAAGTTGGAGAAGTCATTAGTCTTTTCTAATTTGAGTTGTTCCCTGCCTTCAGACTCTCCTCTATCTCGTTCTGAGGAATATATACCATACAACACTCTTTTCTTGATTAGCACCCTCGATCCATGGTATAGTGATATCATCATTTATCTCTAGACTTCTACTTTCAGATCTGAGTTGACGAAGGATGCCCGTCGATGCATCCATCCTCAGTCGCAACCTTATTATATAGTCGAGGATACCCTCTATCATGTCGAAGTGAATTCCATTCTCTGTCGATGTTTGACCCTCAAAGAAGTTGAGAAAGTCCTCAATGATTGTCATAGTAGCGCCTGTGGCAGTCACATGTCTAGTTATGCCATAGCACATAAGATTCTTCGTGTTGGTTATTTTTGGCCTTTTATCTTCAAAGAATGCATTGTCATGGTTTGTAAATGTCATGATTTCTAGGTTTATCAATGCAAGATGCATGCGCCGCCTATACGTCTTCATCATTTCATTACCGTTGGTCCCTTTGTGAAGTGGGGCATCGATTTTATGATGTGTAACCCTCACTTGGCCAGGGGGCATGCTTATATTATCGTAGCCATGGACTACTTCACCAAATGGGATGAAAAAATGCCTACACTTGCCGCCGATGGTAAGATAGCTGCTCAATTCATATTCAATCATATCATTTCTAGGTTTGGTGTCCCTCAAGCCATCGTCACCGATCATGGTTCCCATTTTTGGCATTACATGGTGGCCGAGTTGACTTCTAAGTTGGGTCTGCGTCATGACAACTCAAAATCATATTATCCTCAGGCCAATGGCCAGGTTGAAGCCATGAACAAAGTTCTTGTTACCATGCTTCAACGTATGATTGGGATCCATAAATCAAAATGGCATCTCATGTTATTTTCAGCTGTTTGGGCATACCGAACCGTAGTTAAGAGTGCAACCGGATTCACCCCTTTTTAGTTGGTTTATGGTCTGGAAGCTACTCTTCCGATTGAATGTGAAATACCTTCACTCAAGTTGTTTTTTGAATTACTGTCGAACAATTCACCTGAAGAAGAGTGTCTCCTTTATCTCAAAAGGTTAGATGAAATCCGCCGCTTTGCTGCTTTAGTTATTGAAGCACAGAAAAAGCGGGTCAAAGCTCATTTTGACCAATCAGTTTCCCCTTGTTCTTTCATTGAAGGAGATCTCATCCTACTATACAACCAAGCTCATGATAATCTAGGGGAAAGTAAATTTGAACCCATGTGGCATGGGCATTACATTGTTAAATGCGTATTGAAGAATGGGGCCTATGAGCTCATTGATTACGAAGGTCATCCTTTAGAACAACCCAGAAATGGGTAGTATCTCAAAAAGTATTATGGATGATTCATTCATGCATGATTTTTGTACATAGGTGATTTTTTCATTTTTGTACATGATTTGATTTGGTGTGCTTTGCGAGCATTTTCTTGCTTATTTGGGTCTTGCTTATTTGTGCAGATGTCTATTACCCCTTATGTCGGTTTCGCGAATGGTTCTTCACGCAGTACCAGGAATTTGTCTTCAGTAGCCTGGGTAATCTATGATCATGCCAGTGGATTGATAGAACTGCAAGGTATTTTTATAGGATGAACTACAAACAATGTCGCTAAATATAGTGTTGTTCTTGAACTATTAACTGAGGCGATCAATATCAGCATACACACATTGCTTGTAAATCTAGATTCACAGCTTGTTGTTCTACAACTCAATGGTAATTATTCAGTTAGAAACCCATACATTTTGAGACTGTATTTACGTATTTGTTTGTTGGAAAGACATTTTTATTTTATCACATATCAACATATTCCTAGACGAATGAATGCATTAACTGATATAGTGGCTAACATTGTATTAGATAAACATTTGCGTAATTTGTAAAATCATCATCATTTGAAAAGATCCATACAGGAAAATATATATATATATATATATATATATCGCATGTTTGCATCGGTGTGCATCATACATTCAAAAAATATGTGTTTCTGTTAAATCCTGAGACCCTATGTCTCTCAAAAATATAAATATAAAGCCTAGGTGTCTAATCAGCATGATTCTCATCATAGCACATCACTTCCTATACAATTCACCTCAGCAAGTGGTGAATATGGCTTGACACCCCGACGGTATGTCTCTGGTAGACGCGAGGTACATCGTCGAATCATGCATAATATGGGATTCCATGTGTGATCCCTTCTAGGTTGCGCACGAGCTCCTCTTCCCCACTTCCCTCACCCTGAGGGTCAAAATCACAAGGAATTTGCCTCACTATCAAAGACATGTCCATGGGTCTCTCTGGGCTGACATCTGCAAATTCATGGATTTAAAGTCAGGACATACAGAAACAAAAAAGAAAATCATAATACTCATGAAAATTTAAAATGAGTCTTACCCAAATCTTCGTCCCAATTCTGTCCCTCTAGGAGTGGGAGGTCTAGATCACCAGTAAAATATGTATGAGAGTAGGGCCATTCCTCCAAAATGATCAGTTGTCGGTGAAGCCAATCAAAGAACTCCAGTCTCCAGGACATCTATTAACCGCCCCCTGCCCTTGGCATCAGAGCCGCCCATCGGACCATCCATGGTTCTCTCGCTGGTGGTGTTAGGACTATGACCTCCTGACACTGAAATATTGGTAATCATTCCAGGAAGAATGATACCAAGATAGAACCATAACAAAACTGCTTCAATTTGGTATTCTTGCATTTTTTTAGTTGGTGTTTCATGTTTATTGTCACAACCTCTGCCCATTTGTAGATGGTTGGTGACAAGCAGTCTACCAAAAGAAGAAACTGCGTTTTTTTTGCTTCGTTCAGTGCTTGCGATCCCGTAGCTCGTGTGATGGTATGCAACACTACTTTTAGTGCTATGTTTGGGATAGTTTGGATGTCAAATTTCCCACTCCATGTTCCCTTCCGTGCCCCTGGACATACTCGATCCATCACCATGGACATTCTCTCCTTGCAAGCTTAGGTACTGGTTAGGATCAGTGCTAATCCCCTTCATGATAATCCTATGATAAAATAGATGTCAAAAACATCAATCTCAAGTTCCTGATCTCAAAGGATGAACTTTTCCTGGTCCTCATCCCATATACTTATCAAATATTGTAACAACTCTAGTTGAGCACAAAGACATGGTGTCAAGAAGAACTTCTTCAGTCCACAGTCCCTGAGAGCTTCCATGCATCTCTCATTTTCCATGGCAAGCTCGTCTTCTTTGCTGTGTTCCCATTATTTCCATTCTATCACCATTTTGTTGCTTTTTACCTGTAAACACATTCATATGAGTGATATTAGCCTTTTTGGAACTTGGATTTGTGAATAAATGGGGTTTGTGTCTTACATTATGCACAAAAAATGGTTAGTTCCATCGGTGTGACTATTTCCCAAATAGTTGCGCCAATGGGCACACCCTAGTACAAAAAATTGGGTGATTGGCGCGACTCCGTGCCTAAAACCTGCGCCAACCGCCATGCCCTAATTTTCATACTTTCTACCCCAGATTTCAGAATTAGAAGTTGCAGGTAGTAAAAATGGCTCAAAATGAAGAGAAAGATCTGGGTTCTTACCTGGAACTGAGGGATTTGAGATTGATCTGTTGGATTGTCTACTATCGTCACCACAAAATCACATAGTAAAATGGGTAACTATTTTCTCCACAAAAGGTAAAAAGCGAAAGTAATTGTTTTTTACCATTTTTGGAATTTTATAACTTTTTACAACCCTAATTTGGTTTTAAGACATGTTTTTATTATTATTTATTATATTATTTTTTGAAAAATGGGTTTTACACGTTTCACTTGTGTAGCAACAGGTTTTTTAGGACATAGTGATGAAGTAACGAGTTAAATTTTATACTTTTTTGGACTCGCTAAAAACACAAAAAAATACTACTGGAGTCATCTTTCAACTCTTTTCTGACTCTCTAAAACTGAAAATATTATCAAGACTCTTGTCGCTTCGAACTCATTAAATGGCTACGAAACAATATCTACCTAGTATACGTTTACCCCTTTTTCAGGCTAGGATAGATTATTTACGAAAAATAAATACCTTAGCCTATCGTTACTAAGAGGTTCTTTCAGATATTGTTTTCTACCTTTTCAGATCTGAGAGACTATTTACAAAAAGGGTAATGATGGATTTTTCTTTTCTACCTTATTTTCAAACTCTCTAAACATGAAAATATGTCAAGTTCTCCCTTTGTCAGACTTGTTAAACCTTGATGACATCGGATTTCGTTGCCATGACGTTACTCGAGTTCCTCCTTCCTAGGGCTCGTAAAATGTACTAGGTTAGATTTTTCTGAAGGAAAAAATTGTAGCATAAGCATATGATATCCCCCTCAAGATTTTTTTAAGAAATAATTGGGGTACTCGCCAAAAATGGTGGGGGAAAATGGAACCAAGTTTTATTTATGTTGGCAGTATGTTTCTCTTGAACATGGCACTTGTCTGCATTCATGTCGGGTTGGGGACATCTCATTTCGTCATTTTTGCCTCCATGGGTTTGAGTAATCTCTTTTGACCTCTCATATTCTCTTTTCCACATCGTCATGACCTCAAATCCTTTGATGTCAAATACTACCAAATCCAGTGTCGTGCTGCTGATATGTTCAAGAGAAGTTTGCCTCTGCAGTTTTAAACCTCCCTCTGATTCTTCGTTGGTCCTGATTCACTATTATCATGTTCCTATATCTCATATCAATGATGTGGGAAAAATTATGGCCCACCTTCGATCAAGTCACTTACTGTCGACTTTAGCTCATTATCCAGGAATTTGATCGAGAGACTCTATTCTGGTACCTTGGAGCTTGCATGCCTTAATGGTAGCTTTTTCACATTAAACGCAAGATCCACATCATTGGCCTTTGATCGAGTGATTCTGCAGATGTTCGACGCCAGATCATTGTTCACATCCTATGGATTTTACTGGTTGTACATTGAGAGCCATTTTCATTATTAGTGGTTTCTCTCGTGCCTGTTAACATCTTTCATCATTGGCTAGTAATCAGGTAATTTTCTTGCATGTTCAACTTCAACTCATATATTTGCATGCTTGAATTTGTAATTTTTTGGGTCGATATGGAGCGTAAGACCCTGGATTTTGTCTGATAAAGTCTAGGCTGTGGATTTTGGTGGATTTTTATGACTTATTACATGACTCTTTTGATTGAATGGTTGCGCCCATACCTGAGTCTATTTGTTGATCCTTATTGTTGGATGGTTGTGTCCATACCTCGGATCTTAGTTTTTATATATACTCTATTATGGATGGCTATGCCCATGCCACATGTTCATGTATCAGAGATATCATTTGCATTTGTAATTGTAGGTTTTCCGACAGCGATGTTTGGTTCGAGCGCGTTCTCATAAATAATTTCGCCCCTCCCTCTCCCTCGGACCTCATGCTTTAGGGGGCATTTTTTACACAGCATTTTGTCACTGTCCCTGAAATCCCCATATTGCCCATTGGAGGGTCATTTTTGTGACTGATAAAAGGCTTCATTCCTTCCAAAGACCATCATTGCATCCCTTTACATGAGAGAAATATTCCTCATGTTGACATTTCCCTAAGCAGGACTGTAAAAACCCTTTTTTTTCCTTGGCGTGAGTAGCCAGTATACTCTCATGCTGAGCTAGAAAATTAACACTGATCCCACACATGTTGGTGCTCTGTCCCAGTTAAGCACCCGTGCCAAGATTTTTATGGAATGTTTTTTAAAAATAGAGGTGGAGTTTCCATTCCAACCACCTCGAGGATGAGTCAATGGGAGTGGTTGAACTGAAACAACCACAGAATCCCTCCTTTAGTCAGTGGTTTCCACCTCCCTTGGAACTCTCCTAAAGGATAGGACTCCCTCCCACCTTTTTAGGGATCCCAACCTCCTCCTTTTCCTCTATAAAAGCAACTATCTCTCTTAGAAAAAGCTAGCTGAACGGCTAAATAGCTGAACTTGGAGAATTAGATATACTATAGCTGAATGACTAGAGAAGATAGAAGGAACTACGTTGAGGAGAGCTTGAGTCCATGCCTTCATCCCGTCTAAATTCCTTGACGAGCATCTGAGACGCGCTTCTCCTGAACCCTACTGGAGGAGTATGCGATGTCAAAGCATCAGTTGTAACTCTTCCTTCTATTCATTTATATACATGACTACTGTTTGGTTCCACTGTTGTGTTATAATGTTTGTTTAACACAATATGTTTAGCCCTCTTTGACTGGTTAATAGTTATGAATGGAATGTTTTCATATTGTATGTTATTCTTGTTTCCTTGTTCTTTGTGCAGATATCCAAGCGTAATGGTGAATAGATTGTGACTTGCCGAAGTAGGAGCGAGAGGCCACCACTACTGCAGCAACAATGACAATGTTGGATTCCAGGTAGGTTGATCTACCATTTCCCTTGTTAATTCAGTAATTAGGAAGTAACACTTTAGCATGTACCTTTGTTTCTAGACCCACTTTAGGGCTAGAGGGACCGTCTTTGTCCGCAGAGAGGATTTACATGTATAACAGTATGCTACACAAATAGAGTCGACACCTCTTAAGTTTGTATGAACCCCAGGTTGATAATTAAATTTGGTAGCCTTAGGAGTTGTATCATTCTTGTTGCAATACTTAGGCTCATCATTTTTTGGCGTCATTTCCAGGGAGATGTCAAAGTATGAATTTTTTTCATCCCTTAATGATTCATTTCTTTTCTTTCTGCAAAAGCAAAAAAAAAATGCATTACGCATATTTCATTTCAAAATAGAAAATTACATTGCATTAGCATTCTTATTCAAAAAAATATTTAAAAATACTTCTCCAACGCCCCCCCCCACCCCCCCCCCCCCCCCAATTTGATCACGTGGTGCAGTAAGAACCACACTACCATACACTTTTGCAGGTAGAAGAAGAAGAGGTCGAAGAAAAGGTAGACGAAATAGATGGAGATGATGACAATGAAGAAGATCCTCTTGGATTTCCCATTCACGATACTGATGTCAGTGTGCATATGAAGAGAATCCCTCCATATTTCCTTCCCAACTTCCATGGTGTGAGGTCAGAGGATCCAAAAATATTTCTCTTTCAATTCTAAATGCTTTGTAGATCTTATGGCTACTTATCACACACACAAAAATTGAGGATTTTTTCCTGCAACATTGAAGGATAGAGCTCTTAAATGATTCATGATTCTAGGCACTAACTCATTAAGATCATAGAATGATATGCAAAATATAATTCTATAAAAATATAAAGATCATGATCTTAAAGAATAAATATTTAGAATGAATCAAAAACAAGATGAGAGCCATGAGGATCTAATAGAGAGGTTCATGTATCGTGTTAAAAGGGTAAAATTACATCATTTAGGATTGGACACACTAAAAAATATCTTACTTCAAAAAATTAGGGATAAGTGGATTGATCTCCTCGATCTCATGGTAAATTAGATGTATACCAATTATCATTTGAAGAAATTTGTGAAACATGAAAGCACATATCAAGAGGAAGTGCGAGAGTAAGTAAATCAGCATCAGCATTGGTAAGTTAAGATGAAGTTGGAAATTTTCTTGATAACTTTAAAACATAAATTCTTAGCAATATAAGTGAACAAGTAGAAATATTAAGAATGAAAAATGAGAAAAAAGAAGATGTTGATATTTTTGTTATCCATGCAGAATCATATGCTACTAAATATTGTCCATCATTACCAAGGTTTAAGGAAGTTTACCAAGAAGACAATGGAGCAAGTCAATCACCACAAAATCTATGTTATGTAGCTCCAAGAAGACCATGGAAGGATATTCAGCCTGATATGATGCAAGGACCTACTTCACAATTTCAAGCTTATTCACATCCATCTCAAGCTATTTGGAACACACTCATTCCTTGGCAACCTTGGCCATCTCAACCTGAAAACCAATATTGGCAACAAGGTTCGCAAAGACCTTATGGAAAAAATACACAATATTGTCAATATTTTCGTCAATATCTTCTATAGCCAACTCCATGCTATCCCTCCCATCCACCTCCGCCACAACGACAACCTCAACCACATCCATATCATAGATCCACTCCCACTCAACTACTTGTACCACCATTTCCAAACCCACACAATGAAGTATCTCAGCCCATGTATAATGCTGAGGTACAATACTACCAAACATATCCTTTTGATCTAAATGGTGTTCATCTTAGTTCAAGGAAGGTATTGAAAAAAAAGATATTTTCTTGATGTCATTGAAGGAAAACATCCAGAAGAAGAAGATCCAAGTGAGGAGATCAAAGAATCAGGGGTTGCACTTGATGAAGAGCCAACATCAGAATTAGATATTGAGAAATTTCCCTCATGTTTACCATCATTTCCTCCATTTTTCAAGAGAATAATCAGAAAAAAAGAGGAAGATTTGAATTTCATGGTAGAAGAAGACATGAATAATGTTCCCAATGAGAAAGAAAACCAAGGGCATCAAATCTACATTGAAATATGGTTCTAGACAATCATTAAGTTGCAGCAACACACTCGTCTTCAATAGTACTTGATACAATCTCAATCAAAGCAATTCATCCTTCATATTTAGGTACATGTCGAAGCATGTATTTCAAATGTACACATGATTTTTTCTATCATCTTGATGTGCACATGGCTCCATTAGAAGTATTCCTATACTTGAAAGAGGTATTTTTTTCAAGTAGAGTAGGATAGAAAAAAAAAAAAAAAATGGAAAAAGAAAAAAGAATATAATCTCAAGTGAAAACATCTTTTGAGGTGCCTAATATTGGATCAATAATTTAAAATATCCATGAGGAGGTCAATGGGTTTGGAAAAAAGAGAAAATAAGAGAAAAATAAAAGATCCTAGGTGAAAACCTCCTTTGAGGTACCTAGGCAGACCTACTAGTTGAAAACTTCATTGAGGCAGCTACTACGCCTAAAGAAAAAAAGAAAAAAGAGTTGAAAAATGAAAAGAGAAAAATGTATTTTCTCCATGTATCTCTCTCTAATGAATGCAGGTGCTCTCCAACCTTTGCAAGAATTAAAAAAAAAAAAAATGGCACCAAAAGTAAAAGTTGGTCAAAACCCTAGTCAAATGAAGACAAGCTTGGACTTCCTCTTCCTTTGCTCAGATGCTCCAAAAATACCTAGGAAATGCCAATCCATCACCCTAATCCATTTCCAACATCCACCCATAATTTCCAAGATTTTCTCATTCATTTTCCTCGTTGTCCTAAAATGCTACAAGAAACATTGTTTTTTCTATAGAAAACTCCTATTTTTTAGAAAAACGTTGTTTTTACTATAACTAAAAAAAATGCATCTATTTTCTGACCTATTTCATGGGGAGATGCATATATATGATGTTAACATGCTCAAGAAATTTCAGCACATTCCAGTGCATGGTTTGTCGGAAATAGACCTACATCACATAAAATAATTTTTATGTTTCCTCACGCTTTGTGCATCCAGTGACTGATATTTTTTATGGGGAGGTGCATAAACATTATCATAATATTCTGAAATTTTTTTAGGTCAATCTGATCTATTGTTTGAGAGATATGCGTAAAACAAGCTTGCTACAAGGGGGTTGTCTTGAAATAGTTTTTAGCATAAAATTATTTTTATTATATCTCAATAAATATGCATCGAATTCATGAGTTGTTTCAAGGGGAGATGTATATATATGATGGTAACATGCTCAAATAATTTCAGCAATTTATGGTGCACATTTTGTGATAAATCAACCTCCATCACCTACTACCATTTTTATTTTTTTCAATATTAGTGCATCCAATGACCAAGATTTTTTATGGGGAGGTGCATAAGTATGATAGTAATATGCTCAAAAAAATTTAGGTCCATCTGATCTACCATTTGATATCTATGCCTAAATCAAGTCTGCTACAAGAGGTTTGTCCTGAGAAGCCTTTACAATCACATCAAAACTCAGCATCAATTATTTTTTCAAACACAGAGCATAAGATCCAGCCACCTTGAGCATCATGAAGCCATTTATGAAGTTGAGAAGAAACAAAAAAAAAAAAATCATCATGCTATAAATACTTGTATAGAAACAAAATCATCAACTACAAAACTCACATCATGAACATATTAGAAGAAAAATTTAAGTCAGGGATTTGAAGTAGCAGCAACAACAACAAAAGAAACCTTGAAAGACCTCCAAATTCAAGACTATCAGCAATAGGACCTCCAGCAGATTATCACATGCAACTTTAGAACCACTAAAGACAGCTTCAATAGTCGTATCAACAACTTCAATATCACCTACAAAAATAAATCAAAGGTAAAGATTAGGTATGCAATCATCTAAACCTTTCTTCGAATTTATTCCATCCGAAGAAAACATTAAAAGTGTGGGAAGGAAAGTATTCTATAAATCAATAGGACTTGAGGACTTGAGAAAGCGGATAGCAAGAAATTAGTTGTGATGAAAAATAAGGAGTGCCAAGGGGTAATTGAGGGAAAAATTAGTTAACAAAAAAATAACTCTGAGTTTATTTTGCATGCAATGAAAAAGAGAAAAAAATTGAAAAAATAAAAAATAAAAGGTGGAATCACCACATCTTTGCATACGAAATAGAGTTGCTATAGGCGAAATAGGGCTGCTACAAGCACAAAATTTTCTATATGAAGTTCACCAAGAAAAATTTTGTTGATCAAAGGTGGTTTTCTTCCTCTCTTCTCTCTCTCCTATGCTTACACACTCGATGTACAACTCCAACATGCACCCATTCACTCATTTCACCTTGCAAGTAGGCATAAAGATCCATTTTTACTCTTGACTGTAATTGCTAAAGGAAATTCCTAGCAACTATAGGATTCCTATAGCACTACAGGAAACCAGGTAAATGCTACAGGAAACTTATTTACAAGAAAATTATCTCTCTCAAATTTTTCTAAACTTTAAAAAGAGAATGATTATTTATTTATTTTCCTATACCTATAAATCTTAACCCGCACTTCACTCCATGCACAAGGATTCAGTCCCTAAACCCTGTGTTGCACCACTAGAAGTTAGATCACCTATACCTTGGCATGGGACCCCTTCCCTTACCTCTCCATCACTCCAATAATTCCAACACTCCATCCCTAACCTCCATAAACCATTTCCCTTCATCTCTAAGCAATTTGGAGCCCCAAGAAGTAGAGAGAAGACTGTTATAGGAAGTTGAAAATTTTCCTCTAGTAATTATGTATATGGCATAGCAAGGTCAAAATCTGAGGATAAGTTGATGAAGATGGATTCAAAAGACCACCAACAGACTCTAGGAGGATGCACACACCAGCAAAGTCACCTGAGGACCTCCATGCATCACCTACAAGAAGAAAAAAACAAATAAAAAGGTTAAGCATTGTTAGTATGAATCTTGATTCGAAGTGTACGAAAAAAGACCACTTTAGTTGTGCATAAAAAAAACCCTAACAGTAGAAAGGACTACTAATATCTTCATATCTACAATGAGATGATCAGAAAAATGTTGCAAAAATCTAGATCTATGCATTATAAGACATTAAACAGTAGAAAAATAAGATTTACTCCATAGATCCAATAGACAAGACAAGAATATAACCAATGAAATTTTTATTAATGACACCTGGGAGGCAAACACAAGAAGGTGTTCCCTGTTCTCCTCAATGGGATGGGTTCTTATAAGTCCTTAGCACTTCAGATTTAGAATTCCTCTCTCTTGATGGTGTAGAAAACCCAGAGAAAAATGGAAAAATATGGCTATGATGGTGGATCAATAGCCAGACCAAGAGTTGAGATCCAGAGTGATCTTTAGGCAATAAAAGGTGACAAATGAATGGGAAAACCCTTCTATTTATAAAAAAATATTGAGTTAGTCTAGATATTGGTGCATAATTAAAATATTATTAACCAGATCTATATCCAAATTTTATGGAATATTTTATTATATTTGTTGGAGGGAAAAGGAATTTGACTTGAGTTAAATCCCCTTATTTATAAATAATAAATAAATAAATGATTTATTTATTATTTTAAAGATGTGATTAAGTAATAATAAATAAATAAATGATTTATTTATGATTTTAAGGATATGGTTGAGTAATGATCAAACCTTATAATGATTTATTTAATTATTTAAGGGTGAATTAGTCATATTTAACAAAGAATATTATTTAAATAAGATTCAAATTATTATTCTTTAGAAAATAATAAGATAAATAATGATTTATCTAATTAATTTCCTTGTTTTGGGTTAAATATAACCAGAAATATTAATTAAACTATTGTTTAACTAATTATTCCTTGAGGAAAATCAAACAAATGTATATTTATTTAATATTTCCTAATGGGGTTTCCTATTTAGACCATAAACAACTTAATAAAGGTGATTTACTAAGTTATTTTCATAATGAAAGTAATTTTACTTGGGGTAAAATTGGTCTTACATGGTGTACTTGGGTCTATCTAATGATAATAGATTAGATGACCAAAAAATGGTGTAATATATTTCGCCCCAGCGTGCGAGCGTTAGGAGATAATCGTATGACCGAAGTACATTGTAAGAACTCAATCACTAGACACTAAAGGGGAGGTCAAAGAGAGAGAAGTATAAGGTAGACCAAAGTGCTGAAAGAACTAGACCCTGAGGAGGCAAATTTCAGGTGCGACAAGTCTCTTTGATGAGTGAGTGCCTGCTATAGGCGGCAGGGGAGGCATACCTTTGCCTATCGAGGCAATAGTACAAATAATAAGGCGTCTGGAAAACCATGGGATGGAAAAATATAGGATATGATGGCATAAAAATGAGCCAGATAAATAACGTGATAATGAATCCCACATACATATTGTGCTTGGGATAAAAACTAGGACTTGTAAAATAATATCTGAGTACATGAGATATCAATGCAACCCAAATGCCCCTGAACACAGGAAAGGGCTCTAAAAATCTGACTGATACATGCAAAAAAAAGGCACTGCAAGCAGCTGAGGCTAACATCATCAAATGTATGGAACTGCATCAAAGGCTGTGATGAAGAGGTCATCCGAGTGTGTGGGGGGCTACCTGTAGGGCCACCCCTTCATGAGGGCTGAGACATATCACACACACTCGAGAATCATCGATGTCAGCTACTGCATCACTGAACCATCGAGTATATAGATCTTGATCATGTTGAAAGGAGCTAGATCTTAGAAACAATCAAGTCAAAGGGAAATAAGGAGTCCCTTTGCCTGATCCAAGGCACCGAACAAGAGTAGAAGCTGGAACCAAGGTACACCACCCTATAGACCTATCTTTTGGAATGAATGAGTTGATGTTGATAGAAGGAGGTCCGTCATAGGTGAGGCAATAAGAGATCCTCAACTAGGGCACGAGAGAAAATAGTAAAATGACTGATAGACTAACACAAATGATGATGATGAAATGGGGGGGAATGAGTAGCAAATGGACGAATTCCCTTTTTAGAGCATAAATGGCATGTATGACCTGGCAGCAATAGACACAACATCATAAGGGATAGGGGGTAGTGGGACTGAAAGCCATAATGTGCAACTCAAGAGAGGGACCAAGGAATGAATGATGGAGTACTATAGCGAGATGCAGAGGTACTCAGAATAGACTCCACAAATGTAATGATGACTCAACTCGGATGCTCTAAACAAGGGTGACTCTATGGTGTTGCCATGCAAAAAAGGCCCAATGGGGACCATGAAAAGTATGAGCACGAGATGGTAAATCATGACGAAAGTCAACATGAGTGTGGACAAGTATGGTGGCAACGTGGTGCCCCCAGTACGAGTGTTGCAAGTGAATAAATTTGATTTTGAGGAAGGTTGAAGTGGTGCTTCTTGGAAAAAATGTGTCCTGGTGAAGTATCAAATCACAAAAGCTAATAGATACCCATTTGGGGGCTTAGTGAGATCTTTCCAATGGTATAGATGGTTCGTCAAACTGAGATATGGTTTAGTGACCATAAGCGAAAGAAAACTCAAGGGTTTTCTTTTAATAAGGCATTTTCCTTCTGGATTCACTCATTTTCCGATGGAGCTGTGGTGAATGTCATGAGGAGAGGAGGCCTTAAATCCTGTGGCGGTTGTAGCAGATAAACCGACCATTGGAATTTAAGATCCGACAGTTGTAGGTAATATGCCTAACCCTACTCTTTCATTTTAGTGGGTTGAAATTTAAGCTTAGGTACCCAAAGCTCATGAACAGGCCAGGTTGCACTTTCTTAGGGTCTGCTCTATGACCTAGGTAGTAGGTACTAGGCAGAAAACTGCTACCTGTCCCAGGAAATGACCTAGAAAGTGTGACCTGTCAGAGAAAGGGGGTTTCAATTCTGTTATGGGCTAAGATCTAGGATTTTATGGGTGAGGGGGATGGGTGCCCCCAGGCATGTTATGGACATGAAAAAAATGTTTTTAGAAAAAGAGAAATCTAAACACACTTTAATGATGCGGTGCGCCACTTGTTTGCAGTTTGAGAAAGGAAATAGACAATTACTAATCTCTTTTGGTACTGCATATATGAATCAAATGGACTTTAATTTTTTGGGTTGGCATACATGGTGTTACTATACCAAAGATAGGATTTGGGGATAATGAATTGATGTTCTTCCAGAAAACCCATAGGTTGGTCAACCACAATGTCTATGAGACTGGGTTGCTGATGTAATATGACGAAATGATGAGGGGTATCATCCCTAGAGCGATCTGAAGTGATATGGGACTCTAGAGGTTCTTCTAAATGTGGAAGAATAATGGGAGTAGAGTCGACACGACTAGATTCACTAGGAGAGTGGTGGATAATTGCTTCTCCTAGTCTCTCAAATATGGGTGCCTCGTTACCCAAACCTTGGGTGTCAATGTAATGGCCACAAGGTGCATGTGGCTCGAATGCATGAGTTCGATGTAAGGGAGGATAGATAAATTCAGGGGTGGTGACTACTTCGATAGTGTCTTCATCATAATAGAAGATGGGGTGAGTGGTGGAAGAAATACCACCTAATATGGCAAAGCTACCTGACTCATCATCATGAGAAGAGGGGTTCACATGCGCATCGTCACAAGTGGTAATAGAAGAGTAAGCAGATAAAGGATCTACCGATGTTGAGCCCGGGGTGATCGCTGAAGGGAGCTTAGGTGAAACATCAGGGGGAGTCTCCAAGGGGCCTTCCACCAAGGGTCTCATGGATGATGATAGGAAGAAAATGGTGGATGAAGGCTTCGTCATCTCAACATTAGGAGGGGGAATGTCAATGGGATAATTCGTGTCCTCTGGTTTTACCGAAGAAAAATGTGCAAATAAGGGAGTGGTGGACTTGTTTCATTTGGCCTCAAATTGGCTTCTAAAGAGAAATGATACTCTTCAAGGCGAGGATAGAGGTGAGTGTAGTGGCCATGGAAATCACACAAAGCACAAGGGTGATTTGTGCGCAACGGTTTGAGTTTTGGGATTGA
This sequence comes from Pinus albicaulis, assembly GCA_034641835.2. Classification (NCBI taxonomy): domain Eukaryota; kingdom Viridiplantae; phylum Streptophyta; class Pinopsida; order Pinales; family Pinaceae; genus Pinus; species Pinus albicaulis. The sequence goes on along the minus strand of JAXQQM020060240.1, from coordinate 377,619 downwards.
ATCGGGTATAGTGACATATACCTCTAGGATATCATATTCCGGAAACATCTCATTGACCATGGACTTGAGGTGAGGTAGCTCCGGAAAAGTATGGGTGGCGTGGTCGACAACATCACACAAAGCACACTGGATGGTACGCTTTGGACATCGAGAGGGGGCAGGGTTTTTTGGGGTAGCCTTGTCCTTTGATGCCCCCTTGTGAGCTTTTCCCTTCTTAACCGAAGCGGTCGCAACGGGAGGTGTTTGCTATTGAGGTGAATGAGGCACTATTGCAGCAGGAGAAGTCATAGGGAATGGTTGGACCGTGGTCAAAACAAGATAAGGTTTGGGTTAACTAAGCGGGGTAGCGGCTGCAGGATCAAGGTACCAGACGGGAATCCCAAGGGTCAGGTTAGGAAGAGAGAGGGTGGCCATAACAGGTACTGCATACACTCCTGGTGGGGGAGCTAGGAACGGTATCTGACCAGGGGGTAATGACCAGGTGGGACGGTTCCAAGCTAGTTAAGGCTTGAAGGAACCGTTCCAGGAGGATAAAGGGGCTCATGAGTACAAGCTGAAGGTGAAGGGCTAGGAGAAGAAGGTTCAAAATTCTGATCAGAGGACATCATGAGAATCTAGTAATTGGGGGAACCAGATGGAAGAGGTTGAGTGGCCACCTAACCTTCAGGTGGTTGGGTAGCCACAAATCCCTTTTGTGCATTCATCTTATCCTAAGGAGGCGGTGGCTGCTGTTGCAGGGGTTGAAAAGGCAAGGGATGCGGAGGTGCTAATGCTGGAGGAGATGGAGCACCAAGCTGCAGATACAAAGAAGGGGGTTGGGTAACAGTGTGGTAAATAGGAGGTTGGGCTAAAAGTGGAGGCATGTCATATCCTAGATATGTCATAACGAGAGGGGGAAAAGTGCGGGAGGTGTTAACCCCCCTAGGAAAACCACAACCCATGGGAGGTTGAGCATATGGATGAGAGAGAGCTCCAACGATACCGTCGGTGACATGAGGTGCCCTTAGTGTGTTGGCCCCACCGGGTTTGGGAATATCAGGTAGAAATATATAAACATAACCCATCTGAGTGTAGATTAGGTCATATTTTAATGCCATTTGGAGGGTGGCTTCTTCAGTTTGAGGAAAATGCGATGCGACATCCTTCCCGATAGGAGGCAAGAGAGATCTAAGGAACCAGTCCATGTAGACATGGTCTTCGAACGTAGCGGATTGACATAGGCAGTTTCTTCTCTGCCATTCCTGGACAAGATCGGATAGGCGGGTCGTAGATGATTGATGGAAAGTAGTCAAAATTTCGATATTAGTGTCATAATGAAGGGGAAGCTAGAAGTAAGATAAAAAATCCTGGGAAAGAGTCGCAAAGGTAGTATGAGAGGAATTTTCCTGATCAACATACTACTTAGAGGCTTTACCTATAAGCATTTGTTGGAACAACTGAAGACAGACAGAGTCATCGGTAATGGAGTTAGTTGAACACCACATGTGGAAATATCGAACATGATTTGAAGAATCTTCTCCAGCAAGGCCTTCAAACTTTGGGATGTTGGAAGGGAGCTTTGTTGACATAGTAGGCCAACTAGCTTCATGGTGTATAGGGTCGTTTATCAACTGGTCCAAGTTGGGGAGGCTGAGACCTGCCATGAAGGGGAGCAAGGGCACATCTGGGGTAGCATCCATTTTCCCAGAAAGGGCACTAGTGGTATTCCCAGCCTGAGGGCCAGGGTTGCCACCAGCATAAGGTCTTTCACTAGACATGGTGAAGGTGTCAGGGGGAGAACCAAAGGCAGAACGAGAAGGAGAACCCAAAGGACCAGAAGAAGAGTCGGTGTGTAGACTCGGTAGAGGACTAACTCGAAACCTACGCAGAGGAGTAAGTCTTCCTACCAGAAACTGAGGATGAAGGCCAAGAAGTCTCCAGGATAAACGCCTTGGTGGTGCAATGGTGATGACACAAACACGGCACAAAGGAAAAAGAGATCGACAAGGGCAGGGAGGTGCAGGGTCAACTGATTACAATGTCAAAACAAGGGCAAAAAGGTGCAGGATTAATTTATTTCAATGTTTTAGAGTCCTTGCTTGGCGGTGTTAACCAAGCCCTTTTTTGCTTAGGGTGTGTGTGTAAAAGTGTGTAAATTTTAATTTTTAAACCAAGATGTTTATAGAGAAAAAGAATAAGCGTGTTGTATAGCTATAAATAAACCCGCAAATATCAGTATATATGCCTGAAAAATAGAAAATAAACAGTTGATAATGCACTAATCTAAACCCAAGGAGGCGGGTCTCTCAACAACTAGTCTATAGGTGAGTAAAAAACTAATCAAAACACACTAACAAGCTAATAGATCTAAGGTCAAGAGGGACAGGAATCTAAAAGTTAAAATCTACTGGAAAGTGGTGCAGAAAACAACGACAAATCAGAGGAAAATTTGTTGTAAAAACAGTGGCGAAAGGCCATCTCCTGAAGGGAAACATAGTGAACCCTAGAGGAAAACCCAAACAAAGCTAGATGAGGTGATTTGGATGGATAAAAAGCTGATCTGAAGTGAATCTGAAGGTGAGGTATCAGATCTGAAATAATGGCTGAAGACTCTGAAATTTCAGACAACCTGCAACAGCAAACACTCTTCCACAAAAAATGGAGGGTACTGAAGCCATAGGGGGCTAGGTTCCCACTTAGTTGAGTGAAAAAAAAAAGTACAGGTTCAAAATAGGCAGAGACGGAGGTCAGACAACCCTGAACAGAGGCTCAGAAAAACCTAGAAAACTTTTAGAAAAATCCCTGTAAAAAGACCAAGTTGCAGTTTTTAACCTGTTTTCAGCAGAGGTCACACTTTTTGGGCTGTAAAGTGTGCCATAGAGGTCCAGGTCGTAGGTTTTGGGCTGAAAAGTGTGACCTACACTTCTGGCACTCTCGACAGCAGATTTCAGAAAAAGTTTTCATCTCAGCTGCGGTTGATGTCGATCACCTCTACAATAGGTCTGAAAACACACTGAAGTCAGAATTTTTATCGTTTTAGGGTTTTATAGGTTAAAAACAACATCAAGAAAAGAAAAAACAAGGGGCTGAAGATAAATCCTAGGGTTTTAAGCAGCTAGATATGCAAAGATCATAAAAATGACAGCAGTCATAATCATAAACCTGTGTGGAGTCGCCAGTTGTTAGTATGAATCTTGATTCGAAGTATACGAAAAAATACCACTTTAGCTACACATAACAAACAGCCCTAACAGCAGAAATGACTACTAATATCTTTAGATATACAATTAGATGATCAAGACAAATGCTCAAAAATCTATATCCATGCATTATAAGACATTAAACAGTAGAAAAATAAGATTTAATCCATAGATCCAATTGACAAGACAAGAATATATCCAATGAAATTTTTCTTAATGGCACCTAGGAGGAAAACACAAGAGGGTGTTCCCTATTCTCCTCAATGGGATGGGTTCTTGTAAGTCATCAACACTTCAGATTTATAATTCCTCTCTCTTGATGGTGCAGAAAACCTAGACAAAAATGGAAAAATATGGCTATGATGGTGGATCAATAGCCAGACCAAGAGTTGAGATCCAAAGTGATATTTAGGCAACAAAAGGTGAAAAATGAATGGGAAAACCCTTCTATTTAAAAAAATATTGGGTTAGTGTAGATATTGGTACATAATTAAAATATTATTAACTAGATCTAGATCCAGCTTTTATGGAATATTTTATTATATTTGTTGGAGGGAAAAGGAATTTGACTTGAGTTAAATCCCCTTATTTATAAATAATAAATAAATAAATGATTTATTTATTATTTTAAGGATGTGATTAAGTAATAATAAATAAATAAATGATTTATTTATCATTTTAAGGATATGGTTGAGTAATAATAAAAAAAATAATGATTTATTTAATTATTTAAGGGTGAATTAGTCATATTTAACAAATAATCTTATTTAAATAAGATTTAAACAATTATTCTTTAGAAAATAATAAGATAAATAATGATTTATCTAATTAATTTCCTTGTTTTGGGTTAAATATAACCAGAAATATTAATTAAACTATTTTTTAACTAATTATTCCTTGAGGAAAATCAAACAAATGTATATTTATTTAATATTTCCTTATGGGGTTTCCTTGTTTAGACCATAAACAGCTTAATAAAGGTGATTTACTAAGTTATTTTCATAGTGAAAGAAATTTTACTTGGGGTAAAATTGGTCTTACATGGTGTAGTTGGGTCCATCTAATGATAATAGGTTAAATGACCAAAAAATGGTGTAACAAGAACCTCACTCATAAACAAGCTTCTAACTCATAAAATACATAAAAAACACAACAAGTGAAAGATAGCTATGGCTATCACCAAAATCCAGCTCCCTACACAAGATAATGTCTGCAACTCCTCAGTAACAGGTACAAACAAGGCCCTAACTTTGCACACCATTATAGTTGAAGAATCACTTGAGAGAAAGAAGCAACCTGAACCTACATTAGAAGTTTAATGGGAAACTAAGATAGGGGGAGAAATGAAAATAGAAGAGTAGCAAGAATATCAGCAAGAGGAGAAGCACATGGACCAATAAACAAAGAATGAAATAGGCAAGCATACATGAAGAACCACAAGGCAAAGAGGATGAATAGGTTGCTTAGAGGATGAGCAACAATTTCAGTAGGGGGGTATGATGGGCCTCTAAATTAGACATAGATTAAGGCCCATATAACCTTTCGTAGGCACATAAAATATATATTCATTCTCTCCTTATAAACTTAATAGTTTTTTTTAAGCTTTAATATGTTCTTAGGAAGGTTTAAAGATAATTGCATATTTGTGCCTAATATATTTACTTTTGTAGAATATTGTGAGAATGTTGGGCATATTATAAAGATTTGAAGAAGGAGATAATTTAGGGACTTGCTCCCTACTATAGGAGGATCAATATTGGAAACTAAATGAACAAAATATCATGAAATTATTGTGAAATTCTGGAGAGATTTTGGAACTCCGATGATTGAGAAAATCTAGGATTGTGTTCCTTGTCATTTACTACAAACCCCTAGTGTTGGGAACTAGATCCACTATTTCAGGGATTTTGGAGGGGAAAGCTTCCTATTTTCAAGGAGAATGCTTCCTCATAATTTTTTATAAGTACCAACTCGAATTAGCCTCTAGGGGGAGGTATTGTTTAGTCTTATTTTGGAGAAAACTTGTTTTCCAGCAGCTCCACTTTATTTTCTTGCAAGGATGTACTTGGAATGATTCAATAATGACTATTGGTTTCATTTTTAGCCTCTAAGGCTTATTTTCTTCCATAAGACTCTGATTTCTCCTTAGGCTTGGCCATCCTAGGACCCTCAGAGCCCTCTTGCACAATTTCTTTATGTTCTTTTCACCTCTTCTTCACATGGATCTCTTATTTCTGTTTTTCATATTTATGTATTTAGTATTATTTATTTTTGTTGTAGGATTGAGTTAGATGATTTAAGAGATTTATTTTGTAGGTTTTTTACCGGTTCAAAATAATTATTCATATTTATAATAAATTTTCAAGGTCATATTAATCATTAAGCGACTTGGATTTGGTTACTAGTACACGAATATAAGATTTCTGGAAATGCCTTGTAGTGAAGTAGTGGTAAATTTATGATATTTTTTAGAAGGGTTAATAAGATCCATTTCACGTTATTTTACTTGTATTAGGCCATAATAATGTTAAATTTCATAACAAAATTTACTGCATTTAATTTTCACTTGATTAGGTTAGGCATTTGATAGATTAACTAGCTCGTTAGTTCTTGAATTTCCATATTTAGAGTAGTAATTTTTTGTTATTTTTTAGCACATGTGAACAGGGATATTTTGGGTTGATTCCACCTGGAATGGAGACCTAAGACATCATACTTAATAAAATAATTTGTCCCATCCCATTTTAATTTGATTTGCTTAGTCATTCGGTGAGTTATTTCCAAAACAGACTTGCATGTAGCAAAAATAGAGTTGCATGTGGCACTCTTGTAGCATGTGTAAACTCGACCAGATTTTCTCCCAGAGGTTGGTTTCTATCTCTTAGGCTTGAATCATGCCCCCTAGGATCTAAATACATGATGGAGGAAGAATAAACACCAATTTGGACTTTCATTTTCACAAATTATAATAGGTCTTTTTATTTGAATTAATTTTCTTAGGATTTCAATTACAAATTGTTGTTCTTGCCTAGGATTTTATTTATTTTCAAAGAAACACTCCCATTTCTAAAATTATTTTAGGATTTGAATTCATGACATTACCTCCATTACATCATATCAAAAAAAGAAGGACACGTTGTACGCTGCACATATAGTGTTGATACCTCATAAGTTTGTACAAACCCCAAGTTGATAATTAAAGTTGCTAGCCTTGGGATTTTCAACATTCTTGTTGCAATACTGAGGCTCGTCAGAAGCTACAAGAGGATATTCAAAAAAATAAATAGAAGATGGAGGGGATTTGTGCAACTATGATACATATACCAATCTCATAAAATCTTGCAAATATCAATGAGGGAAATGCCCTCCAGAAGAAGATAGAGGAGGCGAGGAAGGAACATCATAGTCTGACAAAGAGAACTCAGCGATGGTAAGATGAGGTGCTACAACTATCTCAAGTAGTGGATGAGAATATTCAATAGCTTGAACGGAAAGAGGAGGCAGTGATGTAGAAGGCTACAAGTCCAGCGACAAAATCACTATTGGAGGAAGTGTGCAGTGAAGAGGAGGTTACATATATTCTGCAACAATTCAAAAACAGCTACAACATTGCAGCGAATATCATAGGAAAATCATCTTGAGTGATTCAAGACTAATCACATGTGAGTGTTGGGGGCCTCTTGGACATAACCCAACTTAGCCTATATTTTTCCAAAGACTCCACAGTTTGTGGGGTGAAGTGCGCAGTGGAGCATGCAACGAAGAGCAATTTAAGGAATTAAATGGATCATGCAATGCTGTAATGGCTTCGGGGCAGGTCGAAGCTCCTTATTTTTGTAAAAATGTGTGATTTTGATAGGGATCAATGGTTTTTGGACCATAGTTGCTTGTTTTAAGTATTCCATGGTATTTTGATGATGTAATCCTACATTGTAATAGTATATATAGGGTAAAATAATAAGAAGAGAATTATCTTCGATCCAGATCAGATTTATGGGTAAATTATTATGATCTATACTTTGTAGTCAAGGATAGGCTCTACAGCTGAGTGCGCAGAGGCCTAGAGAAGAGACTGCATCATAGTGCGTAGACAGATTGTAGCTTAGTGCGCATGTCAAAACCTGGTTGTATTCGAAGTCTTATTATAATAAGAAACTATTTTTGTGGATGATATTTAGGTGTTCTTGTATGGTTGATTTGTATATTTTCTTATTATATGTTGTAGAATAACAATATTGCTATTACAATTTACTTCAGTGCAGTAATGGTTTATGGTTTTATATGGCACGTTTAAGTGATTAATATAATGTAGCGAAATGATTTATAAGCGATAAGTATAAGATAATATAATAATACCACATCTCACAGTCCCTCAAGGCTGCAGAAACCTAGTTCTACATCAACCAATAGTCACTTTGGGTGATACTGTAATATTCTTGTAGGTCATTTCCAAAAGGGACGATGATCAACAGTTTTGTTGGTCTGCAGTATAAATCGAACCTGGGTTAGCCCAAACAAGCCAAAACAATTTAATATTATTAATATTATTAAATATTAATATGAATATTATTTTTAATAATAATAATAATAATAATAATAATACTAATATTTTAATATTAACATTAGGGTTAATAATGTATTTTTTGCATGGTATTAATAATAATTTAGCCCATGGTATTTGGCTCATAGGATTAACCTAAATAAAACTCTCTTTTTAGTGTTAGAAAATATAAAGTGTATTATAGAGTGTTGGCTCGAGGGGTCCTGACCCAGGTTTGGAGGTTAAGGTTTGCCAACAAACCCCTATACTACTGGCCCTTTCGGTAGTGACCTGCTTGCACAGGCCAAAGTCTCACCCGAAGCAGTATGGGAGGGTGTTGGAACCAGGTTTTCGCACCCTGAGAGAGAGTAGGTAATTCAAGCAGATCTACGTTCCCATCTTATCGAGTTTGCACTAACAGCCCTATTCGTAGGCTTATTGATAATATTATCCACGGTGTATCAGAGCTATTTCTATGCACATATCTAATAAATACCTTTGCATCCACGTGCATAATACCAATTATCAGCATAGAACACTATACGTGCAGCAAATAATAGATCATAGATACATATACAAGAAACATAGATACTTTCATAGTTCGCAACAATTAAATAGATACTTCCACAACTTAATCATATAACCTAGGTTCACATTAATCATAACCATACAGATCCAGATAGCATCAGATATATAACAGTACTTCGCATATATATTAATACCAAAATCCACTTACAATCCCAAAATACCACCTGTGCACACAACCAGCAGGGTCCACACATAGTAGGAATAAGGATCTCTACACACACATCTAGTAGGAGTCCTTACCCAACAACCCAACAATAGACCTAAAAATTCATGCTTAGCATCAATCTCCATTCTTTCCTTATCTTAAGACTCAAAAAGTTTCATCTATTTATATCGATTTAGCCGACACATCCAATGGTCCGCAAACCATGGTTTGCAGACTCTTGGTCTACCCTTGACCCATTACAATTCATTTGGGGCTTTGACCCACCCCAAAACCCCTGCGTTAGACTAAATAATATAAAAAATATACAAAAATGGACAAAATTCACAGCTTTTAGGAGACCTTGTTCCAACAATCCCCCAACATAATCTTGTGACTCGTCTCGAGTCACTGTGATGGTGGGATCTCCACCTGTGCCTGCAGCAGTCTCATTGCTTCAACCAATGGGGGTAGCACACCTTCACTCTGAGCAGCAGAATTTTTTGCAATGTATACCAAATTTTGTGAAGTCGGTCCTTTCGTTGCAGTGGTGACGCTCTCCAGATTCTGGTTTAGCTTCTTAACAGAATCATCAACATCCTACGAGAGCTTGAGGGCTTCAGCATCCCAAGGCTTTAGGTGGTCACTGAGAAATTTATTCTTGTGCCAGAGTTCATCAATATCATTTAGAGGGCGTGGCTGGTTTGTAGCCATGCCAAGAGCTGAGCAGGAACCAAGGTGGGCAATGTGGCCTCTATCTTCTCAAATGCTTCTTCCTTCTATTGTAGGTCCTGGTTTATTTCTCACAGGATCAGATCACACTGGACCTTGGCCCATAACTGCATGGCTATTTCTAGTAATTGGGTGCCCTGAGCGATCTGCCCTGTGATGATTTTTGTAGCCGCGGTAACTGGTGCAACTCGCTGGGCCCATACCTCCGGAGCTGTTTCAGGCTAGAAATTAGCTTGAAAATATGTGATCTGCTGCTCCATCTGTGTTCTAATGACTTGAAATTTCATCATAGAGGCCTTCAATGCTACGACCAACCCCTCAATCTTAGCCTGGGGGTGGCTGTGGCAGGGATTTATTTTGTAACATCTTCACAGAGTCTATGAATTAAATTTTCCAGCTCCGTTTGCTGCACGGTGGTGAGGGACACTTCAGTGTTCTTTTCTGCGATGGTTTGTTCAGCACCATTGAGCTGTTAGTGCACTTGTTGGTGCCGATGGTGAATTTCCTTAAACAAAGAAGTGTGGAGAACCTGCAATACCTCATCTAGAAACCTAGCTAAGTTCAGTTGTACTTCTACACCGGCCTGGAATTGCATTCCCAGGTTAGGTGGACTGATCACAAGGGTTGCGCCAGGTACAGAACAATGGTGTCTTTCTTCTATAACTAGCGCAGCACTGCTGGTTGCCAAGGGCGTTCGTACCTAAATCACACTGGTCTGTAGTGTGTCTATTTTTAACTGTAGGGCATGGAGCTCGGCCTGAAGAGTTTCGATTGTAGATTTTTTCTATTCCTCTAAGGCTAACTATCGATCTTCAGTAGCCAAAGTGACCGCATCAGCAATCTATTCGAGGTCCGCATCGGTCAGTGTGACTGTCTCATCTCGTTCAATCCGCTGCAAGCGATGCTTCTTTTGGGGCCCTTTGACAAGCTTTCTTATTTGTTTCATGCCTCAGGGGGAGGCAGGTCCTCCCGCATCTATTCCTTCTATACTTGGGTCTGGCGGTGAATCTGGTTGAGTCTCTGCTTCTACATCCTTCTCAGTGGTCTAATTCTACTGTGCATATTTTTGTGCTTCGGAGCCCCTATCCTTCCCGGTGCTCTTTCTTGGGCCTCCGGTATCCTTGATGATGATAGGTGGGATTACTGTTGGTGTGCTTTTTCATTTGGTACCCTTCGCACTGATTTTGAAGCCGATCTTCTAGTTAGGAGGCCACAGCGCAATTATATTGTCAATTTCTTCATCCACCACCATATAAGGGATAAAAGTCCAAGATTTATCCTTGCATGCTCTGATTTGGACGTTGTGCATGGTTATCTGGAATTCTGCAATGCCATCGTATCTATCATATACGGCTAGAGACAACTGTGGTCGGGAATTAATGGCTGTTGACAAGCTACTATGAAAGAGGACCCAGAAGATTTGGTTGTCTTCGAGATGTTGTGGATCCTTAATATCCCATAAGTTTGTATATCAATTCCCCTCGCACATGTTGGGGGTGAACTTCGGGAGGACCGATTCTTTAGGTTCTTCCAAGGCTATCAGTGCGATGAGAAGTAGCAACCGGGAATAGCAAAATACCCGTCCCTACTCCAAGGATTCGTGGACATTGGCCAAAAACTCATTGCACAAATATTGTGACCAATTGAAGCAGACCCATTTCTCACACTAGCCTACTAACTGAATTACGTATGCGGGGACGGAGGCCACCTAGCATTTTCTCATTACCTTACATGTCAATAATATGGTCCTGAGTTGTGTAGCGGGATCACTGATGGTTTTCATCACGAAGCTGCGAGTATTCCACCACATGGTATTTTTGTCGCACATATTCAGTAGTTTCAGCCTCATATTTCTTCCTAATGCATAGCAGAGGGTCTAGCCCTTCCATAGGAAGTCCAATGATACGATGGATAAGCGTAGCATCGATAGGGATTCGGTCCTTGATCCACAAATATGGACTAGGGCAAGCAATTGACGCACCAGGCAGTCCGTGACATTGTAGTCGCTGAAATGCAGCATCCTGAGTAGGTTGAGGAGCCCGAATCCTACCACTCCGCATACCCAGTGTACTCCCAACCCTGGGTGGCTACTGTCAGAAGGAGTAGGTTGCTCAGACATGAAAGGGACACTATAGGCATAGAAATTCTTACAACACAAATTCTTCAAGGACAAACTTTCCAAGTACAAGATATTCAAGCGATATGGAACCCTTGTCTGATCTATCCTACCCATGTTATATCCTTTGCAATTGATCAACGGTAGGGTAAAATTCACTTAGAACTTACCATCAAGTAAACGGTAAAAAATCTCCAGAAATGACCTCATTAAATGTCAGCCGCCCGCTCCTTCCAACAGTATTTTTTTATTTTCACCCAATTTTACTCTTCTAACGGCTATTTTTCGCACCCTTGGTGGCCTCAGCGTACCCCTATGCTCCCAGCGCACCCCTATGCTTTTAGCATACCTACTACGCTCCCAGTGTGCATGTTGCATTCTAATTTTATTCTTGCGCCTTTGGCGCACTCCCCTGGGCTGCAAATCCTATGCCTGCCCCCTATGTGGAGCATGGGACTTGCTGCACTTACCTTCCTTGGTGCATCTATCCCTCTTCATATAGCTACTCTGGCCATATATTCATTTGATCCGATACGGTTTGATCCACCTGCCATTGATATAGCCGGGTAGCATATTTCCATGCATGGTAGCTAATCAAACAACTCCACCATCCATGATTTATTTAACTGTATAGGGCCCAAGCCAGTGTTGTCAGAATTTCCTTGGATGTTTCACAAACTGGCTATCATATAGCATGACTAAATCATCTTCCACAAATCTCTTTTGATGAATATTTCGATTGTGCCATGAATTTTCATGTGCCTTCTGAACCTACTGATGGTAGTTAGCAATGAAACAATCTTCCTCCAAAGCCACAAGCTGTGCTAACCATCCTCCATGATATCAAACTCTCCCATATTTGTGATGGCTATGACTCATAGGCTAGGAAAAATATATTCCATGGGCATGACGACCTCCTTGCCATAGACCATCCTAAATGGTGTTTTCCCTATCAACTTCTTATAAGTGGTTCGGTAGGCCCATAAAATAGACAGAATGTGCACATCCCAATTCTTGCGATCGTTGTTACAGACCTTGGTCAATGCGTGTTCCAAAACCTTATTAAAAGCTTCAACTACTCTATTTTCCTAAGGATTATAAGGAGTGATTTTCACATGATGAATCTAAAATTATTCTTTCAAGGCTTGTATCATTTCATTGAAAAAGTTCGTACCTCAATCACTCATCAGGATTTTTGGACATCCAACTCTAATCAAAATCTGGTCAAACATGAAGTGCACAACAATATCTGTAGTGCATTCCTTCACCGCTTGTGCCTCGGCCCAACTAGTTACATAATCAATAGCAGTTATAATGTAACACGCACCTGAATTCTTTCTAGGTGGGTTGATAGGTCCAAAAAAATCGATGGCCCACTTGTCAAATGCTTGCAGGGCCATTTGCGGTTGAAGGGGAATTTCATCCCTGTGGGACGGTCTTCTGGTGCATTGGCATGTATCGCAAGCCTTACAATAGTCATGAGAGTCACTATGCAGGGTAGGCCACCATAATCTAGCTCGTAATATCTTCAGTGTCATTGCGTTCCCTGCGTAGTGACCTCCTGCTACCCCATCGTGGGCCTCTGTCAAGATAGTATGCCATTCATGTTCCAAAACGTGCCTTCGTAGTACTTCATCAGCTCCCATCTTATATAGGTGACCTACGATGATGGTAAAATTCGTAGCATGGGTTACCAACTCTTTCTTCTGTTGTACCGAATATTTTGTGGGTGCCATGCCTGTAGTCAAGAAATAAATGATGTCAGCGAAGTGCACATCAACTACCTTAATAGAAAACAACTGCGAGTCCGACAATCCTTCTTCCAGGTTGCTTGGTTCCTCACCAGTCTCAATACGGAAAAAGTGATCTAGCCCAGCATTCAACTTCCCTGGCTTAACAATGATTTCAAAATAATATTCCTGGAACAGTAGAAGCCATCTACAGATTCCCCCCCCCCAACACAAGCTTATTCACCAGGTACTTCAAAGCCGAATGATCCGTAAACATTTTGAAGTGTCCTCCTAACAGATAGTGTCGATACTTCTGTAATGCATAGACCATGGCCAATCCCTCTCACTCCATGGTGGCATAATTACGCTCCGCACCAGAGAGTTTTCAACTAGAAAATGCAACTGGGTGATCAATGTCTCCATCTCCAAGCTGCGTAAGGACCGCTCCTAGGGTGATTCCGGAAGCATCAACGTGAACATGAAATACCTTTTCCTAATCGGGAAAGATAAGAATAGGTGCATATACCATCTTTTCCTTTAGTAGCTCAAAGCTCTTTTGACAATTGTCATCCCAAAAAAATGAAACATCCTTCTTAAGAAACTTTTCCGAAGGCACTGTGATCAGCGTGTATCCCTGAATGAACTTTATGTAGTAGCCCGTATGTCTGAGGATCGAATGCAGCTATTTATTAGTCGTAGATACAACCAGATTGATGATAACTGCCACTTTCGTAGTTTCAACCATTAACCCTTTCGACAAACTATATGTCTAAGCAAGATTCTAAAGGGTATGCAAAAGTTAAATTTCTTAATATTCAAGGAAATTTTGTGCTTCCGACAGGCATCCAAATTCATGCGCAGGTTCAAAACATGCAACTTTACTAAGTCGAAGACAATCCAATCATCAAAATTTACCTCCAAAAATTTATGAATGAACTCCTTGAAAACTGTGACTACTACCCGTGAGAAGATGGCAGTGGTATTTTTGAGTCCAAACGGCATGACCATATACTAAAAGGATCCCCATTCGGTAGAAAATGTAGTTTTACTGCAATCTTCAGGTGCGATTCTAATCTGATGATACCCTGAGAACCCATCAGTGAATGAGTACGCTTCTTGGCCTCCTATTCTATCCAAGATCTCATCAAAGAATGGTGTTGGAAAAGGATCATGTACGTAGGAATCATTCAACGTGTGCAAGTCCACGCAGATACGGATTTCCCCCTTCATTTTCTTTTCCTGCACCACCATGGGACTCACCCAATCTAACTGTTTGACCAGTTCGATGATACCTGCAGTGAGAAATTTATTGATTTCTTCCCTAACCTTCTTCTTATACTTAGGATTCAGCCGATAAGGGCACTGTTTCACAGGGTGCGCATCTGGTTTTAGTGTGTTGCGCATAACCCCTAAGTCCCTTGTGATCCCCTTAAGCTCTGAAAACATTGTCAAGAATAAGTCTTGATATTCCGTAATCAATTCCACAACCTTGCCTACTGTATCATCGTCCCAGTAATCCCCAATTTTATCCAACTTGGGTTTCTCTTCTGTGCCAATTTTAACGTCTCGCAACTTCAGAGGCTTCGTAACATCCACAGTGTGTAACAGAGGTCCTGCAACTGCATGCTCCCCCTCTGATTCTAGTATTGAAACATTGCGCGGTTCTTAATCACATTCTTCTATGGTGATATTGTGGCAGTTGACAATATCCTACATTTGTGTTTCCGATGTTGGTATTTCCAATTCTACGTAGGGGCAGGATTCATCAAAGACAAAGGTATATATATCCTGTAGAGCTTCGTCAAGTGCCTTCGATCCTCCTGTTAACTTGAATTTCCGTAAAAATTTGTCCTTTAAGGTTTCCCAATGGTGGGTGCATTGATGTAGCTTTGCATCTAAGTACCATGCGGTGGGGATTGGTCCCAATGCATGAATAAACAAGTGAACCCATTCTTCTGTAGTGCGATCCCACCAGTTCTCCATCAAGGTGAACAAATGTTCGCGCGGATCGCCTGGGCCAAGAAATATTTTGACATGCATGTCAGATAGAGGCTCAAATTGTAATATCATCATATCCCAACATTCCTCCCAATCTTGGAATTCCCCCTTATGTGTGTCCCACCATCTTGTAGGTGTTGCACGCATAGCTAGGCCAAGGGCCCATAGCCTTCATTCCCTTGGAATCTCAGCTTCAAATGTTCAGAAAAACTCCTTTATGCTACTGGAACCATCAAAGTAGGGTAGTTCTCTTACCTCTGAGGATATGCATTAGAAGTCCCTTGTGATTCATAGGCAGCACAGTGCAGAGACATCATGTAACCATTTTTTCCAATTTTCCATTTCTTCGTCCTAGTCAGAAAAGCATTCACTATCCTTTTTCCCAACAAAGCACACCATCGGATGTAGGGTTGATCCAGTATTCATCCCTCGCAGTTAACTTATAGATGTGATCCACCTCTTCTTCCTCACGCACTGGCTCTATATACCTTTCTCCTTTTGCGGGGTCTAGTGGTACTACCACCCATGTTCCTTCACTTTCAAACACCATGCTTATCTTTTTCAAATTGATAATGTTGGAAATTCTGAGAGGGGGGGGGGGGTGAATCAGTATTCCTTTCAATTAGAGCATTCTTTAATCTTCAATTATTATCAGTGTTTGTACAAAGATAGCAGCACACAAGAGGAACACAAATGCACACAGTTTTTAAGGTGGAAACCCACTCTGGGACAAAAACCACCTAATGTTTTTCTAATAAGTCTTTAATATTCAACTCCAATTGAAAATAAAAGCTCCAACTTCCTAGAATCTAGAAAAGAATTCTTCTCTAGCTCCCACTAGATGGGTGCTCCAGTGCCCGAGATTCTTCAGTAGTCAACTGAACAGATGCCTCAACACTGAATGAGCTACAAATCACCCTAGCACCACCCTACCACCCTATAGAATAATAAAAGAAGAATGGACTCCCGTACCAGGGAAAATGGTCCACTTTACAATGATATAGAATGATGTAGAAGAAGAAGATATACTAGACCATAACCCCAACTTTGACACAACCACCTAATGATGATCCTATACCTCCCAACACTGCCTCTTCAACCCTTGGCAGATAGATACTAATACAATTTTTACAATAATGTATTTACAATGACTTAGTACAATGATATCTTTACAATGATTGTATGTAGTGCTACCCAATTGAAGACTTTATATGATGAACTTCTTGCTACTATTATACACCTTGGTTGTTGCTCTTGTCATGCTACCCTCTACTACACCTTGCTTTGCTTTTTTGCCATAGAAATTCTGGTCCTTTGCAACCCTTGACAACACATGATCTAGCCTTTTCTTTCCTTCTAGGAGCTTGATATTGAATCTAGTGTATCTTTGTTATTTTAGATCCTAAATATCTAATTTTTGGTCCTATAGTAGTCCTCTGAGTCTTCTTTCCAATGCCATAGGTCTGACCCAATTTGGATTCTTCAAGAGAGAGTTATACCCAATCTCTCACAATGCCCTAATTATGGACTGTTTCAGTAGAGCGCACTTGTACAGCATACCACGTGTCCCTTTTCCTTCATTTGGCTCTAAAATTTATAGAGCACAAATTAAAAAATATGCACTATATTCCAATTTTTACAGAATTCCAATCTGATACTCAGAGAGAGAGTTATGACGAATTTACCAAGGTCACTTCTTTGAGATGAATTTCAGGAGCCTACAAAAACCCTGACTTCCACAGATCATATCTCCAAAAATATTGTGCATCTTGATCTAAAATTTTTCCAAAAGATTCCTTAGTATTTTTTCTTTGCCTCATAAAAATTTTATCTTCTGAACCTTCGTAGAAAAAAAGTTAGAGTGCAAATTCCACGATGACCTGTTTCAGATGGCGAATTCCCTTACCTAAGGAGGAAATGAAGATCACAATTTATATAAATGCTTAAGTTGAGAGGGGCTTCAACAAGTGAACATGGGAAGGATTTTAGGAGCTTAAAAAATATTAATTATGACTTTTCAATGACCCATGCCCCAACCCCATGGGGTTTTAGCCCACTAATTGGGGGTACAAACTTCAAACATGAATATCTCTCAAACCGTGAAGAATTACATGGCGTGCCATATATCAACAAAAACATCTCGACAAGTAGAAACCATCAAAATCATTATTGACCCAAAATATATTAATTTGGTAGGTCAAAATTCCCATGAAATATTGGGTTAGCCCATGGTGCTGCTTGGGTTGACAACAATGACAACCGCTGATCAACAGATAATACCACCCTAATCTATGGCCCAATCCAATCCTAGGAGCGCAAGATAGGGGTCCGCATATTCTACAATTTGAATGACCTGAAGGGTTCATGCAGTCCCTTACAAAGTGCCCTCTTTCTCCATAGTTATATAAAATCAGTTGTCCTCTCCCCCTACCTGTGTTTCCACCTCCACCCCCTCCCCTACCCCTAGCTAGGGAGCCACCCAAACCGAAAGGGGATCTTGGTGAAGAAGGATCCAATTGTACGCTATATAGGTTTCCCTTGTCTATCATCAGATCATAGGTCCGGCAGTTTTGCTCATCATGTCCTACAAATCTACAAAACCTGCACCATTATTGCTTCACTTCCTGGAAATATGTGGCAAGGCGGGGGAAATGGTTGGTATCATGCAACCCAATGACGTGAAAATCATTGAACCACAACACCAGCACACTTGGGCCCACAACTTCCATAGGACGCAACGGGCTGGGTCCCCCAGCCTGCATGTAATTTTCTAGTAGCGAACAGTTATCCTTGGTGTGGCCATTGACCCTGCATCGTATGCACCACCTATTAGGGCTAGCCTCTGTTCCTCATTCCTTCCACAGATTCTAGATCTCCATATGCATTACCTCTAACTGTCCTTGTATTTTTTGTACTCCTAACTAGGTATTGTCCCTTGGTGCATCTTCCAGCTTCATCGCAATCTCTAAGGCCTTTTCCTGTGATTCAATGGATTGATTTCCCATTGGCACGTGCAAGTGGGGCAGAAGCATAGAAATGAACCACTTCATGTGTTGTCTCTCATCATACAAAAATCCTCCTTCTCTAATTACCTTATTTAACTATTGGTCAGCCTCCCATACAGACTCAGACAGTCCTTGCTTGAAATATTTCAGATCGTTCACTATCTGAGAGCACAACTTAGGCTTTTTGAACTGTTGTTTCAAGGAATTGTTAATTTCTTTGATGGTATCATACGCATGCTGAGCTATGTATCCCATATACCAGTCCAAGGCTCTTCCTTCAAAGGAAAGGGACAGATGCACCCTTTTCACAGCATCATTGGCCACGTTCTGCGCAGTCCATACTGATCCTACAACAAACCAGAACCGGTTCATGTCTTCATCCCCTATGCCCTTGAAGGTAGGTAGCTTCATGTCCAAGGTCATATCGTCTTATGGTGGGGGAGGAGATACGGGTGAGTTCTTACCCCTGTGTTGGCTCGAAAGTGGTGTAGTTGGATATTCTTGCATAGCCGAATCCCTTACTGGACTATAGAAAAATATATCTCTTTCTTGGTTAGTTTTGTAGTACTTACCACTGAGCATTGTACCCTCACTTTGATCAGAGCTCATCCACTCTGTATGGCTACACAAAATTCTCTTTTCATATAATAAGATCTTAATCAGTAATGGTAGAGTTTTTAGAAACTTACCCTAGAAACCCTTGAAGAACCTCCATTCCGCCTCAGAGTGGGAAACAAATTGATCAATTTCAAATTCTGTCACAAACCCTCCTATCACAATATCCACCAAGTGATCTACCATGTGAGCGATAGTGTTATTAGTCTTTTCTAACCGTTGAATCAGCTCTGGGGTCCACTGCGTGACCCGTTTTTCCTTCCAACACTTCTGGAAATCTATGTGCCTTCCGAGCCACTCCTGAAGCTCGGTTGAAAATGTCACAAAGAAAATTTCATAGATATCTATGAAAATGTAATTATTTTTCCACTTCTCTGTGGTCAACTTTGCACTGCGATTCTCCCTTACTGCGACTTCCTGAATTTGCTTTTCGAACCACTCGTCGATCTCTTTCTTCTCATGTCTCCAATGTGTTCTTAGTATTACCTGATCTCTCACTTAAAATGCTCCCAGTCCCAACAACGGAACCATTTTTTGGGTCAAGGGGTCCTAACCCAGGTTTAGAGGTTATGGTTTTCCAAGAAACACCTATACTACTAGCCCTTTTGGCAGTGACCTGCTTGCGTAGGCCAAAGTCTCACTCGAAGTAGTATGGGAGGGTGCTAGAACTAGGTTTTCGCACCCTAAGAGAGAGTAGGTAATTCAAGAAGATCTGCATTCCCAGCTTATCGAGTTTGCACTAACAGACCTATTTGCAGGTTTATTGATAATATTATCCAGGATGTAACGAAGCTATTTCTATACACATATCTAATAAATACCTCTGCATCCATGTGTGCAATACCAATTATCGGCACAAAATATTTTATGTGCAGTAATTTACAGATCATAGATACATATACCAGAAACATAGAGACTTTCACAGTTCGTAGCAATTAAATAGAGACTTCCACAACTTAATCATATAACTCAGGTTCACATCAATCATAACCATACAGATCCAGATAGCATCAGATATCCAACAGTACATTGCATATATATTAATACCAAAATCCACTTACAATTCCAAAATACCACCTGCACACACAGTCAGTAAGGTCCGCACACAGCAGGACTGACGATATCTGCGCACACAGCCAGTAAGAGTCCTTACCCAACAACCCGACAATAGATCTAACAATTCATGCTTAGCACCAATCTCTATTATTTCCTTATATTAAGACTAAAAAAGTTTCATCTATTTATATCGATTTAGCCTACACATCCAATGGTCCGCAAACCATGGTTTTTGGGCTCTTGGTCTACCCTTGACCCATTACAATGCATTCGGGGCTTTGACCCACCCCAAAACCCCTGTGTTAGAAAAAATAATATCAAAAATATACAAAAATGGACAAAATTTGCAGCTTTTAGGAGACCTTGTTCCAACATGGAGTAAATATAAAAAGAGGTTTTATTTATTTACCATAGCTCTGATTTATTTATATTTTATTTATTTACCATACCACTTTCATTTACCATTATATTTGGCCCATAGGCTTGGTATATAATTAGATGTTGATTTCTAATCTTATTTTCCATACTGGGTTGTATAGCGCCTCTCAGTGCAACCAGCCTAGATCCATATTAATTACTATGGGTCTTTCACACACCAAGAGGGATCAAATATCTCAAGGTGAAAACCTCTTTTTTGAGTGCAAAAATTGAGGAAAGGTTTGCACCTCATGAGATTTGATCCCTCTCAATGCTTCATAGATCTGGAGTTAAGATGGATCTAGGTTGGTTTCATTTGTGTGCGTCCAAGAAAAATCTATCGAAGAGATGATTAATTTTATTAATAATATGGAAATAAATCTAATATTAATATAATCATTTTAAATATGTTAAATATGTCTCAGATTAATATGGTCATTTTAATTTTAAATTTTCTTAGTTACCTCAGTTCATTGAGATTATAAATATTGTTAATAACTTTAATGATGAAAATGATAAAATAAAAATTTTGAATGAAATGTTACAATGTAATAGTGTTGAATGATAATATGTGAATAATAAGAATGTAGCATGTTACAAATAGTCTTCAATTTGATCAATCTCAAATTATTTTCTTCTACTATTCTTATTTTCACCCTTGTTAGTTTTGTCATCTTCTCATATCGATTATATGAAAAGGACAGTTGAAAGCATAAGCCATTTAAATATTTATCTCGAGTTGTTGTAGTAAACACCATATCGTGTCTCTTTTGCTCTCCGATATTAATAGGTTGAATTATTATAACACAAAAAACAATGTACATTTCAAATATGTTTTTGTGCTTACATTGAAATCAATGCACATTGTTAATCCAATCACTTTAAAATTAATGTACCATCATACATCCAATTACATCAAATCAGAAATAGACATCTACACTTAAATCAATGAATCTAATTCATATACACTAAAATCAATGCATTTAGTGCAAGAAATAAAAAATTATTAGAAACCAACATTCACATTGAAATTGACACATTTAGTTCAAGCAATAAAATAGGATTATAAATCACCATCTACACTGAAATCAATGAATTTATTGCAAGAAATAAAATAGGATTAGTAATTTCCATCTATGTTGAAATCAATGCTTCTAGTAGAAGATATATATATATATATATATATATATATATATATATATATATATATATATATATATATATATATATATATATATATATATATATATATATATATATATATATATATATATTCATATCTCCTTCTTTATATCTCTATATCACTCCCCCAAACACACATGGTCTCTCACTCCATATCTATCAATCTCTCAATGCCTCCTCCCTCTCTCCATCTCTCTCTTCTTTACTCTCTTCACCTTCCACCAATATATCTATCTCACTCTGTCTATATATATCACCCCCAAAACATACACTCGCTTTATCCAATATATCTATATATCCATCCCTCCTCCTCTCCCTCTCACTCTCTCTCACTTCCCCTTCTCTCCATCTCTCTCGCTTCTCTCTCTTTCCTCTTGTTCTCCTCTCTCTATCTCTCTCCATCTTCTCCATCACTCACTCTCTCTCTCACTCCACCTTTATCTATATATTTCTTTCTTCTTACCTCCCCCTCTCTCTTCCTCCAACTTCATCTCTCTTTCCCTCCATGTCTACACTCTCTCACATCCAGTCTCTTGCTTCCTTTCTCTCCTAGCTCTCTCTCTCTCTCTCTCTCTCCAACTCTATTACTATATCCCTCCCTCTCTCCTTCTCTCCCCCATTCTCTCCATATCTCCTTATTTGTATCTTTATCTCACCCCCAAACATACATGCCCTCTCCCCATCTCTCCCTTGTCACTCCCTCTCTCTCTCCACTTCTAACTCTCCATGTATTTCTTCTTCCTCCCTCTCTCCTCCCCCAACTCCATCTCTCTATCCCTCCCTCTCTCCTCCTATCTCTCATTTCCTCTCTATCATCCTTCCTCTCTCTCTACCTTTCTCTCCTACCTCCCTCTCTCTTTCCCATCTCTCTCTCTCTCTCTCTCTCTCTCTCTCTCTCTCTCTCTTTTCCCTCCAATCCACTCTCTTCCCCCATGACTCTCCTCCTCTCTATAAATTCCTCTCTATCATACTTCCTCTCTCTCCATTTCTCTCCTAGTTACCTCTCTCTTTCCCCGACCTCTCTCTCTCTCTCTCTCTCTCTCTCTCTCTCTCTCTCTCTCTCTCTATTTTTCCTCCAACCACTCTCTTCCCCCTTCCCCCGTGTCTCTCTCTCTCTCTCGCTCTCTTTTCCCTCCAATCCTCTCTCTTCCCCCTTCCCCCATCTCTCTCTCTCTCTCTCTCTCTCTCTTCCCTCCAATCCTCTCTCTCCCTCTCACTCTCTCTTTCTCTCTCTATGTTAGTGTATATCTCCCCCCTTCTCTCAATCTCTTATTTTTTGTCTCTTTATCTCACCCCTAAACATACACACTCTCTCTCCATCTTTCCCTTGTAACTCCCCTTATATCTCGACTTCTATCATTGTATGTCTTTGTTATTCCCTCCCATATATATCTAGATTTAATATATATCATGATATATTAATATATATCAATATATATTATAATATATAAAAAATTATTATTATATTAATCCAAATTTATTAAATTTAGTAATATTAATATAATAATATATTAACATGAATATTATATTTAATAATAATAATAATAATATTTTAATAGTAATATTAGGGTTAATAATGTTTTTTTTGCATGGTATTAATAATAATTTGGCCCATGGTATTTGGAAATAGGCTTCACCTAAATAAAACCTTATTTTTTAGTGTTCATAAATATAAAGAGGATTATGAAGTAAATATAAAAAGAGGTTTTATTTGGTTTATGGAGAAAATACAAAAAGATGTTTTATTTATTTACCATACCTTTGAATTATTTTTATTTTATTTATTTACCATACCTCTTTTATTTACCATGGTATTTGGGAATATGGAGTAAATATAAAAATATGTTTTGTTTATCTACCATACCTCTAATTTATTTATATTTGTTTCCATACTGGGTTGTAGAGTGCCTCTCGGTGCAACCATCCTAGATCCATTTTAACTATGGATCTATTAAGCACCAAGAGGGATCAAATATATCAAGGTGCACACCTTTTTTTTTAGTGCAAAAGTTTAAGGAAAGATTTCACCTAGAGAGATTTGATCTCTCTCGATGCTTGATAGATTCGGAGTTAAGATGGATCTAGGTTGGTTTCAATTGTGTGCGACCAAAGAAAATATAACGAACATATAATTAATTTTATCAATAATTTGTAAATTCATCTAATATTAATATAATCATTTTAAATATTCTAAATTCACATAATATTAATATAATTTTTTTAATACATGCATCCAATCAAAAAAATTAGTTATAAATATTTTACAATGTGATCAATCTCAATCTCTCTTATTCTTTATTATTTTCACACCTGTTACTTTTGCCATATTATCATATCGTTCATATGAAAAGGGAGGTTGAAAGCATATACCATTCAAATTTTTAACTCGATATATCACAGTAAACTTCATAACATATCACTCTTGCTTCCTGACATTAATAGTAGCTTTCGCCAAAGTTAATCCTTATGACTTATGGATTGTTAAGCCCCAAGAAAGTTTCAACGGAAGTTTTTTTCTATTACCTCTTTCAATGGGTGTAATTGGAACTGTTTAAGGAGATGATTCATCCCATGACACTCCCATGTATTTAGCAGATCTTATGGAAACATATGTGGGTGTTTCTAGGGGTGAAACTCTAGGGTTATAGACAATTTTTTGTACAATTCCAAGAGCACCATTTATGAGTCCTGCATCAATCCAAATGTTTGATGTAAGCATCACTCGAGCTCCAACTACAATAAGTAACTCAAAATCATTTTTTTACTCATTTGTTTCCATGTATTTTCTTTTTCTTTTTGTAGCAATTTTTGCTGCAATGGGACAATTTAGGTTTCTTAAACAAAACTTATTATGATTTTTTACAAACACATGTATTTCCTTATCAAATGAATATATTGTGGAAGTATCCAAGTGTGTATTTGTATGAGTCAAGAGTAGTTTATAGTCTTTCATAGTTGGTGTTGAATCCCTTACATTCATTAACCAATTGCGAAAATTTTCATCTTGATTGTTTTGTCCATCTTGTCAAAACATGGTATCAAGAGTCACAATCGTTGTGAATGTGTTCCATAATTATTTTGCAGGTACAATACATACATATACAGTTTTATCCATAACAAGTGGAAACTATTCGAAATCACTGAGCAATATAATTGACCTTCCACAAAAAAAAAAAAAATCATTTTTTGGAAAACCATGTTGAAGTCTTGAATCAATATTTATTAATAGATTTTTTCCAATAAACTCATTTCATCAATCAAAATATATTTCACATGCTTCATCTCTTCTTGGAATGTAAGTAAACTTTGTTGTTTCATATGTTCTATGTCTTTGATTGGAATTTGAAGTGCAAACTGACTTTTTTTTGCAGATTTGTTGAAAGTTGCAACCCTTGTAGGAGTTAAAAGTAGTTATGGACTCTTCCCAGGAAATGAATCGGTTTAAAATGATTTTTTAATGTCTCCAATCAAATAATATTTTCTTCTCCCTATAGTTCCTTGGATTAGCATGAGTAATTGGTCATCCTCTAATCTAGAATGGTCATGGATGATACCAAATTCTTGTCTCTACTTAGCACCAAGACATTCAAAGGAGTAAGATTTTCCATGCTAGTTAGTGCAAAGGGAATTCAACTTTCGCATTTAAGATATGAAATTAATAGCAAGATTAAAGTGACTTCATCAACAAAATTTGTATTCCAATTATATGCATGATTGCGATCTCTATGTCTCGGCAATCAAACTCATTGTAATTTATATATTTATTTTTATTCAATCCACAAAGAATCTCCCACTCATTCTCTCTAAAATTGGAAAGTAGATTTTGAACATCAACTCCATTATATTCAATTATATTAATTGGATGTAATGTATTGTGATCAACATGTCATGGTTGGTATCAAAAATTTTCCCAATTATGCACAATCTCTCATTTGTGTGACCTATATCTTTGTGAAAATCATGAAAGGTCTTGTATAGTAACAACTCATATAAACAACATTCAACAAAATTGTAATCTTCTTGATTATGAAATGAGGTAAACTTGAGGGAACACATGTACAATAGTTTCATTCTTCTATTGTAACCATTTTTTTCCACGTCAATGTTTATCATATGACCATGATTTTTCTATATCTATCAATGGAAGGTGCTCAATATCAGTAGGTATCTTGGTATATGCATCAATAAGGGAATTATCATTTTCGGTTTCATATGTATCAACCTGTACTTTTTTAAAAACCTTCATACCAAAATTTAGAACCACAAATCGACAACTAAATTTAGAAATAGGGATCTCTAGAAGCAAATGACATGTCTCTTGTGCACCGATATATTTTTCAACAATAGCCTCACACAAAAAACTATTGTATACACGGGTTGCAGGTTCATCTGGATTTTGAATAGAATATACCCGCATCAACATATGATGGAGTGTTTCTGATCCTTTTTCAAATTTTGCAGCATATTTTTCTATGTAATTAATGATGACACACTTTGAAAGAACAATTTTCCAATCTAGATTATCCCTCCTCATCATCAATGTTTCATGATTGTGTGCATTTATTTTATCATCATTTCATCTTGGTTCATATTTATTTTCTCCATTCTCATCAACATAAAGTTTTGACTCATCACATAGATCCCACAGCACCTTATATCGACATACCAATCTTCCCACTTTCTTTCAAAGAAAATATCTTTCATTGCATGTGATGTGATTCTCAACACAATTAAGAAGTTCTTCATAATCAACCATAGTATCATATTGAAATATTTGTTGTGTATCCTTTAATAAAGGATGAACATCACCAGTAAGTCTAAACTGGATATTTCTTTAATTTCAATCACATGGATTCATTGCATGTACACATCCATCAAAATATACTTTAGCATTTTTAACATATGTATGATCATCCAGTTCAATGTTTCCATGTTAGGAGCATATTTTAACCATAGAAATCCATGTATGTGTAGATATCTGTGATGTTTCCACTCATAGCGACACCAATAATTTGTATCATGATGAAAATGGTCAACATTTTCATCTCAAAACATTGTATGACTTAGGTGCATATAATACGCTCTAATATGAGGAATGTCAATTACATTTTGACATCTCCACTTTCTTGCTTCTGTTATATTTGTAGGACATGTTCCTGGCATTAATTTATGTAAATATGTCCATTGCATATATGTTGCACTTAATGTAAGGAATATTGTGGGACACCCAATCTGTTGAACCAAGTCAAATAGCTTAACACGACGCTTATTCCAATATACACGTGTACCTCTCAATACAATTCCAAATCACATTAATCTTTCTCCAAGTCATGATTCTGGAATATTTTTTGTATGTTCTTGTAAATCCTCTACTATTGTTGGTAGATATGTCAAATTATTATTTTCAAAAAATACAGAGGAATCTTGAGCATGATGTCTCATGATGATATTGAGTGAAATGTATCTAAATCGTGGGTTCCTTCCAAACATTTTTTCATGATATCAGAGAAGATGTTTTGCATACTACTGAAGATGTAAATTTTTCTTTCGTGCTTGCAACCAATTTTCTTCACCCTTCAAGAACAATATTGGAAATTCCATATCAAATAATCCCATTGTGTTATATTCATTAATTGGAGATGAACCAATGCCAAGCCAACTAAGCACTTCATCTACATTAGGGTAATCTACCCAATCTCGAATAATATCAATCTCTCATCGTGCGTTACCAATATTTGTTGCAAAAGAAGATGTTTGTAACCCATATAATGCATCATCAATCCCTAGAACTCCTTCCAACATTGAAAATTCAATGTAAATATCTATATTTTCCAAATCAATGACATTAATCATATGTGAAATATTTGTTGCAACTTCAGGAAATTATCTAAGTGCATTGTTATCAAATAAATGTGTTCATGTTGATAAAGTAAATCCCATCAATGTTAAGGCAACAATGAGTGTTTAACAATGGCATTAGATAAATAGTATAATGTTACTAATAGAGACTAGCACCAATGGGGGTAAATGGTCTAATGTTTGGATTGAAATCTTCTCTTGTCAGAGCACAATATGCAAGGATGAATTAGAAGTGACTAAAAATATTCCATATGGAATAACTAATTACTAGGATAGAGGGCTTTCAAATACATATTAGTAAACCAATGGGACATCTAGAGGTCATTTGTCACAATACAAGATGGTGTGAGTCAGGGAGGCATTGACATAATGTAACAAAACTCAATGTGGTTTTTAATAGACTCTGTGGGACATATTGGTGACTTGTATTTTATTCTCTAAATAAGGGTGGAAAAATGGTGTTTCCACCAACCGAACCAAGTGCAAAAGGTACAAAATCCTCTTGGAGTAAAACAAGAGGTAACAAAAATGGGGAAGTATGTGAGGAGTCAGGACATGGGTTTTCAACATAATAGTGAGAAATCCAGTTGTTGTTGACTCTGGTATGAAAAGAAATTAGATTTCCAATAAAAAAATGGATTAAATTGCATGAGCATTCAAATGAAAAATGGGAAATAGACCATGGTGTTGAATTCAACATGTAGGGAAGGCTATAACACTTATTATATGGCATATGCAATACATGGATGAGATTACACATCTACCAAATTGTGGTGATCCCTAGGGTGATATCCTTTAATTGATATTAAAATTTAATGAATGAAGTCATTCTTGATATGTGAAATTTCATAGGGAATGGGCTCTAAGGAGGCCATATTTACATGAGTAAAGGTGGTATACTAATGATAAAATTGACACGTGAATTAACAAGTCAAAAAACAAGGTGGTGCCAAAGTAAGAGAGATATGTGTGAAGAAATTTGATTAGAAATAGATGAGATCTGACACCTCATGAAAAAATTATCCTTTGGCTGAAGTATAAAAGCAGAGAAAAACTAATGAAGACACATTTTATGGCTCAAAGAGAGATTTATAGTGGTGCTAAAAATGCATCAAACGAATCTAGAATGATCTCATAATATTCAAGTGAAAAATGGTGGATTTTTCTATAAAAGGAATTTTCCCTCCAATTCCAAGTCAATTGTGCATTTGGTGGAGTATATATTGGAGAGAGGAAGACGCACTAAAACTTGGATAGATCATTGTAGAAAAAAATGAGGATTAATGGAATTCATATTTGCAAGTTTTAGGTAATTCTTCATACATTACTTATCATTTCTAATAGAGTGATTTTTAGATTAAAGTTTTTTTTCTTCTTGGGGAAACCCTGCCCAAGTTGTGAGGGCCAATGAAATTCTTGGCCTAATATCTATATTTGGATGCCATGTTTGGGGCCAGTAACCATGTTGTTCCAACTCATTTTTCAAGGATGGGGGGGGGGATTAATTGTCCACTTCCACCTTTCCACCTAGGGGGTCAAAATGAGGGATTTCTGTGGCCCTAGGGATGGCCCAAACTTATATTTATTCCATGGATTTCTTACATGTGGATTGGATGCTAACAAAATATTGATTTTTTGTAGGCATGGAATAGTTAAAAGTTTTGTGGAGGGAGAAGGAGTTTGAGAAATTCCCAATATATGTTTAGGGGAACTATTTGGTGGAAGGATTACTTAAATTTTTAGAGAACCCATTGATGAGGGATGAGGAGCAGTTGTTGAAAATGATTTTGAGTTATTTAGATCTAGTGATTGAGACATTTATTGTTGATGACTACAATATTCCTTTCACTATCTAAGATATTACTTTCTTAACAAGGCTCCCTATTATAGGGGTAGTGGGAATGACTCAACCAATGGTACCTCATGGGAGGTAATTAGAGGAGTTTATTGATAGGAATTTTATACATAGTGTGCAATTGAGGGGCTCATCCATTCAATTCAAAAAATTGGACAGGCTCAAGATACAAGCTACTATAATGATAGTGATCCATGTGTTGGGTAGTCATGCTCTCCATAAAGTACTAGTGGGAATATTCTTTTGGTGGAGAGTATGCTCATAGTTACCTACTATGGGTGGGACTGCATGATATGAACAACGTTAAAGTTCCAATTGACTTCCTTCTATATTATGATGACGGGGATTTCACTTATGGTATGGATTTTTACTTATAATTTTTTGAGAAGGCCCCTAATCTTCAAGCTCACAACCAGATCCAAGATGGGGGTCCACGGGAGCCCAGGATGTAGTGCAGTGGGGGTGGCTTTTATAATTAGGATGAGAAGGAGGGGTAGGAAGAGTGTTTTAGCCCAAATTTTTTGCACACTAGTACAAAATGTCCTTATATGTGGAGGACTGCCCTTACTCAAGAATGAAATTTCACTGGGATCCAGACCTACCACTTCCAGCAAGGAAAGCATGGGGTCATAATGGTAATTTATTTAGTTATTTTTATTATTTCATAGTTTAAAATGTTATTATGTATGGTACTATCGTTATAACCCATATGATGTCCATATATTATACTAGTGAGGTTGACACGACAAGTAGTGGGCTCAATATCTAGGAGGAAAGTCAATCCATAGTCATCTTCATCTCGTTGGAGATATGACGTTGATGAATTTATGGAGGAAATATGTGATGTTTGGACATTTCAATAACTAGGTTGTAAGAGTGTTGTAGGTTTTAACACTGTATAATTAATTGTTACACACACATTCTTAACTAAAACCAAAAATATGAAAGGTAAAAGAAACACATTAACATAGAAATTTTATCTTGGAAACCAAAAACTGATAAAATAAGAAATAATTTTTAATATATCTATTATTTTGTATAATATTATAACACAATATTTATCCCTTCACAAATATGAACTTCTAATCCATTTACCTAGATTAGAATACTATTGTAGTTCCTTAACTAAAACTACAAAATCACGGGGAAAACCACCATGCACCACAAAATAACTTTTATCAAAAATCCAACATGAAAAATTTCCAAAAATGAAAGCAAAAAATGACACGAAGACATTATTTTTGGAGGTAATGCACCTAGCACAACATATAATGTGTGATTATAGTCATCTAAAGAATATAACACATATCCAACATTCTCCCACATGTTTTCATTCCACACATGGGGTCACAGGACTACACGATCAACAATATAGGGCAATAATGCCAATTTTTACTCTACAACAAGAGAATTTATTGTTGGCATTGATGTTGTGTTACAATGATTGAAAGTTAGCATTGATGTCAACCTGGGCATGTATTTCAAATGATTTTGTTGCAAGTGGCTTGATTGTGTATGAGTGTGACAGATTTTCTAGCAGTTTGGCTTATGTGTGGTTATGAAAGATGAGTGAGTGTTTGGATTATGTGCATATGTTATGTTTATGTTGCTTGGATTATTAGCTGCAGGGTGATTTGGAAATTGTATAGGATCTAGAAGAGTTGTGTAGTAGGTTAGAAGAGGTTTGGGCTGAGAATTTTTTTGTTTTTCCCTATACTCTGCCACAACCACATGGATCCAGTCTTATGTGTGCAGTTAACTACATTGATGTAGTCTTATGAACATGGTTATCGCCAAGTTTTCCATGTTTTTTGTGTGTTGTTTTAGGTTTAAGTATGAGTCATATATTACCTTGTTCATTCCCTTGGTATTATCATTACCATGGTACAAGTGTCCTTGGTATTGGCATTACCATGGTATTGGTATTACCATGGTATTGATATTACCATGGTATTGATATGTGAGAAATTTGGTACATGGTATTGGTATTACCATGGTATAGGTGGTCTTGGTATTGGTATTACCATGATAAAAGTGTCATGGGTATTAGCATAACCATGGTATTTTCCCGTCGTATTGGGTTGGATATTTTTTAGGATAATTTTCCATATACTTGTGTGAGAGTATTTAGTGGGGTGATTTGTGGAGTGAAAGAGTGAGAGTGTGCTACAATGTTTTTTTCTAGAATATTGCATATTTGTATTAATGTTTAGTAGAGTGTATATATTATCTTATCATTTTTAGATTTAGATTAGTGAGGTTGTTGGGTTGTGTTGAGTGCAAGAATTACACTTAAGCAAAATCCTCAACTCTTAATTTGTCAACCCAGGGGATTCGTAAACTTAGAGACGAAGCATAGGTAATGCTAGAGATGGTATGAATCTTCCTAATGTAAATACCTACTTTCTTTAAAGGAAAGATTGCATAATCAAATCAAAAGAGAAGAAGGCAACTTGAACCATCAAAAATAATCTAAGACTGGAATGAGGAAGTATGCATTTGCAAGAGAGAATTAAAGATAAAAGGAAATCACTCCCACTAATGGTTGTTTAATCTACTAAGTGTGTGTTTTCCTTTAGCATAGACACTTTAGAAGTCTTGTTAGATGGGCCATTAAACTTGCTTCCTTAGAGATTTCCTTCGTGC
Organism: Pinus albicaulis; assembly: GCA_034641835.2. Classification (NCBI taxonomy): domain Eukaryota; kingdom Viridiplantae; phylum Streptophyta; class Pinopsida; order Pinales; family Pinaceae; genus Pinus; species Pinus albicaulis. The sequence continues at coordinate 345,959 of JAXQQM020060240.1, read as the reverse complement.
ATTAATTTTTCCTGCACTAGTGCAAGATCAGAGATTTTATGTAGAAGGTATAAATGGTGTCTTTACTGAAGGATTTTTACTTCATGCAAGGGCTCAAACTTTTCAAGGTTCAGAGCAATCAGATCTTATGGCAAGAAACTGGTTCTTGTACCAGATCAGAGCTTCTTGCACTTAGTATTTAATCCTTAAAATGAGTGTTCAATTATTACAAGTGCTAGCTTTCTATCAAATCAAATTTCACACATAAAAGTGAATGTTTCTGATTTGAAAAAAATGTAGAAGCAAAAGAAACAATCATTTATCATGTCATAATAATTTAAAGAAAGAAAGAAAATTGTAGAAAGTAGATTAAGAAAATGTGTTGCATCACACCAACATGCACTGGTGCAGGTTCATTTTTCCTGCTTGTACTAGGTGGTGGAAAACCAAATAAACAAAATTGCAGGAAAAGGAAATATCACACCAACGTGCACTAGTGCAGGTTCACTTCTCCTGCTTAGACCAGGGGGGAAATCCAATCTGAAATTAAATTCAGGAAAGTAAATTGCAGGGAAAGAAAATGTATCTACTTCACATTTAGGAGGTTCAGATTTGCCGCGAAGATCTATTGTGCTGATAATGGTGCAAGATCTGATCCTGCACTAAGATCAATGGTCACGGTAAGCACTCTAACTATCAAATAACCATTGGAGATATCGATAAGTTACAAAAGTGATTTAAAATTAATAAATCATGTAATAAATATTTAATTAATGCTAAATTTAATTAAAACATGAAGAATAAAGTTTTATACAAAATATGTCACTATGCTTGGACTGGTGAAAGATGAGGGTGCATAAAGGAGGTGCAACAAAGGTAAATGGTTATTATTTAGGAAGGGGAAAATGGCAAAAAGAGAGAAAATTAGGGGGCTAACATCCTCCCATCCCTAAGTTGTTGTGTGTCCTCACAAAACTCTTTACGTTTGCAAAAAACCTTCAAAACCTTGAGCGTTCCATCTCACTCCTGCTCTGGCAAACTATCATCAGTCTGCAATGTTTCAGACTTCTTCTTTTTGTTGTTCTTCAATTTCTTCATCACCTTTTTAAGTCGTCTGAAACATTGTGAAGCACAGTACTTCCATACACTGGCTTCTCCTTTCTTTTTCTAGATCTCCACAGTGAATTCTTCTTTATTATTTTCTTTTTCCTCTTGCACTTTAGCTACGAGCTGCTCTAAGTTATGCACTTGAAGCTCTAGCTCGACTATCCGAGCAGCAAGAGCTACTGAGTCTTCTTCCTTCTCTGTCCTGACAGGGGCTGTATTTTCTTCAGGGACCTCAGTATCCCTCATGAATTTAGTAAATACTTCTTCCTCTTTAAGTTCTTCTTCTTCTTGCTCTTTCGGTTCTTCTTCTTCTTCTCACTCTTTCGGTTCTTCTTCTTCTTGTACTTCCTCTAGTTCTTCTTCTTCTTCTTGCTCTTCCAATTCTTCTTCTTCTTGAACTTCTTCTGGTTCTTCTTCTACTACTACTTCTTCTGGTTCTTCTTCTTCTTCTTGCTCTTTTGGTTCTTCTTCTTCTTGTACCGATTTTTCTTGCACTGGTGCAGGTGGGGATTCAACATTCTGTGGGGACTGTGGTTCTGCACCAGGTTCTTCATTCTTTTTCTAGGCCTTAATAAAATCGGCCAATAGAGTGTCATCTTCAATTTCCACATATTTTGTTGCGTCCGCAAGGACTGACAGCAAATCATATTCTTCACGGGTCTATTCATGCACTGGTGGCGTTGGAGGAGTTTCTTCAATAGGTGTACCCACTGTCTTCTGTTTCTTTAGAGATGGGCCCTTTTCCTCTGTTGATTTCCTGGGTCATTTCCTTCTTGCACTAGTGTAAGAAGGACTTCTCTTTACACTTATACCCTTGCTTGTGCTGGCGAGGGTCTCTATTTTCTTTCCTGTAGTTTTCTTCTTTCAAGCAGAGGGCTTTTTATCTAGCTACTTCAACAACTCCTTCCAGGTCATTCCCTTAATTTCCAATTTTTTCTGGACCAAGATTTTGATCAGGCTATGATGATACAATTTCTTGTCGGCCTAATCCGCCCATGTGCCCTGCACACTCTTGGTCATATTTTCTAAACTATTAAGAAAAAAATAAGTGAAATCCATCCTCCACCGGACGTGACGACCGAGTTCGAAGTGTTGGAACATCCTAAAATGATACACAAAGGTGAGGGAGTACCTTCCCTCAGAAGTCACGAATTTCTAGAGGATGAAAAGGAAGTCCCGCCACTGTCCCAGTAGGGAACTGCGCTGAACTCCTTTCTTCCAGTCTACCTTCATGTCCTTATCAACGACGAAATGTTGCCAACGCTTCCTCTTGAGATTTTTATTTTTAAAGTACTGCACACCAGTGTTTTGCAAGCCCGTCGCTGTTGCTATCGATTTTTCCGTGACTTTAAATTTCAGGGGCCCAATCTTTACATGGCCATTTTTAAAACTCTTTGCAAACTATAGGGCCACTTCACTGTTGTTCCTATCAAATTTCTGGAAAAAATAAAGAAAGCCTGAGTCTCGCAATAGTGCAAGACTATTGCGAAACTCAACGGTCTGATCTACCTCACTGAGGGATGAAGGTTCACGTCGAACAGGCAGCATCTCTGCTTAATAGTTATGAACAGTCCAAAAAATTGCATGCAATACCAAAAAATTTGGCTCTTTATAGATAGGGATCCAACCGTCCACCATCCCTTCTGTCTTATCATCGATTCATCCCACCAAAATAGTTGTGGATGCGTGGCATGTTTAGAATCGTGCAGGATTGGTACTTGCGGCAACATTTTTAACAGCTAAGTGAGGTAATTATTATAAGTAAAGGACATTTGGGATCATGGTGAAAAGGGTAATTATATCCAAGCAACGGTTAAACATTTCCGTACTCCATAATTCAAAAACTTTAGCATTTATTAAAAATGATCATGATTCTTAACTAAAAGCACTTTATACTTTAAATAATTTTCTCCTAGTTAATATGATAGACAAGTACTCCCTAAATAAGTGAAAATGCTTCTTGTAAACTTTTATTATGACCACTTCCTATGACATATGCTCATGAAAAGAACAAATTGTACTCTACTTCTGTTAGGGTGCATGCTTGAACCGATCTGTTGACACCGCTTACTATATTGTTCTGTTGGTACAATTATACTTATATTATTATATAGGATGATATGCTTGCACTAGTGCAAGAATATTGTCTAAAAAAATAACAGAGAATTTAAGTAAAATATAGGCTGGACTTCTAATATAGCTTCCTCAATTGATACTGGAAATTTTCTTCGCCCTTTCTTGATGCTTCAGGGCATATTTTTGCTCTTTGTGTATGAGATCCTGCAATGAATTCATGAGGGAAAAAATAAGTGGGAAAGGGGAAAATTTTAGAATGGGAAGGAATTTTTTTACAGGGATTCCACGAACAGTACCAAAGAGGGGATAAACAGAAGTGGGATAGGGAAAAAATTCAAGGGTAAAGTGGGATTTTTACGAAGCGGGTAGGGTAAATTCAGAAGAATGTGGGAAGGTTAATCATTTTGGGATTTAATGAATAAAACTGAGGGAATATTATGAAATGGGATATGAATAAAGGTAGAAATTTTTTTGGAAGGTCTGCCTGCACTGGTGCAAGAAAAATAACTACAGTGAGAATTAAGTGTTACTTGAATAAAAATATCCATGCTAATTACCCCAATGTATAAATATTGGTCCTGTTGAACCTACTTTTACTCGGTGGTCGCTAGCATATCTAAAGATAAAGTAACATTCTCTTTTTATTAGAAATTTTTGATCTTCCTGCCAGCAAGCTGGTTTTCAGGTTGACCCTTCTACAATCATGTTAGCAAACTGATTTTCACAATTACAGGAAAATACTTTTTCTTTACTTATTTTTTTAATAAAATTTATTTTTTCTTTGAGAAGAAGAAGAATTCATGTTTTCAAAAGGTTGGTATTACCATTTACCACTACTGTCACAAATTGTTGTTGGACTTGCTATGTAAAATCTTTCTTGGCAAGTGGCTGAAAATACTTATTTAATCTATGTCCATTTACCAAGAATACTGAATTTTTTCCATCAATAGTTTTGACTTCTACTGCTCCATTCTCTAATACTCGGATCACTTCATAAGGTCCCATCCAACGTGTATGGAACTTCCCTTTAAAATTTTAAAATCTAGAATCATAAAGGAGTACCCAATCACCTGCTTGGGATTGCTTTTTCTAAATAGACTTGTCATGCCACCTTTTTCGTTGCTGCTGAATTAGGATGTTCTGCTGAACAACATCTCTACGAAATTCATCTAAATCATTTAATTGGAGAAAACTTTTTTGTTATGCCTCAGAGAGATCTAGTCCTAACTGAACTGCATTTCTGAAAGTTTTGATCTGGAACTCAATTGGTAACAGAACCTGTTTGCCATATACTAGTTCATATGGTGTATGTCTCATACTATTTCTCCAAGTAGTTTTGTATGCCCACAAATATTTCTGTAATCTTTCAGCCCAGTCTTTCCGATGCATATTGATTGTCTTTGTAAGAATGGACTCGGTCACTTTGTTTGTAGATTCCACCTGGCCATTTGCTTGTGGGTGATACAACATGTATTTCATGTGCTGAATCTTGTATTGCTCCATCACACCCTATACTAGATTAGAAATAAACTGCGGACCATTGTCAGAAACAATTTCTCTAGGCACACCAAATCCAGTAAATATTTCAAAAAAAATAAAATCAACAACAACTTTTTCTTTAGCAAAAGAAACATCTTTAGCTTCTACCCTAATAATATAGTACAAATACTTCAGTATGTACAAATACTTCATATCCTATAATATAGTGCTTGAACTTATTAAATGCAAAAATCACAACTTAAAAATCTTTCTCTGTAACTGTATAATTCAAATTAGCGGAAGAAAAATTCTTACTAATATAATAAATAGCATATGATTTCTTATTTTCCTCTTGTCCTAAAGCTGCGCCAATAGCCAAATATGAAGCATCATAGGAAATGTGAAAAGGTAGGGACCAATTTGGACCTCGAAAAACTGGTACCTACACCAACTTTTCCTTCAATGTTTCAAAAGACTGTTGACAAGTCGTGGACCAAGAAAATTCACTATCCTTAGCTAGAATTCGGAAAAGAGTAGCAACTATTTTCCAAAAAATTTCAATGAATATTCTATATTAAGCAGCATGTCCTAAAAAACCTCTTACTTCCCTTTGAGTTTTGGGTGCAGGAATATGCAAAATGATTTCAATTTTTGCTGGATCAACCTGGATTCCTTTGTCAGAAATCAAATGGCCAAGCACCACTCTCGCTTTACACATTAATCTACATTTCTTGTCACTCAAAGCGAGATGGGATTCTTGACAATGAAGAAGTACTTTCTCCATACTATTGAGAGTTTCCTGAAAAGAATCACCAAACACAGAAAAGTCATCCATATAAATTTCTAAAAATTCCAGATCAAAAAAAATGGCCAGGAATGCCTTTTGAAAGGTAGTCGGGGCATTACATAAACCAAAGGGAAGCACTTTATAAGAAAATTTCCCCCATGGACATGTAAAAGTGGTTTTATCCTGATCTTCGGGTGCAATCTTTATCTGGTTATAACCAATGAAGCCATCCAAAAAGGAAAAATATTTCTTTCCTGCAAGGGTATCAAGCACCTGATTAATGAAAGGGAGAGGGAAGTAACCTTTAAGAGTGGCTTTATTCAATTCTCGATAATCAATGCAAATACACCATCTTCCATCTTTCTTAGGTACTAACACTAATGGAGAGACCCACTAACTGTCGAAAATAGGATAGATAAAATCGGCATCTAAGAGTTTTTGTACTTCTTCCTTCACAATATCTCTTAGAGCTAGATTCATTCGCCTTTGGGGTTGTCGGACAGGTCGGGTTCCTTCTTGAATATAGATGTGATGTGTACAAGTTTCAGGAGGGATACCCTTCATATCTTCATAGCCCCAAGAAAAGACACTACGATGGTTTTGCAACAAATTCACAAGCATATCTTGCTGAGATGAGTCCAAATCTGAACTAATATGAAAGGATTTAATAGGACTAATCTCAACAAGAGTGGTATCAGGCTCAGGAGTACTCAAGGGAGTGTTCAAATGCAATGGTACATAAGAATGAGAATCATGATTTTCTTAAAATCTAGGCTGAAAATTTAGCTCAAAGGCTCATAATTAGGCATAGTGTCTAGATTATTCAGAAAATATTTAATCTCATCTTCTTGTGAAGACCCAGTATAATGATGGATAAGGGAAAGAGATTGAGTCTCCTCATCAGTGCTTTGATCCAACTATAAATTATCTTGAAGATCTTGAATGGATATGGCAGGGGGGTATAAGGTAAATTTCTTCCTAGAATCTCCATGTGAAATATACATATCACTGGAACGACATCTAATATATGCATCGACTGTAGCAAGCCATGGTCAACCCAAGATCAAGGATGTCCTCCTACTGGGTTCTTTGGCTCAACCACAATGAAATCAGTAGGATATTCCTAAGAATATAATGAGATGATCACATCATCCAATACTCCTTTTGGCTTAATTTTAGATCTATCTGCTAATTCAAGCACAATGGGAGTAGGGAAAAGATGAGATAACCGAATTTGATCCATGGTTTTCTTAGTCATGACATTAATGGCTGCCCCTAGGTCTATAAGAACATTATAGACAAGGACATTACCAATCTGAACTGGGCCACAAGGTTTCCAGGATCAGTATATTTTTCCATAGACACACATCCCGTCATCAACTCTGCTACCCTACCAAAAAATTGAATGGTTTGAGGTTCCAATCTCTTCCTCTCGAGTTTATTGAGATAGAGTTCCTTAATAATCTTGGTACAAATGGGGATCTCTTTGATGGCTTGAGGCAAAGGTATCTTAATGAAAATATTCCAAAGCTCAGATGCCAAGCTAGTCTCATAAATAGGCTCACTCCTTTCCATTACTAGCCTCTCTGGGAAGGGAGGCTGGTTCAAAGGGTAAGGGTTGCTTAGTGACAGCTTTCATAGAATGGTTAAGAGTTTCATCTTCTCCTTTCTCTTCAATGATCACCATAGGTTTCTTCTGATTTTATGATGTTAAAGTCCTTCCCAATCTTAATTGAATATCATGAACCCCAACTGGAATAGACTGGTATTCGAATGATAAATGTGGGTTTGTTACATAGATCATTTTCACTACTTTATTATTATTAGGATTGAGCATAGGTTGAGCAAGCAACTGAGGAGGTCGAAAGGGTGGAGGTAAAGGCAAAGGTGGAGTGGGCTGACTCAGAAGTTGAGGCATTGAATAAGGTACGTGTGTATATGGATATGACTGCATAGGTGGCTAGTAGGAATATGGAGAATAAGTTGGCCCTCTCCAACCTTGTTGCCATGGTTGAGAAGTTTGCCCATGCTAATATTGATTCCCATACTTCCACTGCTAATGAGAGTCAGGATAATAATATGAAGGTGACTTATAACCAAAATAGTGTGGAGAAAATTCATAAGCCATAACTGTACCTACCTGAGGCCAATTCCTTCTTGCTCCCATAGCATTCAAGTATTCAGCTTCAGGTTGTCCCCCTGTAAATATAGCTTTAAGTCCTGCTATAGAGGGAAATTTTTCCGTGATATGGTCTTCTGCACAAATAGCACAGTTATTAGTTTCTTTCAAATTAAGAGGACACTCTTTAGGAGGATGCTTGTCTCTACATTTAGGAAAAAAAAACACATAATGACTCTTGTTCCTTCATGAGTTTCTGCTAAAATTTTAGGGAGTCTAATTGTTTGGTAATAGTTTTAATTATATCAATTTTCATGTTTTCCATTTTATTTTCTTGTCCAATAATCATAGCATCAGTAGATTCAGATTTTCTATTTCTATTTCAAGTTCATCTACCAGATCTATATTGGTTTCTTGAAAATTTCCTGCATAATTCACAAATTTGATCAAAAGTTTGCTGAGAAATATCACCTTCTCCTAACAGATTCAAATTATTTCTAGAATTATTAGTAACTCCTCTTAAGAACAAGGTTCTAATAGTGTTTGGATCAAGCTTAAGTTTTGACCTTTGTAAAATATACAGAAATATTTCCAGATAATCTTCAAGAATTTCATCATCATCTTGTATGTTTGGAAAAATTTCATCCTGCATGTCCCGAGTTTGCAATATTCTTGATATCTAGAAAAAAACACTCTCTTCATTTGATCCCAAGAGGTTATAGTGTTTCCTCCTAACCCCATAAACCAGTGTAGAGCTGAGTCCTTGAGGGTAAAAAGAAATAATCTTAGCTTCTAAGCATCAATTGCATAATCATAACTTCTACACAGAATATCAAACTCCAATAGAAAAGACTTAGGATCTTCATAAACTTTACCATGGAAATGAGGGAGAGATGATGGTGGACTATTCTTCATTTGCGCCACAGTATCAGGATCCACAATTCGAAACACAAAAGTGGATTGTTCTTCACTTACCTGGCTGTCACTAGTCCCTTCCAAATGATCTTCTTGGTTCACCATTGTTACCCTTTTACTTGTACCACTCTCCATAGGCTTATCCACACCTGAGCTCTTATTACCAAAATATAGGTGGATTTTTCATGCGTGATGGGTTTGAATTGGATTGGGCTTCCTACTTATAGAAGGATACCCAATATAAAAAAAAAATTCAGAATTCTTTCGGCCCTTAGTGGGCTTCGAACCCTTACCTTTCCTAGGCATTCATTTCAAAAGGAAAAAAAATAAAAAATAAAGATAAAAAACAACTTCTAAAAAATGTTGTCAAAAATCAATTAACACCAGTAAAATTCCTTCAAAGAAACAATACTGCAAAAATAAAGAAAAATTACCTCTATTTTAGAATCAAAAAATTCTTACCAAATCAAATCGCCTCCCTAGCAACGGCGCCAAAATGTTGGGTGCAGGAATTACACTTAAGAAAACTCCTCAACACTTAATTTGTCAACTCGGGGGATTCGTAAACTTAAAGATGAAGCACAGGAAATGCCAGAGATGGTATGAATCTTCCTAATGTGAATTTTTTCTTTCTTTAAAGGAAATATTGCAGAATCAAATCAAAAGAGAAGAAGGCAACTTGAACCATCAAAAATAATCTAAGACTGCAATGAGGAAGTATGAATTTGCAAGAGAGAATTAAAGATAAAAGGCAATCACTCCCACTAATGGTTGTTTAATCTACTGAGTGTGTGTTTTCATTTAGCAGAGACACTTTAGCAGTCTCCTTAGATGGGCCCTTAAACCTGTTTCCTTAGAGATTTCCTTCTTGCATTAGTCTGTGTTGCACTAGTGCAAGATCAAAGATTTTATGTAGAAGGTATAAATAGTGTCTTTACTGAAGGCTTTGTACTTCATGCAAGGGCTCAAACTTTTCAAGGTTCAGAGCACTCAGAACTTGTGGCAAGAAACTAGTTCTTGTACCGGATCAAAGCTTCTTGCACTTAGTATTTAATCCTTAAAATGAGTGTTCAATTATTGCAAGTGCTAGCTTTCTATCAAATCAAATTGCACACATAGAAGTGAATGTTTCTAATTTTAACAAAATGCAAAAGTAATGAAACAATCATTTATCCTGTCATAAGCATTTAAAGAAAGAAAGAAAATTGCTGAAAGTAGATTAAGAAAACTTGCTGCATCACACCAACATGCACTAGTGCAGGTTCATTTCTCATGCTTGTACCAGGCGGTGGAAAACCAAATAAATTGAATTTCAGGAAAAATAAATATCACAGCAACGTGCACTGGTGCAGGTTTGCTTCTCCTACTTAGACCAGGTGGCAAAATCTAATCTGAAATTAAATGTAGGAAAGTAAATTGTAGGGAAAGAAAATGTATCTACTTCACAAGACGGATCCATTTTCACTAAGACAAGAATACATGTGTTGAAAGTTAAATCACACTTTAATAATATAAACACACATTACAGGAAACAGAAAATAGGGTAAATGTGCTGGGTTGGCTGGGCCCTAGCCAACCAGCGTGTTTCCCTTTTTAAGTTAAAACGTTGCTCAGTAAATTAATTGATTCATCAGCTTAAAGACAGATGCACAATTTCTAAAACATGAGGCAGAAAAACCTTTTATTAATTCACTGAGGTGAATACATGCGTTGATACAATGTCTAGCCTAGATTCGGTCGATAACAAAACAACCGGTTACCGCCTATCAACTTCGCTCTAAAACCTCTGCTCCAAAGTTCCCCTCTAGTCCTATTTACACTTTAAATTATATAGATATATTGTTTGAAGGCCAAAACAGATCATTCAACTGATTCATAACAAAATGCAGAATTTAGTTTCAGCCTTCAAGATAAGACGGTTTTGCAAAACTGGTCGTAGCTAACCAGCTTTCGCTCTTCACGGATTGGTCTCAGATACCTTTGAATCATTCGCTATCGTGGCTGAAGTGGCTCAGGACGAGGCAGTGACTGAGGAGGTTCAGATCTACCACAAAGATCTGTTGTGCTGGCAATGGTGCAGGATCTGATCCTGAACTAAGATCAACGGTCACGGTAAGCACTCTAACTATCAAATAACCATTGGAGATATCGATAAGTTACAACAGTGATTTAAAAGTAAGAAATCATGTAATAAATATTTGATTAATTCTAAATTTAATTAAAGCATGAAGAATAAAGGTTTATATGAAATATTTCACCATGCTTGGACTGGTGCAAGATGAGGGTGCATAAAGGAGGTGAAACGGAGGTAAATGGTTATGATTTAGGAAGGGGAAGTGGGTAAAAAAAGAGAAAATTAGGGGGCTAACAGGTTGCTCATGTTGAGTATATTTGAGAGCCCAGTTTGAAAATGCATGAAACATGGTTCACATGGAGGTGTTGAAGTAGATGATGCTTCATCATAGGTAGTGTGTAGATAAGGTGGGGGCCTTCTAATAGAAATATTAGTATGAGAAGCATTTTATCCAAAGTCTAGTAGAATTGGGCGAAGCTTATTGGTTGTGGTGGATTCCAGCTTATGGTTGTTTGTAGATTTGTGAGAGAAGATTCTTTCTAACTAATGTTTCTAGCAGACTTTCATAGTATTTGATTCTTCCATCTAGTGGTTTCTAGCTCCTCTATGAAAAAATTTGTTCAACACTTAATAGAATATTTAAGAAGAAATAACAGCAGGTATGTTATGCACTTGACCTGTGAGAATTACATAATGCCAGAAATATGAAAAAGTATTAATTCCAAAAACACAGAAATATCACATGAATTGAGACAATTTGCAAATATATTTTATTATTCAAAAGAAAAATATGATGTTCACTTTCCTCTTCAAGGGGGAAACCTCCAATAGATCAAGAGATTAAATAAATAAAACTCAGCCATTCTTCCCTTGCTATCTAAGACTATTTGTAGCTTTATGAAATAAACAACCTTAACTACTAGTGGTCCCTTGCATAATACGAATTAACCACTTTATAAATTAACTATGGCCCATTTATAACTAATTTTGGTCCCTTTTCTATAATGTAGGTAAACCACTTACAGTTATTATTAATTCGCATAAAACTACTTACAGGCTTTATTGACTAAAATAACTAATTATGACTCTCACCGAGTCCCTTAGGATTATGACATAAATAAAGGGATTAGGTTTGGACCCTAACATGCCCTCCCTAATCAAAATCAGTCATGGCCTCAAGGCTGAAGCTATGGAAACTATTGAATAATAGTGGTTGGTTCCCATGTCGCATCTTCTCGAGATGTGTATTTCCACTTGATGAGGAATTCCTTAATCATGCGACCTCAAATATGTATTAAACGAGTATCGAGGAACTATTAAGGTTAGAACCAAAGTGAACCTTCCTCATCTAGAAGGCAGAATTTTTTAAGCCCTTCCATTGCTCCCCACAACTTTTTTGAGGCAGGATACATGGAAGACTGGGTGGATTTTTGAAGTAGTCGGCAGGGTCAATTTTTAGAAAATTCTCTCATACATTGAAGAAAATAATAATGCCCATAGAATTTTGTTGTTAATTTATGGAAAACCTTTTCTTTGATAGAGTTTTGCTTATAATTTTGGAGCTACAAGAACACCTGGTCACCTACTTGAAATGACCTCTCTGAACGACGTTGATCGACTTGTTGCTTCACTCTATTTTGAGCTTGATGTAGATTATCTTTGAGATGACCGTTCATGGTGATCCAGATCTTGGGGGGAGGCCCCCAAGATCTGAAAAATTTGAAATTCCAACAAAATGAGAGAACACACCATAAATAAAACCACAAAGAAATTTTTTATTAAAATAGAGAATAACTGTAGAAGCTACATTGTGGTGGATAGTCTATCGTTTTACAAGATGCGACTTGTTACTTATAGCATCTTTTAGTTACAATAATAGAGGTAAATTCCATGGGTGGGTAAATACTATGGGTGAATGAATACCATGGGAAGATGTCACTTAGAATACCATGGGTGGATGCCATTTACAATACCATGGGTAAATTCCATGTGTAGATGAATACCATGGGTGGATACATACCATGGGTCAATGAATACCATGGATAGATGCCACTTACAATACCATGGGTGGATAAATACCATGGGTGGATGAATACCATTGGTGTAGGCCATTTTCCATATGGATCGTTCCTCCCTCCTTAAGAAGCAATGGTCCCCATTGCGTGAAGTTCCCTCCTGAGAAGCCTTTTTTGAATATGAAGAGCCACTGAAGAGAATGGTTTTGTGTGGTTAGCGCATAACCATAATGAACAAATATTGAAGGATAGAGATAGCCTATAATTCTTGTGACCGATTGTGATATTGAAAGTGTGTGACCTAGCAAATGGACTTCGATGAAGTGTGGTTTTGTGGATGGCCCATAACCATGAAAAATGAAGATCCGAGGATAGAGATACCATGTACTGTTTGTGACCAACTGTGATGCTAACAATGTGCGGCCTATAAAATGAACATCGATGAAGTGTGGGTTTGTTAATGACCCAAAACCATGACAAATGAAGATTTGAGGTTGAGATACCCTATAATTCTTGTGACCAACTGTGATACCAACAGTGTGTGGCATAGCAAATTGACTTCGACGAGAAGGAATTTTTGTGGTTGACCCATAATCGTGATGTTGATTATTGATGAAGTAATAGTTGCCTACATAGCCTGGGGTGGGATGGCACATCTCTAAAATACCCAAGCCGAATGTTGTTATGCTGAAACTGATGAATGTGAAGCAGGTGCCTATTAAAGCAGGGTGGGAGGGCAAATCTCCAAAGGGAACTTGCTCTAAATCTTTCTCCAGATTTAAAATGGGCATAACTCAGTCAATATAACTAATAATATTTATTATAACCTATTTTTCAAAATAGAACTATCATTCTACATATTCTCGTGTGCTTGAAATCGTTATCTGGAGACTCTAAAAACTCATGTTTGCACTGCAACTGTCCCACCATCACAAAAATTATAAAAAGAAAATTTGATTCTGAATCAACGATAACTCCCTTATCCGGACTCCGATTCGACTGTTTTTTTTAATTGGGTTATTTTTCAAGGGGAGCTTACATATATTATATTTCTTTTCTGAAATTTTGTATTAAAAACTAGAAAAAATTATAGGAGAGCCACTGTCCATGATTGTCATTAGAAAACTTTCTGCAACATTACTGATTTTAAATCAGTGATATCTCCCTCATCCGGACTCTGATTTGACTGATTTTATTTTTAAATTGGCTATTTTTTCGCAAGGAATCCAAATCTTCTATTTATTTCTAAAATAAATTCACCAAGTTTTTTAGATGTGCTCTACAAACTCGCCACCCAAAATTTTTCTGGAAAAAAAATGAAAAAAAAACAAAAATTCTTCATGCTTTGCCCAAGAAAGTGCTCCATGGAGGTTGTGTAACTTGCATGGAGTTTGCTAAATATGGCTGCAAAACATTGAGACTTAAAATATGATTCATATCCTCATTCCCACGGATTCGTAACCTAAATATGACACTACTGATATGGATCTTGGGGGGAGGCCCCCAAGATCTAAAATTTTTGAAATGCCAACAAAATGAGAGAACACACTATAAAAAAAACCACAAAGATTTTTTTTATTAAAATAGAGAATAAATGTAGAAGCTACATTGTGGTGGAAGATTTTTCCTTTTACAAGATACGACTTGTTACTTATAGCATTGTTTAGTTACAATACAAAAGGTAAATTCCATGGGTGGGTAAATACTATGGGTGAATCAATACCATGTGCAGATGTCACTTAAAATACTATAGGTGGATAAATACCATGGGTGGATTCCATTTACAATACCATGGGTAAATTCCATGTGTGGATGAATACCATGGGTGGATACATACCATGGGTGAATGAATACCATGGATAGATGTCACTTACAATACCATGGGCGGATAAATATGATAAGTGGATGAATACCATGGGTGTATACCATTTTCTATATGGATCACATGGTGGCATGATTCTGTAAGATTTGATCAACTGCATGTACTTTAGAACTTCTGGGCATATAAAAATTTGGTGAAGGTGGGAGTTTTCTATACACTGCCTCATATGGAATCATCGTGGTGGCTTCATGATAGTTAGTATTAAAGCACCATTAAGCTAAAGGTATTCATTGTACCCATTGATACCACTTGTCTGAAGTGAAGCACCACATATAGTTCTCTAAACATTTCTTGACTAATTTTGTTTAACCATCGGTTTAGGGATGATAAGTTGTACCAGATAGGTCTCCAAACATTTTTTGACTACTTTTGTTTGACCATCGGTTTAGGGATGATAAGTTTTAATCAGTTGGAGTTGTTTGCCCTGTAGCTTGGAAAGTTCCTGCCAAAATTTTTTGGTGAAAGTGGGGTCTCAATCAAACACAATGGAAGTTGACATGCCATGCAGTTTGAATATTTGGTCCTATTAGGGCTCCTTTGTTTCCCAATGCTGAGAAAGGAAACCAAAGAGTTAACCACATACCAACTTTCAATTTGGAAGCTATCCCTGCCAAATCATAGAGGGCTCTCTCTATATCAAGCTCACAGTTGATGGAAATGACTAGAGAATAATATTTTTATGCTAGTTATAAGATCATTAGGGTTTTTTATTTAAGTTTTTATTAGGCTTTGTTGGAAAAAGAAGCACCAGGTTTAGAAACTAATTAAGATATCCCAAAAAGAACAGTTGCAGACATAGTATGAGGCAAGGTAGATGTGATTCAGTGGAAAAATTGGTTTCTCATTATAGTGTATTAAAGGAGGAAAACAAATAATAATTTAAGTGAATATAATTAATTCACTTATTTCAGAGGATGAAGCACTTAGATGCATATATTAAACGAAAACAGAGGATAAAATTAGCATGGTTTCTATTTCAAAACTTAAAATATAAAGCATAGGAAGAAAGTAGATGGATGCTTGAAAAACTTGATCATCATATGCATAATAAAATTAGAGAAAAACACTCTCACTAACCGCATCACAAGAATCCCATAAAAATAGTTGCAAGTGTCTATAAATTTCTTCTGCAGATTGTCAATTAATACACTAGTACCAAAGAGTGAGAACTTCAGATATCCAACCCTCTCAATGACTTAATTTTGATTATATATAAAAAATAAACAATATTATGCCTCTAGGGGTCTAATCCTGATCCAAAGCAGCTAATTAATGCCTCTAATTACTCATAACCTAATCCTAGGGAAGTTAGAAATAGCTTCCCCTTTTTTAGCTAGCAAGTTGATTTATTCTCTCAAGTCATTAAACATAAGATTATTTTAAAAATATGACCATAAATAGGAATATTAACCATGAAAAACCTCATGAGCCAGCTATTACATTGACCATTTTGACCTTTGACCTCCACGTGTCAAGAAAAATCTTCAAACCCTGAAGTGCAACAAAATTTCTCTGAAACGCGGTAGAAGCGCAATACAAATTTGGAGGCCTTCCCAGATGATTTTTTGGTTGAAAATGGCATGGTTGGAAATATTGGAATGTATACTACACCATGAAACATCAAGCACTAGAAAAAACTACTCCAAACCCCTAAAAAATTTCCTTGAAGTTTAGTTGTCCTAGAAATGCAACGAGTGGTCTGAAATAATGGAAAAAAGGTAAATAATGGGCACTATTTTGTCATTTTATGAAAATATATAAACTTTCAATATTACCAAAGAAATTTTCTGTTATCCTCAAATCATTATCCATATCCACATGATTTCTAATCTTCATTTAGAGCCTTTGGGAAAAATCGCATTGAGCACTCGCTGCGTTTCTATGCACTAGTTTTACCTATGTGACAAAAACTCAAAAAATTTCAAAATTTTGCCAAAATTTCTTTCCTTTTCCACTTTTCTGTCATGCCTTCAAGAAACTAAGGATGCATAAACCCATAAATATAGATTATCCCTTTTCTTAATTTTTCTTAGGGTCTTCTAAGCTTTTTCTTCATGTTCTTAACCCTAATTTTGAAAATAGTGTTTCTAGTGTAATAGTGCCTTGCCATGTGCCTCTGGATGGCAACGTCTCTTTTTTCCTTCTTTAGTAGCTTATATAGGTGTTAATTTACTACCCCAAGCTATAATTCCCTGTATTCTTCAACTTCAGTATCTATTATGTGAAGGATGTCTTTTTGGGCTTGAGGAGGAGATGGATCTTTTTCATGTTTTTCTCTTCTTGCCTCTGCTCTAGTTTTAGGCCTTCTTGGTTGTACATGAATGTATTTGTCTTATAATTTCTCCACATCAATTATTGCCTTACCCTTATCCATTTCTACCACAACATCTTCCTTTTTTGATGATGGATGGTCCCGTTGTGATTTGATTTGCAACAGTAGGTTTAGTTTCAGTTGTCGATTTTCTTGTTGCATAAACGATACCATGAAATTTTCCTTGGAAAGATCATCTTTGAGCTCCTTGATTTGTGCCTCTTTTTCCTTGAAGATGTATTTTGATGTATTATCTCCATGCTTCTCTTCTTCTAGTTCTACCATTTTAAGTTCAGGAGGTATCTCTCACTCATGCTACAAAGGTGCATCATCTATATCTCTAGGTGATTTCTCTCGTATATCTTCAACTTTCACTTCTTCATTGAAAATTTCCATGGATAGCCTTCTAGCTTGAGTTCTTGTTTTAGTTCTAGGCATCTCTACTATTTTAGGGGAAAACATTAACCTCTTCCCTCTACTATAAGTTTTTTAAATTTCTTCTCTCGGTTGTTTCTTTGTTATTGATGACTTGCTTGATGAGCCTACCTCTTGTGGTCTATCTGATGAAGGAACACTTAGGCTCTTTGGCTTACTTGAGGCCAGTATAAGAGTAGTTTCATCCAAGAAAGTCTCCATGGCATGTTGATCTATGTGAGTTGGTGTAGAAATATAACTTTGATCAAAGCATGATGAAACAATCTCACCCTATGGTCTCTCCCTTTAGTATGCACTTTCTCAGTCATCTTAACCAGGCTTCTAATCAAGTAATTGGGTAGATTTATTCGTTTGATGGAAGTGAAGTGCATAAAATATCTTATGTGATACTGATACAACCTACTAAACATGCCTTCACAAGTGAAATATTTCATAATCATGTTCATTAAAGGAGTATATTTATCCAATAATTTCATGCAAGGGAAAATATGAGAGGGAGCTTCCTTATATTTTGGTTCCAGGAACACTTTATAATTTTCTATGTCCAAATCGATCCCCTTAAACCAAATTTCTCCATGGTTATGGATTCCAGTGGCTGAAGCTATAACCTTTGTTGATATCAATAATTCCATACTTTCTATGGTGGTCTTGTTCCTCTTAACATTGGTGGAAAATTGACTAGTCATCTTACAATGGTATCCCACCTCTTGTACTTTATCACAAAACCCTAGGAACCCTACTTGTCCAAATGACCTCTTGATGAACTCTGAAACATTGATCTCCTACATATGATTTGGCTCATATCTTGAGATCTATCCCCCCTTGTTGTATTTATTCTTTTTATTAGCCATGTTGTTGGTTTTTCTTAAATGAAAACCCTAGTTTGATAGGGAAAAGGGTAGGGGTTTACGACTACAAAACAGGGAAAACAGAGCAGCTAGTTTAGGGAGCTAAATGGAGGGGATATGAGTTAGGGAAAATTATAGCGAAAATTTTTGGGGTGAGTTTAGATGTTAGGAATACATGGGTAATTAAATTTCTTAGAATGAGTGAGGGAAGAAAGGGAAAAAATGAAAAACATACGGAAAACCTAGAAATGCAGAAAAAGTGTAGCAAAGGCTTGGGTTTTTAAGGAAAAATGATGAGATGAGGAAAATAAGTATGGGAAATGGTTGGGGAGAGTTTATCAGGTGTATACAAGGGTATTTAGGGTAAAAAAATAGGGTATTTCTGCTTGGAATTAAGAAAATACCACAAAAACTTGAAAATGTAGCATAAATGCATAAAATAACCCTAGAGGAGGATTTAATCAATTTGCTGGAGAAATTTGACTGAAGTAAGGGTGTGTGAGAGTCTCACTTAATTGTTTGAAGATGTATGGAACATTGAAATGGAGTTTTCATCTATTCTTTTGCTCCTTATATCTCCAAAACAAAAGTGTAGCATGTAGGAGAAACACAACAACTTGATGAATGGAGAAATTTGATGATGGATTTTGAGCTTCTGATGGTTTTGGAAAGTTTTGGAGTGTAAGAGAGGAGCTCTTGAAAACTTGGAAGGATGATATGAACTCATGAAAATATTTATTTCCTTTAATTTAATGGAGATGAACCATTTTCAAGTTGAAACTTGATTTTGGCTCATGACATCATGTGTACTTGAGAAAATGACTTTTGAATGATTTGAAATGCAACATAATTTCTTCAAGTGGAAATGTTACCTTTTATTTTTACTTCATTCCCTAATTTTCTAACTCCCATGATGGTAACCCAAATGATGGGCATGAATCCCTTTTTAATTTTTATGATCTACATTATGATGAAAATAAAATGAAAATCCTATACCATGACCTATATGATGGCACATTAACTCTTTTTATGGCCTAAGACACCTAAATGATGACATGACCATGATGAGTGATGATGACCATGAGATAGTGGAGGGATTAGCACTGACCTAGACAATAACCAATGACCATATGACAACAAAGAGATGTCAAACTTCTTTGAATTTTTTTGAAAATATAACCATTTGACCCTAAGACCTTATCAATCACATGGAAAGAGTACATTTGATCATTGGTGACTCATAGACAATAACAGGTCCATGAAAACGTGAGCCACCAATGTTGGGGCAAACGCGTGTAGTAGAGTGCAAAAATGATAATATTTGGAAAATTTGTCAACAACCACCATGATTTGTTGCATGAATTTGAGAGACCTATAATGAAACCCATGGAAACATATTCCTGGACAGAAGCAGGGAGTGGATAGGGTAGTAAGGTTCTCGATAGCTTGATTGTTTCCCCTTTGTTGCAATGGCATATGTCACATTCATATACAAAAGTAAGAATGCCATTATTCATGGTGGTCCAAAAGAAAGAGCTACATGTGTCTGCATAGGTCTTCTGAAAGCCTAAATTTCCTACACCTGGAGAGGAGTGCATCTCTTCCAAAATTTGGATTTTAAGGGTGGAGGTCAGGGATAGCACTACCTAATCCTTATAGCGAAGACCCTCATTCTTTAAAGATTATTCCTCTAAGGAATTAGGATCTTATCGTTATGTATTAATGAGATGGGATAGAGAGGGGTGGGAGAATCATTCATGATGGGCTTCTTCAATCCATTTTGGTATGGAATGATAAGGCATCAACCACTACATTGTTATGCCCCTTCTTGTATATTATCTCATAATAATATCCCAACATTTTTGTAAGCCATTTATTTTTTTGTGGTGATGATAGACACTACTTGAGGAAATATGTTAGGCTATGAGAGTCAGTGTGTATTTGGAAATGACGCCATAATAAGTATAGTCTCCAAGTTTCTACTGCATGTAACATGGACATCATTTAATTCTCATATGCATATTGACCCAAATACTTGTCACTAAGTTGTTGACTCATGAAAACCATTTTTCTACCTTCCTGCATTAATATTGTGCCAATACGCGTACCTGAAGCATCACATTCAATCACAAAAGGTTTTCTAAATTTTGGTAGGGCCAATACTAAAGTAGATCACATGTCTTGTTTGAGAGCCAATAAGGCCTGCTAAGATGTGCCAGTCTAGAGAAATGATTTTTTCTTTAGAATATTAGTGAGGGATAGGAAAATGCATCCATAATTGACAAAAAAATTGCAATAGTAGATGGTGAGACCTAAGAATCTCCTCACACTCTTCAAGGTTT
This sequence comes from Pinus albicaulis, assembly GCA_034641835.2. NCBI lineage: Eukaryota > Viridiplantae > Streptophyta > Pinopsida > Pinales > Pinaceae > Pinus > Pinus albicaulis. The sequence continues at coordinate 325,590 of JAXQQM020060240.1, read as the reverse complement.
CTAGTTGGGGCCAATATTACATTTCTTGAATCTTTCTTGGATCAAACCTCACTACTTCATGACCTACAATGTGTCCCAAATACTCTACTTATTCTATGACAAAGGAACACTTAGATAATTTGAAAAATTATTGATGATATTGGAGAATTTGCAATACTTGGTCAACAAGTTGAAGGTGAGTTTCCCATGTTATGTTGCAGATGAGAATGTCATCGAAAAATACCAGGATGAATTTTCTAAGATATGGTTTCAGAAGGTGCTTTATGAGGCTCTAAAAATTGGATGGGTCATTATAGAGACCAAATGGAATGACCAGGAATTCATAATGACCTTCATGATTTCAGAAGGTTGTCTTGGGAATTTCAACTTGCTTCATTCGTATTTGGTGATAGGCCGAGTGAAGGTCCAACTTGGTAAAAAATTTGGCACCATATAGTTCATCAAGAAGATCATCAACTACTAGGACAAGAATTTTTTCCTTTGATATTGAGCTTGTTAAGGGCCCTAAAGTATGGACACATATGCCATTCACCATATTTTTTTAGAACCATGACCATTAGATATGAATAAGTGCTGGTGTTGGGATGAATAACACTGACTTCAAGGAGTTCCTTAATTCTGTTTAAATTTCATTCTTTTTGGAAAAAGTATATCGATAGGGTCGTACATTTGGTTGGGTACCCAAGAGCAAAGGGATGTTATGATCATTTTCACCCCTAGATGGTGGGATCTCCTTAGGTTTTTCAAATACCTGACAGTGGTGATCCAATACTTGTTTCATATTGGTATTAATGTTAGGAGGAGTGGATTCAATGGCGTGGAGGGAATTCAATTATGCTACTATCCTATGATGGACCTTTTTCAAAAGCTTCTCCATTCATGCAAGCTAATGATAGTAGTAGCACATGCCTGGAGTCCCCCAAGTGTATGAGTGTTCTCATTCTTCTTAAATATTATATATAAATCTTATAATTCCATTGTGATAGGGCCCCATGTGCAGATCCATTCAGCGCCCAGGAAAATGTCACAACCTCCCATTTCAATGGAAAACATGTGGGTTTTGAGGTGAAAATCCCCCATTTGAAGTTTAATATTTTCACAATGTCCTTAACATTTCATATTCCCCCAATCAATGATAAGGACTTGGGAATTACATACCACCCTGACAAGATAATGGATGAATTATTCTACTCTACTATGGAAAATGTTATGTGTGTTGCCACTATCAATCAACACCACTACTAGTCGATGTTTAATAAAACCTCGTATTTCTACATTCTGGGGAGAATAAATTCTAGGTAGGGCATGGAGTGAGATAACCGAATCTTCTGTCATAGCTATAGTATCAATGTCTGGGGCTATTATGGGTTCACCCTCTTCCTTCTTAGGAACATCAGTGGATGAAGCATCGATTTTAGTAGCATCGATTTGAAAGACTTTGGTTCCTTGCATTTATGTCCTGGATAGTATTTTTCATCACAGTAGTAGAAGATGTTAGCCCCTTATGAATTTTTTGACAAGAAAACAAGGGGCTAAAATATTTTTGAGCCTTCAAGGAATGCATGTCCTCTGAAAACATGTCATCCTTGAAGCTTCATAGTTCCTTTTTCCTTTGGAAAATCCTCACTGTTGTTTCCATGAGAAAAGCATCTCTGTTGTGAAGAAGAATGCCCAAAAGGCCTCCTTTTTCCCTTTTTTAATCCCCATTAAACCTCTGTTTTCATCACCTTTATCCACTTCTAATTCCTCATTAACCCTCTAAATCACCCTAATTACCCTTTTAAAGGTCACCAATATCCTTGGTTCGGCCTTAAAACCCTTTATTTCCTCTACCGAATCCCTCTTTAGCCTTAAAAAACCCTCTGTTTGTCTTAAAATCATCCATTTTCTATATGATAGGCTAAGCCATTTTTCAGCCAGCCCCCTTAACCACTTCCCCACATGACCTGCACCCAAAACCAAGCGCTTAAGCCTCGGGCGCTTATCGGAATCAGAACAATCGGGATGTGCATCTCTTTGTTAAGTTCAAAATTCCCCGATGCAAGGTCTTTTTCATTATAGACCGCGGGCACATTCTCGACCATCGATCTATCAAAGATTTGATAGCCAGTGCTAAACTCTTCACCCGCCCGTTTCCTCTCTCCTCTCACCCTCTGATTATCCGAGAGCCGTCGATCTATCTCCAGATTGAACGATGGTCGCTCAATCGCTCCGTCGTAATCACCCAATCCCGAATCATTGGCCTTTCCGATTGACGTGCCTCGATTGGATCTAGCCATTCATCCTGATTGATCTGATGGCCCAGATTTGTCCTCACTTTTCCCCTGTGCCCCCAATTGGTCACCCCTGACCCAATCGCCACCGTCGATCTCCGTAGATCTGACGGCCAGAATTAAACCAGCCTTTGAATTTTCATCATTTAATTTATCACGCATCTCCCCTCATCGCGCTCCATCCTCTGCCGTCTGATCTTCCCACTCCTGATCCGATGACCATCATCAATATCGCACATTTTTCATGTCCAAACTTTAACGCCTGAAATTTACGTGATATAAACGGTTTTCTAGGGCCACGTGTCGCTCAACAACATATATCACGTGATTTGGGGGTACTTTATAAACCACCTTTGAGCTACACAATACTGGTGGTTTTCCCATCCAAAACCACTTTCCCTCATGTTTCCCTGCAGCCTCCACATTTGATCATAGCCATCCATCTCAGCCAGATCGATGGTCCATATCTCATCTCGCGTCTCCTTTTTATTTTTTCATCACGCAAGCGTATAACTCCATTGCACCATCTCTACCATTGATCTCCTCCTGAGATCCGATGGCCCGTATTAAATCTCCCTCTCCCATTGCTGGGTCCCACCATATTATCTCATTTCATGGCATTTCCTTTGCATTCCAAAGGTCGATATTATATCATCCCGCCTAACATCACAAATTTAATGTTTTACATTAAGTTCGTTGCATTTTGTCCAACCTTCCAAAGTCATTTCATTAGTCAATCTCCACCATCGATCATCACCTCCAGATATGATCAGACGTTCCACATCATTTCTTCACCATTCTGCAGTGTTTTTCAACATTTCCTCCACTACAGCCACTGCTCCCACAGTTGTGCCACCATTCCTCAAGGCCTCCACAACATCGTTTCCACCACCTCCCTGGATTTCATAATTGGTTTATTTTATTGTGCAGGGTGTTCACAGAGTGATGAATTTGCTTTGTTTTCCATAATCACAGCCACTGTGATTCAAAACGTAGAGAGGCCATTACAGCAGTGGCCAGTGAAGTAGCAGTAACATTTTTAAGGGATTTGAGCCTGTTAATTTAATATTTATTGCTTAATCCCATGATCAAAGAATTAAGGCGCAGTTTGAAGATTAAAAGAGCACATGAAACAATCAATATCTGTTTTTCAATGTTAGTTGTACATTTTCTCAGACAGTACACCTTCGAAAAAAGTCTCCATGTCTCCCCGAGCTCCCAAAGGCCATATCACTGATAGAAAGCTTCCAGAGACTGTTAGGATAGCAATAATGGAAGCGTGGAAGCCCTGAAGACCTTCAGTCACCTTACTTTCTTCAAAAGATAGAACAGAGAGCCTTATAGCCAAAAAGGACTTTAAAGAAACATCTAAGGTCAAAATCAATCTGACAAAGACTCCGAACCAGACCACAGAGTACAACACAGAGCTATTAAGCAGAGTGGGCATGGATAATTCCTCCACTATGTCTTAATGGATCCATCTAATTTACATCTACTCCCACAGTTACTCATTCTCCTATAAGAACCCCTGAAGAACACATTGTAAAGGGTTGCATTGTTGTTGTAGTTGCAGTTGTAGGGATTCATTTTTTACTGTTAGAACAGTTTTTGGGAGAGAGTAGCAGAGTAGTTTGTAATGTAGTAGGCTGGGAGGAGAAAGTTTGGACTGTAATCAGCCATTGATATTAGTGTATGTGACTGGTTTTGCACATCAATTAATCAAGCGAATTTCACAGGATCCTCGTCTATTACTATGGGTGATGTTTCTCTTACTACTTTTTTTATTACATTTTTCATGTTGTTCATTGGTCTTCTAGTACGCATCAGAAATCTGGCATAGGATATACCCTTGCATGGTACCCTATGTTTATGCTCTCCCTACCTTCACTGTTTTCTGTTGAACGTGAATCTAAGAGCAAATTCATGTAATTTAACCAGTGTAGTAGTTGTTGTTTCACTGCTATATGATGTGTGAATTCAGGGTTTGCTACTTATTTTTTCTTGTTGGGTTTGAGCTGCAAGAATTGGAATACTGGGGATTAGTGTAAGCCCTGTCCACTGGGGTCCTTTTCAAACAGATTGGCCTTTCAAAGATCTCTCGAACTAGTGTCAAATCATTGAAGGTTAAAAGTCCTTCTATGATCTCAGGCCTAGTTCTATGTTTAAATCTTCAATGTTTTCCCTTTGAGAGTATGCTGAAGAAGATTTGGATGACCTCTGGTCTGATCTTAAGCTGCCCTTTGTGTCTCTCATTTCATTCCTTAATTTTCCCATTCCACCATCTTTCTAGAAGATCCTTTAGTATAGATGACTTGCCCTATGAAAGCCTTGGCTAGTTGTTTGCAAGTAATCTCCTTTCATGACTCCATAGCCCAATGGATGGCACATTCTTAACCTATCCTCTTTTACCAAAACGTCATATTGCTCTGCTCCTTTCCTTCCATTACCTTCTCAATCGATGATCTCATGACCAACCCAGCAACCAACCAAACCATTTAAAAACCCCGTTTGTGCTTCATACCTAGCCTAATACCTCACTTTGAGACATCAAATATATATCATTCTTTGCTTTATTGGAGAGATCCCTCTCCGGGTCCAGGAGGGCTAGATCCTAGGGCCCCAAAGTGGTTTTGATGTTGTCTGGTATTTTGGTCTTTCCAATCTGGCCAAAACACTGGAACTCCAACATAATGGCGACTCCACTAGGGACTTGAGTGCATTATATCTTATATACCCTTAGGCACTCAAAAGGTCCAAAATATCTAGTTAGGTTGATATCAAATGCTGATGGTGGACAACAGTCTATTTCAAACGTCCAATTTCATCCACCTGGCGACTCCACACTCTATAATCCATAAAATACCAAATGAATCCACTGGTAGAAGACTCTGAACTAGTTGAGAAGATGCAGTGACCTTATTTGCAGAAAAATGGATCCAGATATGGATAGAGATGCAAAGCTAGATGCTTTGGCAGACAAATTAAATGGAATAGCAAACATGTTTGGTGAAGTGTTGGAAATGTATGTGGCTAATTTGAATACAAATGATGATTATTTAGAACAGCCCATGCATTTTCTAGAGCAAGGGCCAACTCCAGTCCTAGACAATGAGCAAGACAAGTATGATGATCTGGGTCTAGAGTTTGCTCTTGCTCTGGAAAATTCTCAAGATGAGGCTCACGAAGATATCCAACCTCAAGATCAGTTCGTATAAGAAGCAGAGGACTGTCGTTCTTATATCTGTATTAAAAAATAAATTTCTCTGCTGATAGAAGAAGAGATGGACTGAATATTAAACATGCAGTCCACCTTTGAAATATTGTATAGAACTGATCTAGAAAACTCCTCGGTGGATCAGAAAGAAGAAAGACCTGCTGAGAATTTGATAGGTTTGATTGGTGAAATTGATTACAAATATGATTTTCCTAGTTATGATCTATTTGATGATGATTATTTCCAAAGGGAAGTTGAGCTTGCAGGACCATCATCAGTTGACTCATGGGAGGAATATTAGGGCCAGCAACTTCAGAGAAGCAATGAACCAAGTCAGCCTATCTATGAAACTGATGAAGGAATTTATGAAAGCCTTGTAATAGGTGAAGATTCATGGAATTTTCACTTTGTTACACCTAGTATCATCAGTGATGATTCTCATGATCAGCAGCCTTTCACTTCAGAAGATGAGGAAGAAATAAAAGAAGAGATTTTTGAGCAGGATGAAAGAAAGGAGCCTTCTCTTGAAAAAGAGGAAGCAATGGAACAAACCCCTGCTTAAAAATACATAGATCTTTTCACAGAGCTTGGCCCATCAAAGCAGAATACATCAGATCTCTGAGAGGACACAGCTACAATATACTATGAGTCCTCTATTTTAGAAAATGAAGAAGATGAAGGAGATTCTCTTTCTCAAGAGATTCTTATTCTTGATCCAGTGGTAGAAGAAGAGATCCTGATTGAAGCCTGCTTGCCAAATATGCATAACCAGGCATCATTTCATGATCCTTATGTTTAGTTCCTGCAAACATTTGAAGAAGGATCAAAGGTCTTTTTGAGTAGCATGTTGCAGGCAAAAAGAAAATTTTTAAAGGCTGCTATTGAGGAACAGAAAATATGGGAGTGGCCCTGCCTATCCAGCGTGATCAAGGAGCTGAGCAAGACAGACCAGTCATGGGATCACTTGATGGACTGGTTGCATTGGAAGACAAGTTTTGTAAACTAAACTTGTAAATATTCCAGTTAGAGTAGGGTAGGTAGGAAAAGCTCAATAAAGCTCAATATGTGAGCATTCAATTAGTAGTTTTTAATTTTTGCAAAGTGTCAATCCATGAGCAGTTTTGTCTTTATGCCCTGGTTCACAGCAAGTTAGACAGTATAATCCTGGCTTGACTATTTTTCAATTTCTGTCTTAGAATGTAGAGAAGAATTCTGCTAGACAGTTTAATCCTAGCAGACATTAGTTTAGGTAGAGAAAATATGAGGCCAACAGTTTAATCTAGTCTCATGGAGTAATAAGGGTAGAAATAGAATAGGTTTATTTTCCTGTTTGTAAAAAATTTATGATGTAAAGGGTCTGCTAGTCCAAATGCACCCAGAAGAAAAAATGTTAGGACTATAGTCTGGGTAGGTAGTTTTTTGGGAGAATGTTTACTGCTGATATGATGTCTTCATGATTTGTGGCAGCGGATCCAAGAAATAAAATGGTGGTTCAAGGATTAGGCATGTGGCCTACTTCAAATATTATTTTCTTAATTCTTGACTCCTTAAAGAAGAAGCCATACCCATGTGGAGCCACTGTTAGCCCCCTATGAATTTTTTGACAAGCAAACAGGGGGCTAAAATATTTATGAGCCTTCAAGGAATGAATTTTCTCTGAAAACACATCATCCTTGAAGCTTCCTAGTGCCTTTGTCCTTTGGAAAATCCTCACTGCTATTTCCATGAGAAAAGCCTCTCTATTGTGAAGAAGAATGCCCAAAAGGCATCCTTTTTCCCTTTTTTCATCCCCATTAAACCTCTGTTTGCATCACCTTTCTCCCCTTCTAGTTCATCATTAACCCTTTGAATCACCCTAATTACCCTTTTAAAGGTCACCAATATCCTTGGTCTGGCCTTAAAACCCTTTATTTCCTCTACCAAATCCCTCTTTAGCCCTAAAAAACCCTCTGTTTGGCTTAAAATCATCCATTTTCTATATGACAGGCTAAGCCCCTTTTTGGCCAGCCCCCTTAACCACTTCCCCACATGACCTACACCCAGAACCAAGTGCTTAAGCCCCAAGAACTTATCGGAATCAGAACAATCGGGAAGCGCATTTCTTTGTTAAGTTCAAAATTCCCCGATGCGAACGAGCGCATTCTCGACCATTGATCTATCAAAGATCTGACAGCCAGTGCTAAACTCCGCATGTGCCTGTTTCCTCTCTCCTCTCACCCTCTGATTACCTGAGAGTCGTCGATCTATCTCCATATCGAACGGTGGTCGCTCAATCACTCCATCGCAATTGCCCAATCCCAAATCGTTGGCCTTTCTGATTGACGCACCGCGATTGGATCTGAGCCATTCATCCCAATTGATATAATGACCCAGATTCATCCTCACTCCACCCCTATGCCCTCGATTGGCCACCCCCAACCTAATCACCACCTTCGATCTCTACAGATCTGACGACCAGAATTAAACTCGCCTTTGACTTTTCATCGTTTAATTGACCGCGCATCTCCCCTCATCGCACTCCATCCTCTGTCGTCTGATATCCCACTCCTAATATGATAGCCATCGTCAATATCGCACAGTTTTCGTGTCTGAACTTTAACGCCTAAAATTTATGCGATATAAACGATTTTCTAGGGCCACGTGTCACTCAACAACGTATATCACGTGATTTTGGGCTACTTTCTAAACCGCCTTGGAGCCATGCGATACCAATGGATTTCCCATCCAAAACCACTTTCCCTCATATGTCCCTGCAGCCTCCACATTTGATCACAGCCATCCATCTCAGCCAGTTCGATGGTCCATATCTCATCTTGCATCTCCTTCGTATTTGTTCACCGCGCGAGCGTATAACTCCATCACGCCATCTCTACCATCGATCTCCTCCTCAGATCTGATAGCCCATATTAAATCACCCTCTGCCATTGTTGGGTCCCACCATATAAGCTCATTTCATCACATTTCCTTTGCATTCCAAAGTTCAATATTATATCATCCTACCTAACATCACAACTTTAATGTTTTACATTAATTTTGTTGCATTTTTTCCAACCTTCCAAAGTCAGTTCATTAGTCAATCTCCACCATCAATCATCACCTACAGATATTATTGGATGTTCCACGTCATTTCTTCACCATTCTACAATGCTTTTCACCATTTCCTCCACTACAGCCACTGTTTCCATAGCTGCGCCACCATTCCTCAAGGCCTCCATAGCATCGCTTCCACCACCTCCCTAGATTTCATAATTGGTTTATTTTATTGTGCAGGGTGTTCACAGAGTGAAAAATTTTCTCTGTTTTCCATAATCACAGCCACTATGATTCAAAATGTAGAGAGGCCGTTACAACAGTAGCCAGTGAAGCAGCAATAACAGTTTTAAGGGATTTGATCTTGTTAATTTCATATTTATTGCTTAATCCCATGATCAAAGAATTAAGGCGCAGTTTGAAGATTAAAAGAGCACATGAAACAAGCCATATCTTCTTTTCAATGTCAACTGTACATTTTCTCAGACAGTACACCTCCTACAGAAGTCTTAATGCCTCCTCGAGCTCCCAAAGGCCATATCACTGACAGAAAGCTTCCAAAGACTGTTAGGATAGAAATAATGGAAGCATGGAAGCCTTAAAGACCTTCAGTCACCTTACTTGCTTCAGAATCCAGAACAGAGAGTCTTATAGCCAGAAAGGACTTTAAAGAAACATCTAAATTCAAAATCGATCTGAAAAAGACTCCAAACCAGACCACAGAGTATAGCACAGAGCTATTAAGTAGAGTGGGCATGGATACTTCCTCCACTCTGTCTTAATGGATCCATCTAATTTACATATACTCCCACAGTTACTCATTCTCCTATAAGAACCCTTGAAGAACACATTGTAAAGGGTTGCGTTGTTGTTGTAGTTGCAATTTTAGGGATTCATTTTTGACTATTCTAACAGTTTTGGGGAGAGAGTAGTATAGTAGTTTGTAATTTAGTAGGCTGGGAGGAGAAAGTTTGGACTGTAATCATCCATTGAGCTCAGTGCATGTGACTAGTTTTACACATCAATTAATCAAGCAAATTTCACAGGATCCTGGTCTATTACTACGTGCGATGTTTCTCTTATTGCATTTTTTATTACATTTTTCATGTTGTTAATTGGTATTTTGGTATGCATCAAAAATATGGCATAGGATATACCCTTGCATGGTACCCTATTTTTTTTCTCTCCCTACCTTTGATGTTTTCTGCTAAACGTGAATCTAAAATAAAATTCATGTAATTTAACCAGTGTAGTAGCTGTTGTTTCACTACTAGCTGATGTGTGAATTCGGGGTTTTATGCTTATCTGTTCTTGTTGGGTTTAAGCTGCAAGAATTTGGAGACCAGGGATTATTGTAAGCCCTTTCCACTGCAATCCTTTTCAAACATATTGTCCTTTCAAAGATCTCTCGAACTAGTGTCAAAGCATTGAAGGTTAAAAGTCCTTCTATGATCTCAGGCCTACTTCTGCGTTTAAATATTCAATGTTTTCCCTTTGAGAGTATGTTGAAGCAGATATGGACTTAGTTGAACTCTGGTCTGATCTAAAGCTACCCTTTGTGTCTCTCATTTCATTCCTTAATGTTCCCATTCCACCATCTTTCTAGAAGATCCTTTAGTATAGATGACTTGCCCTATGAAAGCCTTGGCTAGTTGTTTGCAAGTAATCTCCTTTCATGACTCCATAGCCCAATGGATGGCACATTCTTAACCTATCCTCTTCTACCAAAACTTCCTACTGCTCTACTCCTTTCCTTCCATTAATTTCTCAGTCGATGATCTCATGACCAACCCAACAACCAACCAAATCATTTTAAAACCCCCTTTGTGCTTCATATTTAGCCTAACACCTCACTTTGAGCCATCAAAGATATATCATTCTTTGCTTTATTGGAGAGATCCCTCTCCAGGTCCAGGAGGGCTAGATCCTAGGGCCCCAAAGTAGTTTTTATGTTTTCCAGTCTTTTGGTCTTTCCAATTTGGCCAAAACACTGGAACTCCAACAAAAGAGTCCTTGTTTCTTTCTTTCGCCCATTTATGCTGGAAAAACCTTCTGAACCTTAAGTGTTTAGGTGGAGCCTATAGTTGGCGTGGTATGTTCTCGTGTGATGAAATTTGGATGATTGGATTGAGAATTTAAAGTGACTTCTACCTTTAAGGACTTGTTGCATGGTTCCAAAAAATTAGTTGGGTGATGCATTAGCATATGGGCTTGGATGGCTTCCTTTAGGCCACTGGTGAAATATTCCAAGTAAAAGACATCTCCTAGTCCTTCAGTTTGGATGGCCAATTATTCAAAGGTTGCAATGTATTCTTTTACTCTACTTGTTTTCTTTAGCTTAGTGAGATGAACCAGAAAGTGAGATTCCTGACTAAACTAGTCACAAATGGATTTTGAGAACACGTCCCAAGTTGGCCTCCCTAGATAGCATTTTTGATGCCACTCCCACCATTTTCATCACTCTTGGTCCAGGTAAAGGGCTCCCACATATATTTTAGTGCCATCATCCCAAATAATATTAAGGTGGAAATATTGTTCCATTTGTACCACCCATATTGTCAGGTTTGAGATGTCAAATTTGTGCATGTCAAAATTTTCTGTCTAGTGGCTCGAATATTAGTGACCTCCATGGAAATAAATGTGATGGTTGGATTCTCCTTATACATGTACATAAAAAAAAAATTCTTCCCTCATGGGTTCACAAGGAATATTCAGGGATTCCAATACTTGTGTGATTCTGTAATTAAAAAATGCCTGGAAACCATTGAATTTGTTCTCAATGGCTTCAACTTTCTCCACAGCCTTCTTCATAGCCATAAATTGAGACTTGGTACCATGCATACACTAGCCTCAGTCATATTTTAAGCTTAATAAAGGGTAGTATGGTTGGAAAGAGGGAAATCTCAGGAGTCTAGTGATGCAGGTCACTTGAAGTCTCATAGGGAAAAAATTGGGACCAATACATTAACATTGGGGGCTTGTAGGTGGATGGTACCACTTTGATCAACTCATCATCCTGAATCTTATGGTCTAGGTCTCTTGCAAGCGTCCTGTTGTCACTCCTAGAGACAACCCTAAGTTGTGAAGTACTAGTGCGTAGGTCATCTTAAAGCCAAGAAGATTCAGAAACAACTTTCCATGGTCAGGGGTATAAATCCTCTTGTTCATAAATTTTTTTTAAAACTTCATAAAGTGGGACCAAGACCTCAGGAACAAAGATATACTAGTAGCAATACCCGATAGTAAACAATAAGGGTCTTATGAATACATCAGAAGATGAATCTATATTTTATAAGCCGTGAGGAGGGCTAGATCATGAAACATAGTGCACAGTAATAAAAATATGAAAGCGTAGTAAAAATGGCAGCAAATGGAGAAAGTATTAACTACAGATATGCTTATTATCATATAAGAATCTATCACCAGCTAATATCAGAAGAAAATTGAGTAAATGAGGTGAAACATATGAACACAATATCATAGCTCCGAGCCATATTTAAAGCACAATAGACTAATAGACATGAGTATCTGGGACATATAAATTCATTCTAGTTAATAAAGTGCTCACATTTCGGTAGCATATAATATAAAAAGAGTGATGAAGTGCAAAAATGTTTGTATTAGAATATAACGGGAGGAATACAAACTGTAACAGATCTCACCAAGAATCCATCTCACAGAAAAATAATTTCATTATCATCTCCCAATGGGATTCTTCAACATAAAACACAGGAAGGCCACAAAAATTTACAAAAAGGGGGATTTACAATTAATAGTCTATGTTCTAGAAAATCTGGAACCTTTCTAGATACTCAGGTTCTTTCTTTTATAATCCCTGGTCTACCATTAGCAAAAGATATTTTTGAATCAACATTAGTTCACAAAAATATCTTTTCTGTTGCTTGTCTCTATCAGGATCAAAATTGATGAGGAGGTAAAACGCCTCTCATCATCTCTGTAGTGGCCTTAACATAGGCTCCAACCAAAAAGAAACAACTTAAATAGAAAATAGAAATGCATAGGGTGAAATGATGAATTCACCAAATATCAAAAAGTAAAAATAGCAAGTAAAAAGGCCACTAGGGCCAAATCATGATCATGATTTTTTAGAGGAGTGGGATGTAGCAGCTATCGGCTAAGTTGGAAGCACCGATGATGTAGATGAACCAACTTAATCCTTCTAAGGAGGCGGGGACTGGAGGGGCGGTGTGATGATTGGTATACTTACATATTCACTACATTTCTTCCATATGGTAACCCCTGGTGGGGGCATAGTAGCAAAAATCTCCACTAGGGCCTGTATATCAGTTAATTTCAAGTAATCCACGTGTATATCCAAGAATTTATTGATCTAACAGAGAAGGGAAATCTCCTTACCCAAGGCAGCAATTATAGTCTCACCTTTCAGGCGAGTGGTTTTTTCATAGGGGAAATTTTTCTGATTCATAACCACTGTCAGCTTCTCTTCGCACTCAGTTAGTCCTGAAAGCACGACAGTTGTAGGGTCCCAACTATTAGGGTCCTGTGATTTGGCCGATTGGCGAGCCAAATGACGATGTAACATCAAACCAAGATTTGGAGCCCAAGGACCTAGCCTTCCTGGACTCAGAGAGGGCTCTCTCTATTATATGCAAAAGATATTGGTGTGTTTGCTTATGGTGTTTTGATATTAGGCTAGTTATGAAGTGAGTTTTTGATTTTTTGGGGTTTTTTAAGTTTGTGAGGGATAAAACTAATCAAAGACATAAACTGGATAACAAGATGTAGATAAATTGGGCTATGGGGTCAAACAGGTCAAGGAAGCTATGAGATGATAATGTAAGGTTGCTATAGGGCCGATTTGATTCACGGTAGAAGGGATCTTTGGGCAAAATGGATTAAATGGACAACAAGTTGGTGAAAGACAAAGGGATTTCAAGTGTAACTAGTTGATAGCAGACATAAACATTTTATAGCAAGCCATTAATCATGTTAAATGTAACTATGAGCTAATTAATACATAGAAATCAAACATTCCAGCCATACATAGAGGTATAAGACCTTCTAACTTCGGGAAATGGCTATCAGACTTTGGGGAAAACACACAAGACAAACTAACAACTCATAAACTACGCCGGAACACCTAAACATAGTCTCTAAGTCATTGGGCACTTTGAAAAACAAGCTTTCATAGTTTTAGGCAAAGGGCTAGATCGGGACTAGGCCTCCTTGGTTCAACAAGATGATCAACTAATCAGTCAAAGAGAAAGTTTTATGGACAGAACTATGGACAGCTTATAGGTAGGCAAGGCACACCATACATCCTACTCAACATGCATAGAACTTGTAAATAAAACTAGCAAACAGTATCCTTAAGTTACTAAAGAGCAGTTAAGAATTCTTTAGCATAACTAAGGAAGAAGAAAACATCAAGCTATGAAGATTCAGGAATTTTGAGGTGCCTCCATGGGCATATCTCAAAATAAATCTCTACTGATCTATAGCAGCAAGAAGCATGTATTATGAATGAAAACTAGAAGACAAAAACATAGCAAGAAACACTATACCATTCTACCATGTCGTGGAATCCATCGCCAATCCTTCATCATTTATCAAAAGCATCCAAGAGGCAGTCCAAAAATCATAACACAAGTATGTTATTCAAAGCTCATATGACCAATACATTGATTCTTCTCTCAAGTTCAGCCTCTTTATTTACAATGAAACCCATGGAATAAATAGGCTTGAGGGAGGAAAACCTCATGGAGCAACTAGCTATCCCATTGGCCAAGTCAAAATATCTAAACTTGTCCTTGAGGCTTTGCAAAGCCCAAGGCACAAAATATCCCATAAAATATCTAAAAAACTGCTAAAAATAGAAATTATATTGACTTTACATCATTTCCCAAGGATAAAAATAGCTTAACGCACATTTGGGAAAAGCAGATTTTTGAGGTTCAAAAATTACAAAAATACTTCATATTTATGCCTGAAAAAGGTCCCCTGACTTTCTGGATGCAATTGGCAGCCTTCCCGATGTCGAAATGGGGCTCATGAGGGCTTTCTGGAAAGCTCTCTGTGTCTACTTTCCGGCGCAACTGAAACCATCTACATCCGAGGCCCGGAAGTCATCCAAAACTGTACCTGTGTGTAAAAAGCCAGGAAATAGCAGACTGCTGATATGGCGGGCAGAATGTGCAAAAAGAGGGCATTTTTCGCCAATTTGAGGGGGCGAATGATCTCCAAATGCCCTGAAAATCGCTGGAGACCTGCTCATAGAATTATGGCATCCATCGGTATCATCCTCCTCCCTTGACAACTCATCAAACTGAAATGGCGAATTTATGAGTTTTTGACCAAAAACCCAAAAAATGCCAAAAAACAAAAAGTTGCCGAAAAAGGCCCAAAATTGGCATGCATGACCCTCAAGGGTCCATAGAAACATGCTCCGAAGCTGAGGCCAAAATATCAAGGGCTGATATGCTTTTCCCTTCTTTCCGTGCTAGGCGCTTCCCCTTTGCCTTCTTCAATTTCTCTTGGGCTGCCTTTAGTTTGTGCCGGGCAAACTGATTCAGCTTTTGGAAGTGATGTGTCCTCTTCCTCTGCAGCTCTAAATCTCTATTCGCCCTCTCAAGCTTCATTTCCAAATGTTTTTTAGCTCTTTCAAGCCAAGCCTCTTTGTTTTCCTCAATTTCCTGCTCAAGGAGTGCAGTGAGAGGAAAGGCTTGGAGCTGGGCTTGCTCTTCTGCTCTCTGCTTTTCCAAGGCTCTTTTAAGCCCGATGGTCCTAGGCCTCTTACGCCTAGGTTGGTCTCCCTCCTCTTCATCATCGAACTCGCCAATGAGCTCTTCAATTCTTGCTTGCGCCTTTTCTGCCTCTTTCTTATACTTAATCGCCCGTGCCTCATGAACAGCTGTGTGCACATTCATTTGTTTGTTTTCAATCTCCAAGAAGTGGTTGAAATTCCTTGCCCTTTGAAGATCTTGCTCTAATGCCTCAATTTTCCCTTCCTTATGGATTAAGAGATTTTCAAAAAGGCGGGCCTCATTGTCACTATCATCGCTTTGGATAGGGATAATAGCTAGTTCACCTCCATGCTTTGTACCTTCCCCAACTTTGCTTTTACCTTTGAAAGCCAATCTGGCGCTTTTCCTCCTTGGCATGCTAGGTGTCTTTTTGGGCAATTTCCTCTTGCTAGGAACAATATTTGTCACTGTTAAGGTGGCAGCTTTAGTCTCTCTTTTCCTTGCTGTGCTGAGCTTTGTTACTTTGAGAGGAGGAGTAACAACTGATTTACCTTTGACATCCTTTTGAATTGGCTGCTGGATATCTTCTCCTGGCTGTTCACTTGGCTGCCCCTGTTCGCCAACATTAGCTTGTTGTTCTTCATCAATGCCTTGTCCAATTTGTGGTTCAAAATGTGACTCAACTTCCTGCCCAACTTGTTATTCTTCATCTTGCATCTTCTGCTGTTCTTCAACTGCTGTCTGCTGCTGTCCCTTAATGTGTACCAGCTGCCCTTCACTTTCTGTTTGTTGTTGTTCCTCATCATGGACCTGTTGTCCTTCATCATCTATCTGCTGCTGTCTACTACCCTCTCCTTCCTCCTGTTGACTTGGTTGTCCAGTAGTCATTTTGAGCCTCCTAGGAGTAGGCCTACTAGACAAAGGTACCGGGCGATGGATAGGCTGAGTGGGAGACACATGAATAGGAGGAATAGTAGAGAAGTCTGGATGGCTGATGAATAAGTCCCATGGAACCTCTTTCTTCTCTAGCTGGTATAGGAAGATAATCTTGATCAAAGAATGATGAAAAAGAGAAGCGATTTGCTGAGGTGGGGCCTTCTTTTGGACAGTAGATGCCATTTTCTCTATGCTCTTGGACAAAAAGTAAGGGAGGTTTAGTTGCATGCTTCTAGTAAAATGCATCAATAAACGGACATGGTAGGCATAAATTTGATTAAACCTCCCTTCACAAGTGAAATATTTCATTATGGCTTTCATAAGCGGAGCATAGCTGTCAAGGAGATATGAAAAAGGGAAAATAGCAGTGACTGCATCTCTACGCTCAGGCTTGATGAAAGGTTTGTAATCTTCTAAGTCAAGATGAGCTTGTTTAAACCACTTTTCGCCATGATACGGGATCTTGGTGGCCTTGGACACATACCTTGGAGAAATTTTGAAATCAAGACCCGCCACTTGGAAGTGTTTTTCTTTGAATCTCAGGGCGCACAAGTGTGTTAATGGCGAAAAATTCTTGACTTCTTCTGTCTTCTGGCAGAAATCAAGGTAGCCTACTTCATGGAAGTTGAAAAGTACAGATGGATGAGCATTAATCTCTTCTGTAGAGATGGGCTCATATCTCTTATGTGGACCGCTCCTGCTGTCTTGCCTTGGAGGCATTTTAACCTGAATATGCTTTGGAAAAGACAAACTGCCTTCACTGTGTGTAAAATGTCCTGCTGAAATCAAACTGTGTCACTTTACTGCTTTGACAGAGAGACAATGTGAGGTGGATGGCTTGCAACAAGTGTCTTTGTAATACACAACCTCCTGTTCTCTTGAGAAAAATTCCTGTTCACGTTTAGAATATCTCTGTCAACAAATTTCTCTGTAGGAAATAAAACAGTGAAGAGAAGAGCAAACTGTTGTGTAAATTTCCTGTATACAGTGTTAAAAAATCACTCTTCTTGTGAATTTGTTAGAGGCCAATCAACACACCTGTATTTGTGTCTTCAAGACAAAACTCAATCATTAAAACCCTACTCTTCAGAAATGATCTTCCACTTTGAAAGTATCACAGTCAACAACTCTTCAAAATGATATAATATAGTGGAAAATAAAGGACAGACTGTATGAGGTAGGATGTATACAATGTCAAAGTTTCCCTGCTTGGTAATTTTTGGAAGTTAACAACACATCTTTGTATCTCTGTCTCAAGGTAGAATTTCAATGATTAACAACCCTACCTTGTATAAGTGTTCCAACAGTCCACTGATCTTGCATCTATTGCAATCCACCATAAATATGTTTAGATAGTCAATACACAGGACTGGAGCAAAAATGACAGGGTTTGAAAGATTCCAAAGCTTTTAGGCAGAGGTTGTGTGAGTTTTCTCCTTTCAAAACAATCAATGGCCCCTTATGAATGTAGCCCTATGGTTATGTTAGAAAAACCTCTGCTTGGATGGATAGCAACTTGTCAATAAGCTTTGGACAACACAAGGCAGTCAACCAACAATACAGTGAATACTGTCTCTTTATGAGGAGCGCGAGCAGCCTTCCCTTGTAGCCTCAACTTGTGAAATTCTGCTTGATCAAGAACCCTTTCCCCTATTAAATCTCACTGTTCTCTATATGTGTGTTAACCCCACCAAACAGGATCATACACAGGAAAATTTAACCTTCAGTGTGTGCATACATCCAAACTCACTGTTTATGGAACAATGGTGACAGTCTTTGAAACAAGCTTTATAGTTTTAATAAGGGCTGTAGCAACTTATTTCTTCCCATAATTTAAGCTCTTGTTAAATATGTAAACTCCGTTTCTTTGTAAAAACAACCTCTGTCCTATCTGAATACCAACCTGTGTTGAAATAAGCTTGAATGAACAAAAACAGTTGAGTTGAGAAACTCAGGAGTAAAACGCCCTTTCTGTAGTTTATGGACCTCACCTCTGTCTTTTGATGTGGTGAAAGTATAGGATCCATGATCCTTTGATTAATTAAAGTGAAATTATACTGCTCTTAGTTTCAAAACCAAGTATCTCTGTAGGTGTTTTTGAATGACACAGTCAGCCTTTTATCACATTTCAACACTTCAGATCACCGTGTAGAAAACACTGTTTTTTAGCTATAGTGACAGGGTCAGAAGGTTTTGAAAGCTTTGATACGAAGCACCTGTAGTAGTTCAGCACACTGATCTCTTTATAGGTATTTCCAGTAGTGAACTTATCCTATAAACCCAACTCCAAACTAGGGCATTTTTATAGTACAATCATTTGCCAGGTATGGTGATATATCAAATAAACTAGGACAAGCCACCCTTTAATTCGATCTTGACCTTGCTAGACAACTTTCTTAGCATATATGTTTGATATATAAACAAGGTCTAACTCAGCAGCTTTGCTCTAACCCTTTCACTTCACACCACAGTTTCGATTTCAAACTTCCATGTTACTTAGCAATTGTTTTGGAACCGAGGGAGAAAAATGTGTGAAAATACCTCAAGATTTGATGAACAACCCTTGGGGAGGGCTGGAGCAGCACCGGAGGTCTTCAAAGTATGCGCGGCACTCTTTCAGAAAAGAACGGCGCGCATTTTACCAATGGTAGCCCTGTCGGGTCGGGCAGTCGGGTTGTCGGGCGCCCTGTACAGGCGCGTCGCGCCACTATACAGGTGCGTCGCGCATAAACTGACCGACAGTGTAAACACGCTCCCAGACGCGTCGCGCGGGTTTCCAGGCGTGTCTCTCGGCCTTTAACAGTGCAAGACTCTGCAAATCGACCCGATTTTCTTGTTTCAATGCTGGGGAGGTATGGAACTTTGTTTGCAGTTTTGAAAATGATAAACCCACCCTCGACCTTCACCCTTATGTCATTCCAAATTTTCCAATGGTCACTTGGTATTTAAATGTAATGTGACAATTTTGTTTGGCCTTCTTGCAGGGTTTTCAGTCTTTTTGATCCTTTTAACAACCTCAGTGTATTCCATATCTGCGTTGAAGATTTGCCACACTTTTGGACCATGTTAATCACAGACCAACCTCTTTTATAAAAACAACAATGGCTTAAAAAAAACCAGAACTTTGTCTCACTTTAGAAAGGTGACTTCCAGTTTTTGTTCTTTGGGTGATAAACACCGAACTTCAGACTTTGACAAATAACTCAATAACTTCCACATCACCTCTGCCACTGTTTTAAACATGCTGGTGCTATTCCTGATGTAAGGTAACCCACTTTAACACTGTCAAGATAATGCTTAGAAACTGTTTTGTTTCTGAAGGACAGGGCTTGCCTTGTCAATTTGCTTTGACAGCCTCGGTGTTTGCATTGCTCCTTCAAACCTTTTTCCTACTGTAGATGTCAAACTTGCTGGTCTTCTCGGTTTTGATCATGGTCCTCTGTTTTGAAAAAGGTGCCTCCTTTCAACATACTTCTTTGCTTGTATCATTTATGAGATTTCTGTCCCTTTTTGAATAATGAGAAAACTGCACTTGTTTTTAAAATTCCCAAAGCACTGACACTCCATCAAAACCACTTCTTTGTCTATTCATAACTGGTATACTTATTTACAATGTTGAAACACAGTTACCATTTGCTTTGACTAGTGCATTGGTCTTTTTGTAAGAGAGACATTCCAAAGCTCAACTCTGTCCCCTGCTTTGACACTTTAGGTGAGATTTTAACAAAGAAAAATCATCCAAAATCTGTCAAAAGGCATTTGAAAGCTGTTTTATTACTTAACAGGAGATCGCCTGTGCTTTTCCAACTTGTATGATAATTTTTTCTTTCAGGCGATTTATGAGCTCCTTCTTTGATTGTAAGTGCCATATTTTGGCTGCATCCCTTCATACCACAATTCTCTATTTACTTAGGCGCTCCTTTAGACTTTTGGTATGTGATAGTGGGGTAATGTTTGACCCTTTCTCTTAAGGAAACTCCCCCTTTTTGTATTAATGACCCGGTGTAAAGACCTTTTGCCTCCTTCCTTTGTCTCTTTCTACTGCATCTTAGACTAATCAGTCTTTAACAACATCCAATGCTTTGGCCATCTACTCATAAATGGAGGAGGCTCTTCATCAGGTAAAGTATCTGAAGGTTGTTTGACAAATCTGTTTGACACAGATTTTCCCTGGATGTGATGGTAAGAAAACCACTTGAAAAACATCAATACTAGCACCTATGTTTGCAATCATCACTGTGCTTCAGAAAAACCCTAGCCAAAATGTCATTGTCTCTCTATACTGCTCTGAGGGTGACTGAAATATCATTATTTGCTTTAGTCAACTTATGACAGATTTTTGAAAGATAATCTCTGTGACTATGGAGGTCAGCACCTTTTGAAAAACAAACAACTTTTCTTTTGCCTAAGTGATGACATGATCTTTCAGCATCTCTTCAATTTGGTTTTTGTGGGGAAAACAAGCTTCCTATGATTAGAATTGTTTTTACTCATGATATGCATTTCTAAAGTTTAACAATTCATATGATTTGAAACTTCAAATGACCTATATCAGACCAAACTATGTTTTCCTTTGAACTTGCATATTTCAGACTCTATCCCTGTCATGATTATCACTCACATTCAGAAAACCTGGAGTTATTGCTTCACTGTTCAGTAAAAGGCAAACCTGGGTTTCTGCATTCCTTTAAGTCAATACTGGCTAGCGCCCTCAGCTTATAGATGAAGGAGGCGCCCTAACCCTCTGCTTGTAAATGAAGGAGGTTCTGGGCCATGACAATTTACCAGTTTGCTGAGACAGTGGTGTCCTTTTCTTACTGTGATTTTCATGCTGGAAGGAAAACTGCAAGGTCTTGATGAGTGACTTTCTGTTTTGCAGACATATCTCAGGCTCATATTACATTTAGAAGCAGCTGTTCTTCTAACTGTAGATTCAAGCATTTCCTCCTGAGATGAAATTATTATTTCCTGCCTTTGTAAAAACCATAAAACACTGTGAAACACCTAATAGTCAGCTTGAGATTGGGGGTTTATGCAGTGCTGAGATCTAGGGGGTGTGAGTGGCGTGACTTAGAGCTATTTGTCAATTTCATTTGCAAAGTGGGAGGTCAGTCATGGTAGGTCTGTAGCAGAGGGAGGCTTTTTGGCTTTTTGATGATTACCAAGGGTAAAATGTCTTAAAGCGCCACTTCCTAACATAGGGGAGACTTTTGAAACGGATTTGGATTTTCCTTTTAAAGCTGATGGGCAGACCAGTAGGGCTGAAGGTAGGTAGGATAGTGATAATGAGGTTTTGATTTCGACATGGGCGGACTGAAAAGTAGAAGGGTGAAAAAAGTTTTAGGAGGGTTTTCTAGATGACATATTGACATAAGGAAATCATTTTCTAGAAAACTCAGCTGTAGATATAGTCATCACTAACATGTAAAAAATACTGATGGCTAACAGTGGCTCCATTTGGGGAGGGCAGCTCCTCGTCAGGAGGTGTCCAGAATTCAGATCTTTGGCTTATGAAGACCAGTGCCTTATCCATTGGTGCAAGATTTACCCTTCTTTTGATGTTATTTCTGAAAAGTGACAGCATGGTTAACATCAATGATATTTCTACCTACCCCACTATCTTTCCTAACAATTTTTTTCTCTTTGGCGCATTTGAACTAGCAGCCTTTTGACAATGTATATTTTTCTTTTTGCAAAATGAACTTATCTATTTCTACTCTTATATCTGCCGGGAGTTCAGATTAAACTGATGAACTCCTTCATTACTCTACCTATGCTAGATCAACTGTCAAGATTAAGCAATTTGACAGGATTTCATTCTCTAATCTACAACATGAAATTCAAAAAAAATGATCAAATCAGGATTAGGCAGTCTGATTTGTCATGCATTTGCGGCATAAAAGACAAGCTGCACACAAATGTTATTTTGCAACAAAAGGAAACTAGAAAAGCGGGGCTAAGATGTACAATGTGTTTTTCATCCCTCACTTCTCTCTTTGGTTCTGTTTTAGGCATGTGGAACCAGAATCTCTCCCTAATCTAAGCTCTGTGATAAGTCAATCTTACACAATGTTGACTATCTTGGCACTCACTAACTTATCAACAAATAAATTTAAACATGCTCAGCTATGATTAGGCTAGATAGCTAAACAAGACATTGAAGTACTAGTAGCGGCATTTAGACTTTCTCGCTTTCTGAAAGACTATTTTTTGGAACATGGGGCCTTTGTTCTATCTTCACTCGCCCTCTTTTCCTTTTCTTTTTTTTACTGTTTTTGACTTTTCTATTTTTTCAATATTTCAAACAATGGTATGTACAATGACTGAAAGTGTTTTAAACTCAAAAATGGAGCTCCTGACAAAAATAGTGTTTTAATGTCTTGCCATTCACAGGACCCCCAAAAATTTCAGTCCCATCAGGTTCTTGCAAGAAGAAAGCATTGTTTCCACTGACTGAGCTGATGATGTAAGGCCCTTTCCATAAATTTTCAAACTTGCCATGTTTACCTTTGTCTTCTCTTCTAGAATCCCATTTTAAAACTTTATCTCCAATTTGAAAATCATTTTCCTTAGTTCTTCTGTCAAAAATTTGTTTTATTTTGTCTTGTGCTAATTGAGCCCTTTGGTAAACTTCTTCTCTAGTTTGTTGTAAATGGATAGTCTGATTTACTCTCCTTTGTATGTCATTTTCTTCTATTTGGACTTCTTGTAATAGTTTCATTACCGGAACCCCTAAAGATGTTGGGAAAATGGCATCTATACCATAAACTAGCTGGTAAGGGGACATACCTATGGATTTCTTTGTAGTTAATCTATCAGCCCATAAGGTGTGTACTAGTTTCCCGTGCCATGCTTTTTTATTTTGTTCAAGAAGTTTTTTGATATTGTTGACTAGGCTTTTGTTAGAAGACTCGGCTAAACCATTACCTTGAGGGTAATAGGCTGTGGAATGCCCTAATGAAATATGATACTTGTGACAGAAATCTATCATTTTCTTGGAAGAGAAGGCAGCGGCATTATCTGTAATGATTTTCCTGGGACAGCCAAATCTGGATAGGATATTGGTTTCTAGGAATGTGATGATGACTGAATCAGTGGCGTTCCGGGATGGTATGGCTTCTATCCATTTGGTAAAGTAATCAGTGGCTGTGAGGATCCATTTATGTTGAGCGGAGGAGGAAGGGTGAATTTCCCCAATGAAATCTAGACCCCATTGTTGGAAGGGTCCTTCAACTATGATGGGATGTAAGGGCAAAGGTAAAAGTTTTTTCTTGCCATCAAAAATTTGACATTTATGGCAGGTCATGACCAGTTTGTGAGTATCAGGGAACAAGGTGGGCCAATAATAACCGGCTCTAAGGATTTTGTTTGCAGTAGTTTTCCAGTAGAGATGACCTCCACATTCCCCTTCGTGCATTTCCTGCATAATTTTCTCTGCATCAGACTCAAGCAAACATTTAAGCAGCATACCAGTAGGATTTTTCCAATACAGAGAACTATCTATAATGCAAAAATTTAAAGATTTTTGTTTAAGGAATCTTGCTTTTTTTTTTTATAAAGTCAGAGGAGCATTCATATAAGTTAATACATAAAGAATGTCTGCATACCAAGGTGAATCCAAAAATGTTTGATCGATAGGGGGAAGTGTGCACTCTTCCTGTTATTCTAAGTCATCGACAAAATTTATATCTAAAGCTTGGAGGTTGGTTTCAGCCATTAGTCTCACAAGTCCTTGTCCTTTAACTAGTTTGGTAGGCCGGATTTCTAAGTCATACTCTAGGATGATAGCAATCCACTTTCCCCTTTTACCATTGGGATCTTGGTTCAGAATGTCCTTGACGACAGTATTAGGGAAAAAAGCTATGATATGAGAATGCAAGATGTAAACTCGGAAATCCTTTAGTGCCTTTACCAATGCGAATGCCTGTTTTTCCATGATGTTATATTTCAAGGGAGCATCTCTCAGGGATTTTCTAAAAAAGGAAATGGGTTGCTCTTGCCCAGCTGCATTTTTTTGCAACAACACCGCAGCTATTGTATGTTCTGAGGCAAATGAGAAAATGTAAAAATCTTTGGTGAAGTCGGGGCTTATCAATACTGGTGTTTCAGTTAAAGCCCTTTTAATTAGTTCAAAAGATTTTTTGGCTTCTATAGTCCATTTAACCCCGACCTCCTTTCTTAACATATTTGTGATATCTTTCAGGAGCTCAGCAAGATTTGGGATGAATCTTCTCAAGACATTTATCTTGCCGATAAAGGACTGTAACTCCTTTATGTTTCTGGGGTGACTTATCTGTAAAATACCTTCGATTCTCTGGGGGTCTATTTTAATTCCTTCTTCCGAAATAATGTGACCTAGGAGTTTTCCTTCCTCTAGACCAAAAAGTGTTTTCTTGGGGTTTAGGGACAAACCATACTTTATGCATTTGTTGAAGACTTTTCTTAAGTGTGCTAGGTGTTCTTCATCTGATTTAGAATATACTGTTATATCGTCGAGATATATGACTATGAAAACACCTATGTCGTCTGAGAAGGCTATGTCCATGGCTCTTTGAAATGTGGCGCTAGCATTCATCAGTCCAAAAGGCATTTTAATGTACATAAAAGTGCCCCAAGGGGTGGTGAAATCTGTCTTATGTTGATCGGTAGGATAAACCAATACTTGGTTATAACCAGAAAAACCATCAAGAAATGAGATTCTTTTAGTGCCTACTACCTTCTGAAGTATGTGGTCCATTTTGGGCAGAGGGTAGTTATCTTTCAGACATGCCCTATTCAAGTTTCAGAAATCTATGCAGAATCTGATTTCACCAGTCTTTTTCCTAACTGATACTAAATTTGAGACCCACTCAGAGTATCGGAGAGATACTATTATCCCGGCATCATACATATTTTTAATTTCCTTTTCAACCAATGGTAATAATACTGGGTTTATCCTTCTTAACTTCTGTTTAAAAGGTTTTTGATTTTCTTTGAGGGGAATTTTATGTTGGATGATGCTAGTGTCATATGATTTCAAATCCTGGTACCCCCATGCAAACACATCTTTAAATTCTTTGAATAGATTTATGTACCTTTGTTTTATGTTAGGTGGGAGGGTTTTGGATAGTTTAATGTTTTTTGGCTCTTCTGGATTTCCTATGTTGTATTCCTCTATGTCATTCTCTGTAGATTCCATTTTAGGCTTTTTGGCCACATCATTAAAGTCAAACAATTCTTCTAAAGGTGTGAGCCCTCTGGGTATGGTGTTATTTTCGCAGTGTAAGACTTCGAGTTCCCTTTGGTCAATGTCTTCTTCTATCTCCCTGTCACATGGATGGTCTACCGGGTTTAGATTGGTCCACAAAGGTGGATTTAGCTCTTGGTCTTGACTTAGGCTGGGTTTCCTCTCTTCATCTCCTGAGTCTGTTTTGGTTATTTCAAACTCATTCCTAGATTGTAGGAAATCATCAATTTGATCATCATCTTGGAATATTTGCCAATGGTCAAGATTATCTGGTACAGTGGGGCGATGTTTCACTTGAATGTCATATTGCTCACTCATACATGGTATTGGGCTATTGCTTGCAGCAAAGGCGAGCTCATTTTCCAGACTGTTTTGAATCCTGGGGATATAGGTGAGTTCATATTTTTCAAAAGTTTTAAGGATATCCAAAGCTGCATTCCTATATTCTCTCAGTCTTGGATTCTTTGCCGAATATTCACCTTTGATTTTCCTGATTACAAGCTCAGAGTCTCCTTGGGCTAATATTCTATTGGCGCCCAAGTCTCTAAGCATATGCAGACCAATGAGAAGGGCTTCATATTCCGCAATGTTATTAGTACATTGGAATTCTAATCTAAAAGAATGACCTTCTTTAGTATTGTGTATCCAGATGCCTGCTCCTGAACCTGTCTTGCCACAAGAACCATCAAATCTTATACTCCAAAGAGTTTCCTTTTCATACATGATACTAAGCTGCTTCTCTGGTTTCTTGGGACTTTGGTCATCAATTTCTTCATCCAATAATGGTTTGGACATGTCTTCGTTTTCTTTTATCTGCTTGTTTATACCACCTTCATTGTATAGGATAAAAGAATCTAAATTGGAATGAATGGAATAGACGGGGGTATTGTTTGGCTTATCTCTGTTGCTAACCATGTATTTCATGTGAGTCTCTCGGTATAACCTCCTAGTTTGGTTGAAAACTGGGATAGTAGCGAATGACATATCCATTTGAAGGCTACCTTGTATTTTGGCAGCCCATGCTCTTGATAATAGCATTCCATACTTGGGTGTGATGTCGGCCACCACTACATCCATGACTAAGTTTTTGGCTGGTAGTTGTGTTAGGGAAAAATCTAGATTTTTTATCAGACCTAAACATTTGACCTGACTTGAGTCGAAAGAATACAGGTTTTTGTAAGGTTGAGTCACTTCTAGTCCTAGGTTTTCCATGACTGCTTTAGGCATGAGGTTATGGGAAGCACCAGAATCTAACATGGCATTATGTAATATTTTGTCCCGTATGTTTAAGCTTAAATAGAAAGGAGAGATAGTTCCTTCTTGATATTCACCTTCTACTTTAGGGCCAAATAAAAGCTCGGGTTTGTCGTCAGTTAGATTCAAGGTATCTGCCTTACTATCTAGGTCAAAGACTTTGAAGATTTGAGATCTATACCTATCTATAGTTATTAACTCTGTAAGGGGTATGGTAATTTTTATTTTGGAAATTTCCCCTTCGAAGCTAAAAGGAGTAGGTAGCTTGGGCAGATTTGTTTCAGCTTTCTCAGACATAACCTTTTCTATGTTCTTAATTTGCTGACTTTGGCTTGGGACTTCTTTTGATACAATCAACCTTGGGGTTTCTTTGGAGGTACTAGGAGTGTCTGAGCTAGTACTTGTCTGAATGGCCTTACCTTTGTTTTGGTCCGTCCTTTTGGCCCCAATTTTGCTACTATCCATGGTCTTATTTAAGATGTTATCAGAGATTTTGGTGTTGTCAGAACTATTCTTTTTGGAATGGTTTTGGTTTTTTCTGCTTCTAAGATTATATTGCCGGTGAGCCTCTATTATGGCATTTTGAAAGTCTATGGCAGGATCGTCGAGATCTCCATAGTTGGTCTCATCTTGATTAGGAGAACATAACTGTTGTTCTTCAGCTGTGAGGTATACCTCGCTTTCATTATCAGACCCTACGAGATTTAGATGACTTTCATCAAGAGGTTCAGAGTCCCTATCATCTTCTTCCACATAGTTTTCATTGAATGGTGGCCTGATCTGTTGATCATTTTCCCTTGGTCTGTTTTGGGGCTGTTCCCTCCTAAAGTTCTGGTTCCGGTTTCTGTTTGGAGGGTTTGGCTAGTTGTCCCTAATAGGAGCCTTTTAATTTATCTTTTCCCACATTTTAGCCATGGATTTGACTAAGTCATCTATTCGAGGATATAGGGAAGGTGATGAAGTGGAGACCTCATCTCTATATGTGACCTTTCTTTCTGATCTAGTTCTAGCTCTTTTTTCAGCTAAGTTGGCATCTGCTTTTATAGCTATTTGTTGCATTTCCTCTAAGGTAGGGGGATCCTTGTCTCTCAAATGATATGTCATGTCCGGATCAAACCCCTCGGGGAATGTTTCCAAAGCTAAACCAAGTGGAGGTTTGAAATGAGGTGGGAGGGAGTTATATACACTGTTGAACCTAGTACAGTAAGCTTGGACACTTTCCCCATTTTCCCGTTTTAGGTTGTTATATTCTGACAGGATTTAAATGGGGTTTCTTCGGATTTCCCAACTATTTCTGAAGACTTGATGTAGTTCTTGGATATCATGGATACTGTTTGGAGTTAAGCTTTTGAACCATGCTTTGGGTTCACCACCAAGACTTTGGGAAAATATTCTCATTCTGACAGTCTCGTCTTGTACCTCTAGGTATTCATAAGCATCAGTCATCCTACTTATATGTTGTTGAGGTGTGGTGGTGTCTTCTCCAGTAAAGTGTGGGATTTTGTCTTGATATTTGTTTGGGAGAGGAGCTAAAGGCGGTGGCAACACCAAAGGTGCGTACCAGGCTGCCATGACTGGAGTTAATGGATGATGTACAAGATGAGGACTAGTAGGCTTAAATGAAGTGGTTTGAACAGTGGTGGTTTGACCAGGTGTGGCAGATGAACTGGGACTAGTGATCTGGTTTTGAGCAGATCTAGGATGATAGGAGCCAAACTGATAGAGAAGCTGGAAGTCAGGAGGAGTGGTAGGTGAAGCTTCTCTACTAGGACTCTATGATGGGTCTAGGGGTTCAAGATCGTCAAAGTTTATCTTACTATATGATTTTCTCCTGGGAAGAGTTTGTGATGAATCTAGTTCCAAAGGTGAATCTAGTAGGATAGTGCGATGTTTAGGTACAGATCTTGTTCTACAGATAGATCTACCAGTAGCTAGATGATCAGTTTCGGAAGCTTGCCACAGAATCTTCTCTGGGTCATCTACTATGATAGGGGGATTTGGGTCTGGATGAGCTCTGGTATTAATTCTTTGTGAAGCCAGATTTTAGATCCAGAGTCTAAAGAGAATGGTATTGGTGAATGTTTTGGATGAGTGGTTTCTCTAAAGTTCTACTAAGGCGGAGGATGGTCCAAAATAAAAGGATAAACTAGTGGAGTCGCCAGGTGGAACTGGGTTGTTGTTGTGAAGATAGCTATGGTCCACCACCAGTAACTAATCTGGGAATGTTTTTGGATTTTCTAAGTTTTATGTGCAGCCTATGATTTGTTAAAGTATCCTAGACTTGTTTCAACACTTTGCTAGGGTGATGAGAACAAAAAGAGTTTACTCTAAAAAATGGGTCTATGGACTGCTCGCTTGTTTCTGGTAACTAAAGGACCAAAAGAGTCTATAAGAGTTTGCTGGACTATTATGTACTCAGTGTCCCACCGTCTCCCACTATGTTAGTGAGCGATGGGATAGGTCTATCAGATAGTAGCCTGGAGCTTGGTAAAATAGTAAGGCTTACTAGAAGTTAGTGGAGTCGCCAGGTGGATTATCAGTTGTTTTGAGATATACTTGTATGGTCCACCACCAATATTGACAAAAACCAATCTAAGGGAGTATTTTGGGGTTTTTCTGAGTTTTATATAGTCCTGAGGTTTGGAAGAGTGTCCTACAGCTGAGTCATCATTTTGCTAGGATGGTGAGATAACCATATTCTACTCTTCTAAGTTTGACTCAGATTTTGAGAGTTCCTAAGGGATACCTAGGATGTTTTGACTCAAAGTCCCACCGTGATCGCCATTATGTTAGGGTGGCGATGAGGTGGCTCACTGGTAGGTATGCTTAGTTCAAAAAGGGGCTTATAGAGTTCTAAGGTGTCCTTAGATTGTCACTAACTCAAATAAGTCCCACCGTGATCGCCATTATGTTAGGGTCCCGTGATTTGGCCGATTGGCGAGCCAAATGACGATGTAACATCAAACCAAGCTTTGGAGCCCAAGGACCTAGCCTTCCTGGACTCAGAGAGGGCTCTCTCTATATGTGTAAAGATATCGGTGTGTTTACTTATGGTGTTCTGATATTAGGCTAGTTATGAAGTGAGTTTTTGATTTTTTGGGGTTTTTTAAGTTCGTGAGGGATAAAACTGATCAAAGACATAAACAATGGATAACAAGAAGTCAGATCAATTGGGCTATGGGGTCAAACAGGTCAAGGAAGCTATGAGATGATGATGTAAGGCTGCTATAGGGCCGATTTGATTCACGGTAGAAGGGATCTTTGGGAAAAATGGATTAAATGGACAATAAGTTTGTGAAAGACAAGGGATTTCAAGTGTAACTAGTTTATAGCAGACATAAACATGTTATAGCAAGCCATTAATCATGCTAAATGCAACTATGAGCTAATTAAAACATAGAAATCAAACATTCCAGCCATACATAGAGGTATAAGACCCTATAACTTTGGGAAATGGCTATCAGACTTTGGGGAAAAAACATAAGAAAAACTAACAACTCATAAACTACGCCGGAACGCCTAAACATAGTCTCTAAGTCATTGGGCACTTTGACAAACAAGATTTCATAGTTTTAGGCAAAGGGCTAGATCGGGACTAGGCCTCCTTGGTTCAACAAGATGATCAATAAATCAGTCAAAGAGAAAGTTTTATGGACAGAACTATGGGCAGCTTATAGGTAGGCAGGGCACACCATACATCCTACTCAACATGCATAGAACTTGTAAATAAAACTAGCAAACATTATCCTTAAGTCACTAAAGAGCAGTTAAGAATTCTTTAGCATAACTAAGGAAGAAGAAAACATCAAGCTATGAAGATTCAGGAATTTTGAGGTGCCTCCATGGGAATATCTCAAAACTAATCTCTACTGATCTATAGCAGCAAGAAGCATGTATTATGAATGAAAACTAGAAGACAAAAACATAGCAAGAAACACTATACCATTCTACCATGTCATGGAATCCATCACCAATCCTTCATCACTCCTCAAAAGCATCCAAGAGGCAGTCCAAAAATCATAACACAAGTGTATTCTTCAAATCTCATATGACCAATGTATTAATTCTTCTCTCAAGTTCAGCCTCTGTTTTACAATGAAGCCTTGTGGAATAAATAGGCTTGAGTGAGGAAAACCTCATGGAGCAACTAGCTATCCCATTGGCCTAATCAAAATATCTAAACTTGTCCTTGAGGCTTTGCAAAGCCCAAGGCACAAAATATCCCATAAAATATCTAAAAAACTGCTAAAAACGGAAATTATATTGACTTTACATCATTTCACAAGGATAAAAATAGCTTAACGCACATTTGGGAAAAGCAGATTTTTGAGGTTCAAAAATTACAAAAATACTTCATATTTATGCCTGAAAAAGGTCCCCTGACTTGCTGGATGCAATAGGCGGCCTTCCCGATGTCGAAATGAGGCTCATGATGGCTCGTTGGAAATCTCTTTGTGTCTACTTTCTGGTGCAACTGAAACCATCTCAATCTGAGGCCTGGAAGTCATCCAAAACTGTACCTGTGTGTAAAAAACCAGGAAATAGCAGACTGCTGATATGGCGGGCAGAATGTGCAAAAAGAGGGCGTTTTTCGCCAATTTGAGGGGGCGAATGATCTCCGAATGCCCTGAAAATCGCTGGAGACCTGCTCATAGAATTATGGCATCCATCGGTATCATCCTCCTCCCTTGACAACTCATCAAACTGAAATGGCGAATTTATGAGTTTTCGGCCAAAAACCCAAAAAATGCCAAAAAACAAAAAGTTGCCGAAATAGGCCCAAAATTGGCATGCATGACCCTCAAGGGTCCATAGCAACATGCTCCGAAGCTGAGGCCAAAATATCAAGGGCTGATATGCTTTTCCCTTCTTTCCGTGCTAGGCCCTTCCCCTTTGCCTTCTTCAATTTCTCCTGAGATGCCTTTAGTTTGCGCCGGGCAAACTGATTCAGCTTTTGGAAGTGATGTGTCCTCTTCCTCTGCAGCTCTAAATCTCTATTCGCCCTTTCAAGCTTCATTTCCAAATGTTTGTTAGCTCTTTCAAGCCAAGCCTCTTTGTTTTCCTCAATTTCCTGCTCAAGGAGTGCAGTGAGAGGAAAGGCTTGGAGCTGGGCTTGCTCTTCTGCTCTCTGCTTTTCCAAGGCTCTTTTAAGCCCGATGGTCCTAGGCCTCTTCCACCTAGGCTGGTCTTCCTCCTCTTCATCAAACTCTCCAATGAGTTCTTCTATCCTTGCTTGGGCCTTTGCTGCCTCTTTCTTATACTTAATCGCCCGTGGCTCATGAACAGCTGTGTGCACATTAATTTGTTTGTTTTGAATCTCTAAGAAGTGGTTGAAGTTCCTTGCCCTTTGAAGATCCTCCTCTAATGCCTCAATTTGTCCCTCTTTATGAATTAGGAGGTTTTCGAGAAGGCGGGCCTCATTATCACTGTCATCGCTTTGGATAGGGATAACAGCTAATTCACCTCCATGCTTTGTACTTTCTCCAACTTTGCTTTTACCTTTGAAAGCCAATCTGGCGCTTTTCCTCCTTGGCATGCTAGAAGGTGTCCTTTTGGGTGATTTCCTCTTGCTAGGAACAATCTTTGTCACTGTTAGGGTGGCAGCTTTAGTCCCTCTTTTCCTTGCTGTGCTGAGCTTTGTTATTTTGAGAGGAGGAGTAACAACTGATTTACCTTTGACATCTTTTTGAATTGGCTGCTGGATATCTTCTCCTGGCTGTTCACTTGGCTGCCCCTGTTCGCCAACATTAGCTTGCTGTTCTTCATCAATGTCTTGTCCAATTTGTGGCTCAAAAGGTGACTCAACTTCCTGCCCAACCTGTTGTTCTTCATCTTGCATCTTCTGCTGTTCTTCAACTGCTGTCTGCTGCTGTCCCTCAATGTGTACCAGCTGCCCTTCACTTTCTGTTTGCTGTTGTTCCTCATCATGGACCTGCTGTCCTTCATCATCTATCTGCTGCTGTCCCTCATCTCTAATCTGCTGCTGTCTACTACCCTCTCCTTCCTCCTGTTGACTTGGCTGTCCAGTAGTCATTCTGAGCCTCCTAGGAGTAGTCCTACTAGACAAAGGTACCGGGCGATGGATAGGCTGAGTGGGAGACACATGAATAGGAGGAACAGTAGAGAAGTATGGATGGCTGATGAATAAGTCCCATGGAACCTCTTTCTTCTCTAGCTGGTATAGGAAGATAATCTTGATCAAAGAATGATGAAAAAGAGAAGGGATTTGCTGAGGTGGGGCCTTCTTTTGGACAGTAGATGCCATTTTTTCTATGCTCTTGAACAAAAAGTAAGTGAGGTTTAGTTGCCTGCTTCTAGTAAAGTGCATCAATAAACGAACATGATAGGCATAAATTCGATCAAACCTCCCTTCACAAGTGAAATATTTCATTATGGCTTTCATAAGCGGAGCATAGCTGTCAAGGAGATATGAAAAAGGGAAAATAGCAGTGACAGCCTCTCTATGTTCAGGCTTGATGAAAGGTTTGTAATCCTCTAAGTCAAGATGAGCTTGTTTAAACCACTTTTCGCCATGATACGGGATCTTGGTGGCCTTGGACACATACCTTGGAGAAATTTTGAAATCAAGACCTGCCACTTGGAAGTGTTTTTCTCTGAATCTCAGGGTGCACAAGTGTGTTAATGGCGAAAAACTCTTGACTTCTTCTATCTTCTGGCAGAAATCAAGGCAGCCTACTTCATGGAAGTTGAAAATCACAGATGGATGAGCATTAATCTCTTCTGTAGAGATGGGCTCGTATCTCTTATGTGGACCGCTCCTGCTGTCTTGCCTTGGAGGCATTTTAACCTGAATATGCTTTGGAAAAGACAAACTGCCTTCACTGTGTGTAAAATGTCCTGCTGAAATCAAAATGTGTCACTTTACTGCTTTGACAGAGAAACAATGTGAGGTGGATGGCTTGCAACAAGTGTCTTTGTAATACACAACCTCCTGTTCTCTTGAGAAAAAGTCTTGTTCACCTTTAGAATATCTCTGTCAACAGATTTCTCTGTAGTAAATAACACAGTGAAGAGAAGAGCAAACTGCTGTGTAAATTTCCTGTATACAGTGTTAAAAAATCACTCTTCTTGTGAATTTGTTAGAGGCCAATCAACACACCTGTATTTGTGTCTTCAAGACAAAACTCAATCATTAAAACCCTGCTCTTCAGAAATGATCTTCCAATTTGAAAGTATCACAGTCAACAACTCTTCAAAATGATATAATATAGTGGAAAATAAAGGACAGACTGTATGAGGTAGGATGTATACAATGTCAAAGTTTCCCTGCTTGGTAATTTTTGGAAGTTAAAAACACATATTTGTATCTCTGTCTCAAGGTAGAATTTCAATGATTAACAACCCTGCCTTGTATAAGTGTGCCAACAGTCCACTGATCTTGCATCTATTGCAATCCATCATAAATATGTTTAGATAGTCAATACACAGGACTGGAGCAAAAATGACAGGGTTTGAAAGATTCCAAAGTTTTTAGGCAGAGGATGTGTGATTTTTCTCCTTTCAAAACAATCAATGGCCCCTTATGAATGTAGCCCTATGGTTATGTTAGAAAAACCTCTACTTGGATGGATAGCAACTTGTCAATAAGCTTTGGACAACACAAGGCAGTCAACCAACAATACAGTGAATATTGTCTCTTTATGAGGAGCGCGAGCAGCCTTCCCTTGTAGCCTCAACTTGTGAACTTCTGCTTGATCAAGAACCCTTTCCCCTATTAAATCTCACTGTTCTCTATATGTGTGTTAACCCCACCAAACAGGATCATACACAGGCAAATTTAACCTTCAGTGTGTGCATACATCCAAACTCACTGTTTATGGAACAATGGTGAGAGTCTTTGAAACAAGCTTTATAGTTTTAATAAGGGCTGTAGCAGCTTATTTCTTCCCATAATTTAAGCTCTTTTTAAATATGTAAACTCTGTTTCTTTGTAAAAACAGCCTCTATCCTATCTTAATACCAACCTGTGTTGAAATAAGCTTGAATGAACAAAAACAGTCGAGTTGAGAAACTCAGGAGTAAAACGCCCTTTCTGTAGTTTATGGACCTCACCTCTGTCTTTTGATGTTGTGAAAGTATAGTATCCCTGATCCTTTGATTAATTAAAGTGAAATTATACTGCTCTTAGTTTCAAAACCAAGTATCTCTGTAGGTGTTTTTGAATGACACAGTCAACCTTTTATCACATTTCAACATTTCAGATCACCGTGTAGAAAGCACTGTTTTTTAGCTATAGTGACAGGGTTAGAAGGTTTTGAAAGCTTTGATATGAAACACCTGTAGTAGTTCAGCACACTGATCTCTTTATAGGTTTTTCCAGTAGTGAACTTATCCTATAAACAAAACTCCAAACTAGGGCATTTTTATAGTACAATCATTTGCCAGGTATGGTAATATATCAAATAAACTAGGACAAGCCACCCTTTAATTCAATCTTGACCTTGCTAGACAGCTTTCTTAGCATATATGTTTGATATTTAAACAAGGTCTAACTCAGCAGCTTTGCTCTAACCCTTTCACTTCACACCACAGTTTCGATTTCAAACTTCCATGTTACTTAGCAATTGTTTTGGAACCGAGGGAGAAAAATGTGTGAAAATACCTCAAGATTTGATGAACAACCCTTGGGGAGGGTTGGAGCAGCACCGGAGGTCTTCAAAGTATGCGCGGCACTCTTTCAGAAAAGAACGACGCGCAGTTTACCAATGGTAGCCCTGTCGGGTCGGGCAGTCGAGTTTTCGGGTGCCCTGTACAGGCGCGTCGCGCCACTGTACAGGCGCATCGTGCATAAACTGACCGACAGTGTAAACACGCTCCCGGGCGCGTCGCGCGGGTTTCCAGGCGCGTCGCTCGTCCTTTAACAGTGCAAGACTCTGCAAATCGACCCGATTTTCTTGTTTCAATGCTGGGGAGGTATGGAACTTTGTTTGCAGTTTTGAAAATGATAAACTCACCCTCGACCTTCACCCTTATGTCATTCCAAATTTTCCAACGGTCACTTGGTCTTTAAATGTAAAGTGACAATTTTGTTTGGCCTTCTTGCAGGGTTTTCAGTCTTTTTTATCCTTTTAACAACCTCGGTGTATTCCATATCTGCGTTGAAGATTTGCCACACTTTTGAACCATGTTAATCACGGACCAACCTCTTTTATAAAAACAACAATGGCTTAAAAAAAACCAAAACTTTGTCTCACTTTAGAAAGGGGACTTCCAGCTTTTGTTCTTCTTCGGGTGATAAACACCGAACTTCGACTTTGGGTCAACTCAATACTTTCCACATCACCTCTCGCTCTCCGTTTAAAGATGTCAAAAGTTATTCCCGATGTAAGGTAACCCACTTTAACACCTATTAAGATAATGCTTAAAATGCTGTTGTTTCTCGAAGGACAGTATTGTTTCCTCATTAATTTGTTTAATGTTTCTGTGTTTCCGTATTGCTCCTTCAAAACCTTTTTCCTACCGTAATTTAGACAATATCTTCTCGGTTTTGATCATGGTCCTCTGTTTTGAAAAAGGCGCCTCCTTTCAACATACTTCTTTGCTTGTATCATTTATGAGATTTCTATCCCTTTTTGAATAATGAGAAAACTGCACTTGTTTTAAAACTCCCAAAACACTGACACTCCATCGAAACCACTTCGTTGTCTATTCATAACTGGTATACTTATTTACAATGTTGAAACACAGTTACCATTTGCTTTGACTAGTGCATTGGTATTTTTGTAAGAGAGACATTCCAAAGCTCAACTCTGTCCCCTGCTTTGACACTTTAGGTGAGATTTTAACAAAGAAAAATCATCCAAAATCTGTCAAAAGGCATTTGAAAGCTGTTTTATTACTTAACAGGAGATCGCCTGTGCTCTTCCAACTTGTATGATAATTTTTGCTTTCAGGAGATTTATGAGCTCCTTCTTTGATTGTAAGTGCCATATTTTGGCTGCATCCCTTCATACCACAATTCTCTGTTTACTTAGGCGCTCCTTTAGACTTTTGGTATGTGACAGTGGGGTAATGTTTGACCCTTTCTCTTAAGGAAACTGCCCCTTTTTGTATTAATGACCTGGTGTAAAGACCTTTTGCTTCCTTCCTTTGTCTCATTCTACTGCATCTTAGACTAATCAGTCTTTAACAACATCCAATGCTTTGGCCATCTGCTCATAAATGGAGGAGGCTCTTCATCAGGTAAAGTATCTGAAGGTTGTTTGACAAATCTGTTTGACACAGATTTTCCTTGGATGTGATGGTAAGCAAACCACTTGAAAAACATCAATACTAGCACCTCTGTTTGCAATCATCACTGTGCTTCAGAAAAACCCTAGCTAAAATGTCACTGTCTCTCTATACTGCTCTGAGGGTGACTGAAATATCATTATTTTCTTTAGTCAACTTATGATAGATTTTTGAAAGATAATCTCTGTGACTATGGAGGTCAGCACCTTTTGAAAAACAAACAACTTTTCTTCTGCCTAGGTGATGACATGATCTGTCAGCATCTCTTCAATTTGGTTTTTGTGGGGAAAACAGGTTTCCTATGATTAGAATTTTTTTTACTCATGATATGCATTTCTAAAGTTTAACAATTCATATGATTTGAAACTTCAAATGACCTATATCAGACCAAACTCTGTTTTCCTTTGAACTTGCATATTTCAGACTCTATCCCTGTCATGATTATCACTCACATTCAGAAAACCTGGAGTTATTGCTTCACTGTTCAGTAAAAGGAAAACATGGGTTTCTACATTCCTTTAAGTCAATACTGGCCAGCGCCCTCTGCTTATAGATGAAGGAGGCGCCCTAACCCTCTACTTCTAAATGAAGGAGGTTTTGGGCCATGACAATTTACCAGTTTGCTGAGACAGTGGTGTCCTTTTCTTACTGTGATTTTCATGCTGGAAGGAAAACTGCAAGGTCTTGATGAGTGACTTTCTGTTTTGCAGACATATCTCAGGCTCATATTACATTTAGAAGCAGCTGTTCTTCTAACTGTAGATTCAAGCATTTCCTCCTGAGATGAAATTATTATTTTCTACCTTTGTAAAAACCATAAAACACTGTGAAACACCTAATAGTCAGCTTGAGATTGGGGTTTATGCAGTGCTGAGATCTAGGGGGTGTGAGTGGCGCGACTTAGAGCTGTTTGTCAATTTCATTTGCAAAGTGGGAGGTTAGTCATGGTAGGTCTATAGCAGAGGGAGGCTTTTTGGCTTTTTGATGATTGCCAAGGGTAAAATTTCTTAAAGCGCCACTTCCTAACATAGGGGAGACTTTTGAAACGGATTTGGATTTGCCTTTTAAAGCTGATGGGCAGACCAGTAGGGCTGAAGGTAGGTAGGATAGTGATAATGAGGTTTTGATTTCGACATGGGCAGACTGAAAAGTAGAAGGGCGAAAAAAGTTTTAGGAGGGTTTTCTAGATGACATATTGACATAAGGAAATCATTTTCTAGAAAACTCAGCTGTAGATATAGTCATCACTAACATGTAAAAAATACTGATGGCTAACACCAACATGATGGGAGGCCCGCTTTCACCAGCTCATCCCACTCTTGCTCAAACTTCCCCACTCCCTTGGCGACCTGCTCCAAACCACTTAATGCATTTACCTGTGCGGTCTCTTTCTCAATCACCCTTCTGATTTCCATCACTCCCCTAAAACGGTCCTCAATCCCTTGCATAACCAACTCTTCAGGGCCCAATCCATTTAGGTAAGTGATGTATTTCCTGGCCATGACCACCTTTACCTCAGCCTTAGCTTTTCCTTCCTGCAACTTCCCTTTAAACAATCTAACAAAATTTTCTTCTCATTGATTAACATAATATAATTCCAACACTTCCTTACCTCTAATATAATGTCGGTCCAGATAAGACACCTGGCTTCCAGGAGGGTTTCATTTCCTTCCATCCAATTTTTCATATCTTTTATGATTTTCTCCTGTTGCAGCTTCTCTCTCTTTTCTCCTTCCACCTCTTTTTTCAAGGCCGCTATTACTTTATTTCTTTGTTCCAACTTAGCCATCAACTCTTGGACTCTATGTTGGGCTATATGGGCTTTATTTTCCGAGACCTGTAGGTCTGATAGAGCTTTGTTAACTATGTGAGATTTGCATCTGTT
Source organism: Pinus albicaulis (assembly GCA_034641835.2). Lineage (NCBI taxonomy): Eukaryota > Viridiplantae > Streptophyta > Pinopsida > Pinales > Pinaceae > Pinus > Pinus albicaulis. The sequence goes on along the minus strand of JAXQQM020060240.1, from coordinate 286,796 downwards.
GTATCAGAAGTTTGCATCACGCAGATGTGAGTATCCCAGTTGGCTTGCAATTCGGCCAATCTCTGTTTGAGGGAGGTCAGTTCTACGACCGTTTTGGCGTTCTCATCCGTTTCCCGAGCAATGGTATCTGTGAGGGAAAATTTTTATTTTTCTGCCTAGGCTAATTCCTCAGGTTGTACGTATTCTCCACAAGGAATGTTGATTATCCTCCTTAATTTTGAGTTTTCAACCTCTAAATCTAGGATGATTTTCCTTCAAATTCCTTCCTTATTGCTTCCTTCTTCGCTCATTATCCTTCTGAGATGGCACAGGTTATTGCTAACCCCCCTAGCATTTTCCCTTTATTTTTTCTGATTCTCTAACACCTCTTTGTGTTTATCTTCAAGCTTCCTTAACATGAGTGTGAGCTTCACAACCTCATCCCTTAGCATGTCCCTAATGCATTGATGAAGGCCCGCTTTGTTAGTTAGGGGGACCTTTGATAGATTCACAGCAACGTCCAGAGCTTTGTAGATGACTTCATTAGTAGTCGGGTCTAGCACTGCCTCCGTGACAGCTATTATTAGTTGTTATTTATCCATATCCAACTTTGAGGTGATCCGGGTATGATACTTATCTACGAACCCGGCTAGTTTTGCTTGGAGTTTCTCCCTCACTATCCTATTCCTATTTCTAATTTCTTCCCTTACTCTGGCTCTATTTACCGAAATGGCCTATGATATCCTAGAGGGTTTCAAAGAGGAAGCACCATCATAATTGACTCTGAAACTGGCCTTGCTCTTATCTGGCTCCTCATATCTGATTAACTCCTCTTAAGGTGACTCATCCTATATGATCTCCACATCGTCACTTCTATGCTTTTTGGAGGGATGGGACCCCTCTCCTGTATCTAAACCTTCCGGCACCTCTGAAAAATCTGCCTCATCAGTCTACCATTTCCTTCATGTGCCCGTTGAAGCAGTGTCACCCCTTCCTTCTCTAGCTGAAGATTCAACCTCCATCTGTGATGCCAAGGGCCATGTGTCAAGGTTAGCTCTCCATTCAATGAAGGGTCTAGTCTCATGCGCATATGTAGTGGACCTGATCTTCCTTTTCCTATTTGAGAGAATTCCTTTTGGTTCATAGGGCCAGACTTTCCCTAGCACTAAATCCATCCCCTGAAGCAACATCTTCACTATGGAGAGGGTGTGTCTTGAGTTTACGGTAAAAGGGCTGATTGTGGTAGGGAACTTGAGGATATAACCCTTCTTAGTGGGAACGAAGTGGAACTAGTCCGCTTTCATGGTTTGGCGAATGTATTCAAGGGAGAAAACCCACATAGCAGGGAACAACGATAGGCAGTAGGGGGTACATCTACACCATAGACTCTGATCTCGGTGTAATCATAAAAAAAATACCAATCCCATGTGCTTTCCTCATCGCCAAACTACAACCACTCTTTCTGCTCAAGAAAAATCCTGGGCAAGGGACTATCATGAAGTATCGTGTAGGTAATGGTCATGAACTCATTCAAAAACCTTGAGTAACCCCTCCCATTAGGCTGCTGACGTACTGAGACATTCCACTCAAAGGCGGTTCTTGGTTGTCCGTTTGTTCTAGAGAGTTTTTCAAGGCCCAAAGATTTGAACTTGTCAGCATGCTCGAACAGAAAAAGGTAAAAGAATAGTGAGTATAAATGGAAAGCCCCCGTAGAGGGTAGCTCTTGAAACTGGGTCTGAATGGCTGAAGCCAGAAAATTGGGCATATCTAGAACGACACTTGGCTAAGACATGAGATAGAGGAGGGCTATGCACTCTTTCGACACCCTCTCAACCTCTCTGAGTCGTAGCAACCCTGAAATGAAAGTGAGAATAGGCTGGAGGGCTTCTGTGAATGCGGTCAAGGGCACCATGTCCTAAAACGGGATGGACGTGAGGCGGAAGTTTGAGATGGAGGAGAGGAATTTGCTCTACTATTTCTAGGGTAATTTGGAAAACTAACGCCACAAGGACAACTCTGAGAACTCGACATAATCCGGGCTGTGTGGGAAATGGAGGGTGTTTTTAATGAGCTCAAGGGATATACGGAAAACCTTGTTTCCCTGAGCCAAACGGAATACATCCCTACGTTCTTCATAGGTGTCTCTGATCCAACAGATGAACTCGGTGACTAGGAAGGTGGGCAGAAAAATATGGTAATATAAGCCAGACCAAACGACTCTGAACCGGTCTTGGCCTTTCACATGACTTTCTAACAGGTCGGGCCTGACACGGGAGACACTGAAAGGATACTGTGGGTCGCGAATCCGGGCCTGTGTATCAGTAAGGGGCTCAGGTCCAGGGATGGCCCTAACTTCATGGGATTGGGGGGTTTCTGGTTTAGAATTTATGGAATTGACTCTCCCGACGACCATTTTGAATGAGTAAAGCGGAAGGAAAACTGTAAGGAATAAGAATGGCTAAATACCTGTGACCAGTCTGGAAAACCCAAGAGGGAAAGAGACACGGGGGCTGAAAGAGACCTGGTGCTATAATCCAAGCTTAACTGTTAGGCAAGTTTGTAAAAACAAGTAATTTACCCCAAATGGGCATCAGGCAAGGTTAAACAGGCCATATTTTACGAAAAATGAGGCTCAGGTAACAACTCGGAGGGTTGAAGTCATAAGGATGTCAAAAATGAGGCACGTGGCATTTGGATGTTGGCTATGAGAAGCCGGGTAGGTGTGAGCCACGAGATGGGTTAATATCGGTACTGGTCATGTACCATCTTTCCTGACTTACCTTACCTTTGCCTTTGTGTGCGCCACCTGTTCATCTTGAGCGGTCCACCACAGAGTTCCGGCGGGGGCTTGTGAAGTCTCTTTGCACTACACCACTACCCCATGGAACAGCGGAAACATGCCCCACCAACCAGTGACGTTATGGGATTCTGGGGGTCGAAGCTCCATTCTCCTTATGCCTTCCTTGGTGCCCCCGGAATCTATCCACGTGGAAATGTTACTCTGGTTGTCCACATTGTATGGCCCGCAGCTTCTCTGCTTAGCTGTAATGCATTATTTATCTCCTTTTCTGCACTTTCTTTATGAGGGGAGGGTGTTGCACATTTCCCTCATATTTCTTTGTCTGCTCACAGTTCCCAATACTATACCTTGGCTTATCCCAAGTTATCTTTTTGCCGAACCTTGTGAGATGAGGGTTATCATAACAACATGTCCCATGATTGCCCCGGACATTTTTTTTCATACTCTGAAAGGAGTTTTACACTCGGTTGATCAATACTACAGTGAATGAAATAAAAAATTCTTGATACTTCCAAATATATTATGAAAATTGGGGTGGGATAGTATTAGTAGAAACCCCAATGTCTTGGCACTGCAAAATATGTGTCGAAAATCAAATCTGGACTATGGTGGTCAAAACCCTCACCACACAATGAGTCTGATCTGTGTTGTGAAAACCCCAACTACTAAATATTATCTTTATGGTGGCAATAGAACCCCAACTGTTGGATTTGATCTAGACTCTAGGGTCACAAAAGAGTTTCAAGTGAAATATATTGTGATATACACAGGGGTCCAATAGTAGTACTCAGCCCAATATTTCAAAGAACCAACTAAGGAGGATCGACCATACCCTTATTCGTACTACAAGACTACCCAATTGTACTTGTGACCATTATCTTTGAGTGTTGTTCTCAGTGTATTGTAGCAACATGAGGACCGATGATGTATCTAAGATTATTTTTCTGGTTACCCTAGGGGGGCTTCCAATATACCCAAGGGTATGTGTAAGTGTATTCTGTGTGAGGTTCTATCTAATGTGATACTACTAGAAGGGGTGCCCACAGGGGTTACAAGGGATTCCAATAAGCATGACCACCTCTTGTAGTTCCTGCATGCATGCCTCCCCAAATCAGCAGGTTTATGCACTCAACAACAGATCTTGTTGTTTAAATATGCTAGAGCATGTCTCTAAACGAAAATAAATCTTCCAAAATTGGAGGTACAACTGGCCCTAGAAAGTGCTCTAATACCATTTGTTATGCACTTGAACTGTGAGAATAAAAAAATGCTAGAAATACGAAGAAATATTTCAAGAAACACATAAATATCACATGAATTGAGATAGGCTACAAATATATTTTATTATTCAGAAGTAGAATAGGATGTTCACTTGCCTCTTTGAGGGGGAAACCTCCAACAAAGCAGAGCTCAAATACAATAAAACTCAATCATTCTTCCCTTACTATCTAATAATATTTATAGTTTTATGAAATCCAAAACCCTAAATACTATTGGTTCCTTACATAATACAAGTTAACCACTTTATTTATTAACTATGTCCCATTTATAACTAATTTTAGTCCATATTATATAATGCAGGTCAACCACTAGCAATATTATTAATGGGGATAACTACACATGGGATTTATGGACTCAACTAACTAATTATAACTATAACTAGGCCCCTTTGTATTATTACATAAATAAAGGGGTTAGATTTGGACCCTAATAGGGTGGTTTTTTTCCTCGAAGGGGGTTTTCCACCAAAACACTTGCGTCCATTTGATTGCATGTTTTGCTATTTTTCATGGTGTTTCTCTGCATTGAACTTACGTTGGTTTCATATGTTAGATGTTGGGTTAATTATTCTTGGTTTTTTGCAGAAAAAAAATATAAAAAGTTAATAAACCATAGCACTATTGATTCACTCCTTCCCTCGGTAGTGAGCTCATTTACAACAATTCGTATCAGAGTGGGTTCTCTCCATGCGCCTTGATCGCTTGAGGATATATCGTGGGATAATGTCCAAGAAAAAGAGGAAATCATCTCAGAAAAAAAGGGTTGTTGTAGAAATTATATGCACTAAGCATGCATATGTCCAAGATCCACCTGATCTCACAGTATTTAACTTTATGCAAGATATTGAATCTATACCACTTGTTAATATTTTGCGGAATAATTAATTGCACACACATGTGAAGCATAAACAAAAATATTCAATCGTACATAACACATTTTTTAACCAAGAAAGCATAAAGCTGAAAACCCCAACTATATATTATGTAACATGGAGATCATATAACAATATCATACAAGCATACAAAGCTTATCACAAGCCCTCAGTATAGTACAATCGTCATACACTAATCAGGCCTAATCTTGTAAATATATGCACCAATATTTGCCACCTACTAGCTTGCCTCCACTGTGTAATATCTGCTGAAGAACAGCCTTGAATGAATTCGAATTACTCCATACTTGACGGCGGAATCCTCATTAGCATCTCCACTGAGTGTGTGATGCAATCAATGCATCACTATAGTCACAACCGATAGTCTATCTTTCCCTTTCACCTATCTCTCCACTGGTCTCCATTGAAACTGCCATGCATTGTAGTTAACTGATGTATTCTTCAGTTAATTAATGAGTTATTATTTATGAATTATTTAGCTACTTAATTCACTCCACTCTCACTAGTGTATCAATCAGTTAGACTAGATACAACTAGCTCAACTGAGTCAAACTGAGTTAAACTAAATACAACTCCATAACTACTTCTTCCAACTGTGTCATAACTCTGCCACTTGTGTTCTAACTGAGTCCTCCATGTATTAGATCTAGAAAACCCTTGGGAATTGCACAATTCCTTCTGTTAGTTGATGTGCCACATCTCTGCACTGAACTAAAGTGCTCCAAGAGAATAAGTTGATTTTTAGAGTCTGATTATTATTAAGAGCTAATAATAATCAACATGCATCTATTTTTAGATTGACGATCTATAAATAGTCTTCGCCCAATATTATAAAAATAGAATTTCATCTATTTTTCCAACTTGACCAACCATCCGCAAATAGCATCCTACAACTTATGAAATATGATCATCATGTCTAAAAATAGACATAGTCTAAAAATAGACTTGCGCCAACAATAGCCTGTAGGCCCACTTAATGAAGGCGAATATTTTCACTAAGCTCATGATCTTGTTGAATCTCAACACTCTCTCTCAACAAGATAGGGATTATCCTTCACCCCAATCCTACCTCTATGGTATTCGAATTTGCTCCTGGTGAGCGCTTTCGTCAGAAAATCTGCATCCTGATCCTCCGTAGGAATCTACTGAAGCAACATGATCTTCCGCTGCACACAATCTCTGATATGATGATACCATATATCAATATGTTTAGACCTATCATGAAACACAGGATTAACCGAGAGTTTAATGCAACTTTGATTATCACAATGAATCTCTGTGGGATCTAAATGTGAACTGAACAAACAAACCAGAATCTTCCTCATTCAGATAGCCTCACATGCAGCTAAACTTGCTACCATGTATTCTGCTTCCGCTGAACTGAGTGCCACCGATCTTTGTTTCCTGCTGTACCAAGAAATTGTCGTAGATCCAATACTGAAAATCCCTCCTGATGTGTTCTTTCTGTCTATTGGGCTTCTTGCCCAATCGGCATCTGTGAAGCCATGCAACTTCACCTCATTCGTCTGTATGTACCATAAACCGTACTCAGATGTGCCCCTGAGATATCTCAAAACATGCTTGCCTACCTTCCAAAAGAGCTTGGTAGGCTTAACCATCGCTTGTGAAATTTGGTTCACCACATAGCATATGTCCGGTCTTGTATTAACTAAATACATGAGCAAACCCACCAACTGTCGATAAACAGTGGCATCCATTACCTCTACTGATGTAGCATCCTCTTTCTTCCAACTTCCTGGAAGAGGAGTGTTGATAGGCTTGCAACCTTGCATGTGAAACTTCTCTAGTATCTCCCGGGCATACTTGCCTTGAGACACAAACAGTTCACCTTCCTGCTGCCATATTTCCAATCCAAGGAAATAATGAAGGAGGCCCAAATCCTTCATCTCAAACTTCTTTGCAAGATCTGCCTTGCATGAGTGTATCAACTACTTATCACCTGTTAGTATTAAATCATCAACGTAAAGTAAAATGATTAAAAGCTTACCCTCAACCACAATCTAGTACAATTTTACATCCACCTCACTCTTGATGAAGCCAAGTCCAGTGAAATAGCTGTCAATTCAAGTGTACCAAGCATGGGGTTCTTGTTTCAGCCCATACAACGCTCTTTTGAGCCTGCACACATGCGACTCGTTGCTGAATATCTCAAATCCTTCAGCCTGCTCAATTTACACCTCTTCCTCAATGATCCCATTAAGGAACACAGTCTTCACATCCATCTGATGAATTTGCCAACCCATATGTGCTGAGAGAGCAAGGATGGTCCATATGGAAGAATACCGTGCGACAAGTGCAAAGGTTTCTTCATAGTCAATCCCCTCAATCTGTGAGAAGCCCTGAGCAGCAAATATTGCCTTATATTTCCCGACACTCCCATCAGCAGCTTGATTTAATTTATAGATCCATATTTATCCTACAACTGATTTTCCCACCGGCCTTGGAACAATCTCCCAAGCATTTTTTCTGACAATGGAGTCAAACGCCTCCACCATGGCATCTACCCATGTGGGCTCCTGCGCTGCTTCTTCAAAAGAAGATGGCTCTGTCACAATACACTTGCTCATAACATCCATGTATCTAGTATATCGATCAAGTGATTGTCTTTGTTTGCATAGTGATTTAGGGAGTCCTACATTTTGTGCCATATCAAGCTTCAATCTCTAAGCTTTTGTGGTACGCTTTCTACCTTGTCTGATGTTTGGTTCTGCATGAGTGGAATCCTCCACTCCATGAATCTCCTCGTGTGGCTGATCCACATCCAGAGGCTCATCTTTGGGAATAAGAAGTTCCTCTTCCGCATGCAAGTGTAGCTCCCTCTCAAGCGACAACTTCATGGCTTTCACCTCATTGAATTTTATATCCTGTCGCACAATAGTCATCCAACTATTTGGTAAATACACATGATAATTATGGGGTGTTTATCTGTACCCCACAAATATCCCAAATTTTGCAGTCGGCTCCAGCTTCTTCCTAGCGTCCTTTGTCACATGAATTTAAACAGGTGAGCCAAAAATATTCAAATGAGAAATATCAATCTTCTTACCATAAAATTCTTCTTCGGGCGTACTCATTCCAAGTACTCTATGAGGACAATGATTTTGCACATAAACCAAAGTGTTGCATGCTTCTGCCCACAAGTCCAACGGTAGGCCCTGGTCATGCAACATCGCTCATGCAACACCTAGAATTGTTATATTCTTTCTCTCTATGACCCCATTTTGTTGTGGGTTATGAGGTGCTATGAGTTCTCTTCGAATTCCTTCTTTGAAACAGAAGTCTTTGAATTCAATCGAGATGTATTCACCACCATTATCGCTCCTTAGAGCTTTCACCTGCTTCCCCGACTCCTTCTCCACCAATGCCTTGAACTCATAGAACTTTGAGAACGTTTCACTCTTCTTCTACATGAATAATATCCAGCACCAATGAGAATAATCATCAACAAATATCACACAATACCTATGTCTTGCTGTTGAAGCAACCAAGAATGGTCCACACATGTCTGTGTGAATTCTCTCAAGGATCATCGAAGCACGGTTTTCCTTCTCATGAAAGGTGGTCTTCACATACTTAACCATTTTATATCCTTTGAACTGATTTGACTGTGCAAGAGTACCCTTGGGAATTCCAGTAGAAATTTGCTGCAAAATCTTCAAAGTGCCATGGTGAAGATGGCCTAATCTCCTGTGCCATAATTCACCCTCATCGCGGCTCACCACTTCTTCTGCATTGCCTACCATTTCAGCACAGCCATCTACCTCCAATTTTTATAGATTCTTAATTCAAAACCCCATATTCTTGGTTTTACCCATTGTTTTATGTCGAAGGAAGCCTTTTCCCTCACTGAAAACAAAATCATAACCCTTTTCTTCCAGCATTGTGACTGAGACCAAGTTTTTTTTCAAACCTGGAACATGCATGACATTCTTCAACAAGAACGGATTATTGGACTCCCTCTCAAAGGTAATGGTCCCAATGGCAGTCGCACTATACTAACCATCATCACCCATCTCTATATGCATCGGGAGGTCCTTCTCCTCCAAGTCACTAAACAACTCTGTCTCCCGTCATATGGAAAGATGCACCACTGTCAAGATACCACACCGATCCCATGTAGCTTGAAACCAAGCATGCAATCAAGAAAAAATCCAGCTCAAATTGCAAGGCTAAGGCCTCTCTAGCTTCAGATCCAACAACCTGCTTATTCTTCTTCTTCTTTGGACAGTTAGTGGCGAAATGTCGATGCTCGTGACAGTGAAAACACTTCACTTTGGACAAATCCTTCTTCTTGCCTTTAGCACCAGATTTTGAAGGATTTTCCTTCCCCTTCCTTTTCCTTGCTTTGGTAGCCAAAGAAAAATTCTCTTCATCTTCATTCTTCAATGAAGATCCATCCCTGGTACCCCACCTTATCTTCTCGTGTACAAGATCTGACCAAAATCGTTCCCATCCCGGCAGTTTCTCCCGTCCATTGACAGAGTCTTCATAGCTATGCCAACTCTTTGGAAGCCCAAGGAGAGCCAAGCTCACTAAGTATTATTCATCAATAGTAACCCCCACACTTCCTAGCTCATCCTTGTAGTGGACAAACTTCGTGAGGTATTTTGGAATACTATCGCCTTTCTCCATTTTTATTTTTATGAGCTTGTCTTTAAGCACCAACTTCCTCTGGTCACTTCTGCTTTGGAAAAATTTTGTCAAATCCTTCCACATTAAGAATGGAATGGATTTCCCGTGAAGGCTAGACACAATATGGTCCTTCACACCTTCCAGCAGAATCCTCCTTGTCTTTGCAGTCTTCTTTTTCCATGCATCAAGTAATGCAGCATCCCCAGATCCCAGCTTAGGAACATCGCTATCGATGAAATCCTTCAACCCAATATCCTCCAGCACCACCTCCATCCTGTCCTTCCAGGCTATGCAATTCGAGCTCCCATCAAGGGCATACTCCAATCTCAACCTGTTGAAAGAAATTTCAATGTATACTCGATTTCTGCACCAAGAATCTTCTATAGCAAATTCAAATTGTCCACCAGCACAAACTCACTTCACAATTGCAATCTTCAATAAAAAATGCTCTAGTACCATGTAGAAATTATATGAACTAAGCATGCATATGTCCAATATCCACCTGATCTCACACTATTTAGCTTTATGCAAGATACTAAATCTATTCCACTTGTTAATCTTTTGCAGAATAATTAATTTCACACACATGTGAGGCATAAAAAAAAATATTCAATCGCACATAACATAGTTTTTAACCGAGAAATCCTAAAGATGAAAACCAAAACTGTATATTATGTAACATGGAGATCATATGACAATATCATACAAGCATACAAATCTTATCACAAGCCCTCAGTATAGTACAATCGTCATACACTAATCAGGCCTAATCTTGCAAATCCATGCACCAATATTTGCCACCTGCTAGCCTGCCTCCACTACGCAATCTCTGCTGAAGAATAGCCCTGAATGAATTCGAATTACTCGATAATTGACTATGGAATCCTCATTGGCATCTCCACTGAGTGTGTGATGCAATCAATGCATCCCTATAGTTACAACCGATAGTCTATCTTCCCCTTTCACCTATCTCTCCACTGGTCTCCAATGAAACTGCCATGCACTATAGTTAGCTGATGTATTCTTCAGTTGATTAATGATTTATTATTTATGAATTATTTAACTACTTAATTCACTCCACTCTCACTAGTGTATCAATTAGTTAGACTAGATACAACTAGCTCAACTGAGTCTAACTGAGTTAAACTGAATACAACTCCATAACTACTTCTTCCAACTATGTCATAACTTTTCCACTTGAGTTCTAATTGAGTCCTCCATGCATTAGCTCCAGTAAACCCTTGGGAATTGCGTAATTCCTTCTGTCAGCTAATGTGCCACATCTGTGCACTGAACTTAAGTGCTCCAAGAGAATAAGTTTTTGTTTAGAGTCTGATTATTATTAAGAGCTAATAATAATCGACATGCATCTATTTTTAGATTAAAGATCTATAAATAGAATTCGCCCAATATTCTAAAAATAGAATTTCATCTATTTTTCCAACTTGACCAACCATCCACAAATAGCATCCTGCAACTTCTGAAATATGATCATCATGTCTAAAAATAGACAGTCTAAAAATAGACTTGCGCCAAAAATAGCCCGCGGGCCCACTTAGTGAAGGCGACTCGTTTCACTAAGCTCATCATTTTGTTGAATCTCAACAGTTGCAAACACAGGGACTTCACTGGTGGAGCAATATGATACCATGTGCATTCATTTTGGGAGATATATATTCAAGAAAAAATGACATAATATACTGAACATATTAGGGGGTAAAGGGTTTTATATTGGCAGGTATAAAAAATGGAGCTCAAAGTTAATGTTAAAATATAAAGGGGTAAAAGATTTTAATGAAAAAATGGATAGCTACAATAGCTAGTGAAAGTAGGGGTTTTTTAGATTTGGAAATTGTATTGCATTCATATTGGTAGGGGATTAAATAATGTGATTTTTAGAGGAATTTTCCAAGATGTAGTCAAATTACGGGTATTGTTTAGTATGCCATGAATGCACATGATATGTTAGAGGTTCATTGATTGAATCCCCCATGCTACATGAAAACAAGCCAAGAGTACTACAAAATCTGAAGAACCTCTCCTCCTAGTAAAAGACAATATTTTCAGTCATGGACATTTTTGTTTCCAATCCAATGATGATTATTTTGGTATTACAGAAGAAGACTATAATCAATGCTTTTAATTTGACTCCTCAAGAAGTGATGAAGGTGCCTTTCTAGTGTAAGAAATTGAAGATGAAGAGTTTAAGAAACTAGTGACCTTTGAAGCCAAAAACAAATCTGAAGAAAATTTGATAGAGAAGCTCACATTGGAGAATAAAGATCTAAAGAAACTTATTCAGATTCTTGAGGAGAGAGAATACACTTTTAAGGAAGAAATTTCTGATCTAAAAAATCAATTAGAGAAGGCAAGGAAGACTGAACTGGAAATTGGAATTCAACTTAAAGATTATATCACCTATTGTAAAAACTGGAATTTGAAATAAAAGAGAGAATATCCAAGGTGGCTACTGATGATAAAAGCAAAGCAGAAACTTACAACAACAATGAAACCATCTACCATCAAAATTAGGAGGCGAGGATTAGAACAAGAAGAGGCATGAAAAATGTTAGGTGTTTTAACTACCAAGAATTTGGACACATTTCTGCAAATTGTAGAAGTAAAATAATACTAAAAAATCCCAAAAAAAGAAGTAGTCGAATGAGGAGAACTCTCAAGTAGTCAGTCAAGGGAAAGAAAACCTGTCAATCTCTAGGTACAAAAATGTCTTTTATGGGTATTGTTATTTATGTAATGAATTCGTCCATAAAGGTATTGACTATAAAAATAATATGAGAAAATGATTTGAGACATTTACACCATTTATTAGGCACATTGTATGTTATACATGTGACAATCTCAGTCATAAGGCAAAAGACTGCAAGCTTCCCTTAGCCATCATGGAATCTAGATGGAAGAAAAATAATCGTGGTGTGAATACTTCTAGCATGCGTTAAAAAAATTTTCATGTGAAATTCAAAATAATATGGAAAAGGAAAGAGTTTCCATAAGGGAGAGATCAAAATACTATAGTCTAGAAAATAATGGAGCAAAAGGATATTTAAGGCAAACCCGACCTTGGGGGGAGCATGCAACAAAAAATGTAGAGATATAGGGAGAGATCCTCCAAGTAAAGTTGGAATCATCAACCGTTGGTGTAAGTATTATCTACTTGGTTATCTCTTTATTTCTTTAGAGTGGCATTAAATCTAATTGAATGAGCCAATTTTATCTTGAAAAAATAAAGAATGAAACTCATGATGTGTTCCTGCAATCAAAAAGAGTAAAGCAACATACAATGGAAAATGGATTGTTGGAACAAAATTTAAAAAAAGGGGGGAAATTAGATGCCGAGAACACCTATGAAAAATCTACGCATATATAAATGTGTGTTTATAGGTGTTTGATAAAAAATGCATTGTTATAGAAAATTTCCTTGAGAGTGTAAAGATCACTAAGTGGAATGGTTACATAGAAGTGTAAAAAAATTGGGTGTAAACATTTTTATTTTGGTACTCATAATAACAATAAAATATGGTGCAATCAAATGTGAGTTGAGCATGCTTGTGGTTATCTTATATATGTTTATCTATGTGTGGACACCCTCCAACCATCCATGATTACTTCACTCGGAAAACATGGACCATTGCTATTACTTTATTTCTCTTAAAGGCAAACTATCTTCATAGGTTATGCTCAACATCAGGCACATACTCCTCACTTGAGTTTCACAAAACAAAAAGGAAAAAAATTAACTAACTATATTATGTCAGTGTTGATTTCATTGTTTATTATTTAATAATCTACTTTGTAACAATCACATTTGATAAACCCGGATGCGGGTGGTTAAAATGGTAAAAGGAATGCGTCGGACAGACGGCACTCCAGCGAGACGTCGGCCACGCGGACCTGCAAGTGTCTGATGGCACCTGAACTCAAGCATGAAGCATTTAAGGCAATTAAAGCCTGGCGCGGTTCACAATTCCATAAGCGAAGTTCGAGATATCTCCATGCAGGGTAAACAGGACATGGTGATTACTCCATTAATGGAGAGGTTAATGCAGATGGTTGGCAGCAGATTTGGAGTTTTAGTTAACGGGATGGCGAACGAGCAACCCAGAAGCAGCTTCCCCAGGCCTATTACGGTGTATTGCTCACCCACTGTGCGGCTCTCCTCCGAACGCACAGTCACCGGCAAGAGAACCAGGCTTCATGGTTGCATAGAGCTCGACGACAATCTTCATATTTCTATTGCAGGGAATTGCATGCGAGAGTCTGGGAATTGGTTTGCACAGTTGTCCAGAGCTTCCGTCCCGCCGCCACTCTCACAATTGGCCAACGTCTCTCTTGGGTTACAGCACTCTTCAAGTTCTCCAGCTTCGAATGAAAGAAAGCCTCGTCTTAGGCACAGGATGAGATGCAGATGAGGCTCTTCCCGGAGATTGATTAGGCGCTCCTCCCCGTCCTCTAGCACCTCTGCTGCGGACTCTCTTGCCTCTGCAAGAACTTCACGAGCTGCACATGGTCGAATCCTTCGGTCTGAACAATGGTATCCCACTCCCCAGTACGCTCCTGCCCATTCTCAAACAAGGCACTTCTCTTTCCTAAGTGTGCTCAATTGCCCTCGCATTACCGCCTCGGTCACCATAGTTTTCCGTGAGTCCCCTCAAGATGAGGCTCCCACTTCAGGAAGCCGGGCTAGACAATTTGGGGATATGAATGACATAAGGCAGAATGCTGAAGATGTGCATGAGTAGGACATGGACATAACCGTGGAAGATGCTAGTCATGGCAATGAAATGAATATTGATATTGAGCTGAAGCAGGATGAGCAGCAAATTGCTACTCAGGACCCTGACACTGCAAATGCTCAGCACCAGCCTCATCCGGGCGATGGACAGTGCACCCCAGCTGCTGAAAAGGTCACTCACTCCATAGAGGACCTGTATAATACTGATGGTGAACCAGATGAGTTTTGGTGCAAGGTCGTGGAAGAGGAACCGGACGAGTAGCGCCTCCACTGTTCCTGGTTTTTTGCTATGGCACTGTCTTCTTTATGCAAAATGTTTATGTATGTCTTTCTGGTTTTGGTCAAAGTTTCATAGGCTTTTTTCTAGAAATAGACGCTGCCCCTGCGTGGGTTTTTGCTGGAACACCTTATGCACTGGTTTCCCTCTCAGAGGGCAGTGCTCAACTATGAATTTTTGCTCAACAGGCCTCGACCTTAGGCCTAGTCCTGGTTAACTCCTGATGTAAATATTCGTGTTTATGTTGATTAATAGATTAAGCTTATTTAGAAAAAAAAAAACAATCACATTTGATAATTGGCTTTCGTTTAGAACATACAATAACTGCACATACAATTGCAAAAATTGATGATTAAAAAAGAGGAATAATTAGCATAAGTTAAGGGATTGATCTAGTATTGAGATCCTCAATTTGTTGTTGATCCAATCCAAAATGCTGAAAATGCATTAATTATTAATGTAGTGGGTTTCTCATGTCAAAATTTATCATGTTCATTGCCTCCAAATAGATATATGAATGCAGAGTTAGTGGTACTCAAATTTTGTTATGAATTGATCTATTGTTGAATGGTTCAACGTTTCTTAAATTGGCATTGATGGTGCAATAATGGATAAGTTGGTTTGTTTAGAGAATTTTTTTTTTTTTAGTGGTAATTTATTGTCTCACACACAACTTTTGATGGACGATGGTTTAGTCTCACAATTGGTTTTCATGAATGAAAATCAATGATGTGCAAGAAGGCATGTGGAGAAGCATAGAAGATATACTTCTGGTACAATAGGTCAACCATCCCCATATATTGTTACTACAAATTGGAAAAACTTTTTGTAAGTTATCTTGAGGACACTTAATTTCTGGTGAAAATGGAATTGAAGGCTTGAAGTGCAAACTGTTGAGAAAACTTGTTACCAATTCAAGTACATTCCAGCAAAAATAGAAGATTAGAGAGCATCTCATTGTATGGTGATGGCCTAATTTCAATACATTGATTGTGAAATTGTTTCTTCAATAAATGGTCATTTTACTCGCTCTCAAATAAAGAATTCATCAGTAGTGTCGCATGGGGGCTTCACTCAGTGAAGCTCGCTCTGGAATAGAAGGTGCATTTTTGGCATACTAAACAATACCCATAATTTGACTACAGATTGAAAAATAGCTCTAAAAATCACTTTATTTAACCTCCTACCAATACAAACCCAATACACCTTCCCAATTAAAAAAACCCTACTTCCACTACATATTGTCGTTATCCATTTTTTCAATAACATAGTTTATACCCCTTTATATTTTTCATTAAATTTCAGCTCCATTTTTTATACACGACATATAAATACCATTTACCCCCTATTATATGCTCAATATATTATGTCATTTTTTCCTGAATATATATCACCAAATAAAAATTCATGTGGTTTGGTATTGCCCCCCCAGTGAAGCCCTCATGTAGTGTTGCTATACACTTTTTCAAAGCAAGATATGTCTAGTTCCACCTCCAATGGAATGTGTCCTTTCATTCCATTTCTAGTTTCCTTCTCATTTCACTAATATGCATCATCGTTGCACTTATCTAAGGTGCACAATCACAAAAGTTGAGCACTTTCCTACTCTATATCAAAGGTGCATTTTATTTTGTGGAAGAATTATAAAGGACGAAATGGTTTTTTATGAATGGAATGATGATTAATATTGAAAGAGGTATGGTGTATCCCAAGATGGTGGGATTCATTGTGCACATAAGTATACATGATCCATATTACGTTCATTCCCCACACTAGGGTTTAAAACAAATGTTATGAATTTATTATCACCACAAAATGATCACCTAGCCATTTTTAACTAGGTGGATCGAAATACACCATGTGAGTTTAAGTTTACCATAGTAAAATCACTTTCACTATAAGAAATAATTTGATAACCCACTTTTATTAATTTATTTTCGATTAAAACTCATGAGAATAATTAAAAAAACCATTATGTATTTGATTTTCTCTAGGAATAATTATTAAATCATTGTTTGATAATTACTCCTTGTCACATTTGACTAAATCACCAAAGAATAATTAAATAAATCATAATTTATTTATTTTTCCTTAACACCATTCGTGGAATAATTATTAAATCATTATTTAATATTATTTAATTTCACACCTTTCTTAATATTAATGAAATAATTAATAAATAATTTTATTTGTTAATTATTTATAAATAAATATATTTATCCATTTTAAGTATATTTTCCCTCTCCAAAAATATAATAAAGTATTCCAAGCAATTAGATCTATATTTTGGTCAATATATTTTATTATTCTCCATTTTCAAGATCAACCCAATACTTTGTTATAAATAAGAGGGTTTTTCATTTTCTCACCATGATTGTTATCATTGTCACCATTATCGTCATATGCATTCGAGCTCCCATTTTTGAGCTCTACATTGTTTGGTTTTTCACACATTTGAGAGAGGAAGATCTGAATACTGAAACGATGAGGACATCAAAGGACCCATCCCATTGAGGGGGTCTTGCGACCCTTTATAAATCTCCTTCGCCAAGTTTCATTAATAAAATATTTTTCTTTCAAAGCTTTTCCAAGATTGGGTTATTACATCATATTTATTTTTGATGTTTGTTCTTTTAGATTTGCATACATCTATCAATTTGTAAGTTTTTCTCACATATTTGTTGCAAATCTGAAGTATAAGAAACCACAATTGTTGTTAGGGTAAATCGTCACTCGTGACTAAGTGAGACCATTTTGGTACACCTTCCAAGAAATTTCTTACTAACAAATGGTGACTCCAGTGGGGAAAAATGATCACCTAGCAATTTCTAACTAGATGGAACGAAATACACCATGTGAGTTTAATTTTGCCATAGTAAAATCACTTTCACTATAAGAAATAATTTAATAAGCCACTTTTATTAAGTTATTTTTGATAAAACCCATGAGAGTAATTAAATAAACTATTATTTATTTGATTTTCTCTAGGGATAATTATTAAATCATTGTTTGATAATTATTCATCATCACATTTGACTAAATCACCTAGGAATAATTAAATAAATCACAATTTATTTAATTTTTCTTTAACACCATCATTAGAATAATTACTAAATCATTATTTAATATTATTTAATTTCACATATTTCTTATTATTCCTCAAATAATTAATAAATCATGTTATATTTTAATTATTTCTAAATAAAGATATTTAACCATTTTAAATATCTTTTCCCTCTCCAAAAATATAATAAAGTATTCCAAGCGGTTAGATCTAGATTTTGGTCCATAATATTTTATTATTCTCCATTTTCTAGATCAACCCAATACTTTGCTATAAATAAGAGGGTTTTTAATTCATTTCTCACCATGATCATTATCATCATCACCATTATCGTCACATGCCATTCAAGCTCCCATTTCTGAGTTCTACATTGTTTGGATTTTCACACATTTGAGAGAGGAAGATTTGAACACTAAAGCAATGAGGAAATCAAAGGACCCATCCCATTGAGTGGGACTTTCGACCCTTAGTAAATATTCTTCGCCAGGTGTCATTGATAAAATATTTTTCTTTCAAAGATTTTCCAAGATTGGCTTATTACATCATATTTATTTATGCTAATTTTTATTTTAGATTTTCATACATCTCTCTCTTTATATGTTTTTCTCACATATTTGTTACAGATTTGAAATATAAGAAGCCACAATTGTTGTAAGGGTCACTAGTCACTCAAGACTTAAGTGAGATATTTTTGGTACACCTTCCAAGAATTTTCATACTAAAAAATGATGACTCCATTGATGTAACAATTTAGTTTCATGGGTGACTTTTTCTTTAGAAATTTCAAGGTTTTATGCAGATATTTTTATCATATTTTTTATATTTATAGATTTCGCTCTATTCTGTCAAATTTCTAGTTATTGGTGGTTTTCTGGTGTTTTCTGCAGGTCACAGGTACCAGCCGAGCAGGAGACAACAACATCTGGTGAGATCTGATGACCAACAATCATGGGGATATAAATGCAATTTTCAGCCCCATAACTGCGCTCTAAGCTCTAGAACACACTTTTTGGCCCAAAACCAACATTTTCAGCCCTTCCAGATCAATACCTCCATTTTGAAAAAAAAAAATGGAATTTCTTTCAAGGTTTTTTCCAGCAATGCGGGAATGTTCTCCGTGTACTAGGTCAGAGTTGTATCACTTATATTTTAGTCATCCTTAGGCGTGGATACTCTTATTTTTTCTCTTTGAGGAAAAAAAATCCCCCTAGGGTTTGTATTAATCCTCCACCTTTTTAGGAAGGGATTGGTTGAGTGAGCAATCTAGGGTTTTAAATACTTTTAGCTTATGGTTTTTTGGGTTGATCCACTTCATTTTAGCCCTTTTAGATAGGTTATTTTTCCGTTATAACTCCATTTTGAGTTCGTTCTTTCCTTCCCCCTTAGGATCCCCTTAAGTGTCCTTGGTTGTTTTAGATTCTTTCCTATCCTTTGCAGCATATCTCATCGTTATTTTTTGTTTTTTGTCTACACCATTTTCAGCAACATAGAGCCTTAGATCCTATTCCCATTGATGTTAGATCTTGTAGGCCCTTTTCATGTTTTTTGAGTACCCTGTTTAACTCTTTTTGTATAGCTATTTTAGAACCTTATTTGGGTGGGGTTTGTGCTTGATTTTTTGTTTATTTTTCTGTCATATTTCAACATTGTTTACAGTATTTCAAAATTTTATTTCAGCAACATATGGCAACAGAAAACATGCTCAATTTACTCATCCACTAAACGCACTTTTTTTCACACATATACTCACCCTAAGAGAACGTGAAATTGGTTAACACCGCC
This sequence comes from Pinus albicaulis, assembly GCA_034641835.2. Lineage (NCBI taxonomy): Eukaryota > Viridiplantae > Streptophyta > Pinopsida > Pinales > Pinaceae > Pinus > Pinus albicaulis. The sequence continues at coordinate 267,318 of JAXQQM020060240.1, read as the reverse complement.
AATTCAAGACTTTAAACACCACACTTAATCATATAATACACATATATTAAGCCCACTTGGGCATTAGGTCCAAACAATATGTGTAGTTAGGTGTAGGATCGGTGGGATAGGCTTTCGACAACAACTATAGATCAATTACATTGAGACATAAAATTTGACATTTTAGGGAGCTTAAAATCCTTAACCATCCCACAGTCAAATCTGGCGTGCATCAGAAACCTAATTTAGAGGGGGTTAGGCTAGGACATCGTGTGAGAGGCTCTCCTCAGGGCTACCTAACTTGTGGTAGGGAATTTTGTGCATTTTCTGATCACCAGGAGGCTCAAGACTCAATGACCCCTGTGAGACGAAGGTAATCGTAGTGACCAATATTAGGAAAACACCTTATAGGACTAGTTCTGGGAAGCAGTTGGTTATTTACCCCACCTTTCTTTGGACAACTCTTCTTACAGGGATGAGTATCCTTCAAGTAAGAAGTTCTTTGTAAGGCCATCTAAAACCATAGATTTAGGATGAGGAATTAGATCACCTTTAGGCTAGAGGTCATTATTTTTATAGGATGATTTTGCTTGTATTAGAGTAGCATCATTATATAGTTTGTTTAGCCCTAGAACCATTACACTAGGTGTTTTCTTGTTATTTATTACTCTAGTTTTTCCTATCATCCTTTATTCCTTTAGTGTTATCTTTGTCTTGACATCATTACGCCACCTGGGCATTGGTCATGGAGAACTCAAGGTCTTCATCCCCAGTTCCCATTAGGACATATTACTCCTCCTCGTTGGGTGCGCGTTCATCTTCGCAGTCCTCCATCAAGTCCTTCCAACTCTTATTCTACTGATTCCTTTGATTCCAAGTCTTCTCAGCCTCATATCGCCACCATGTCAGGCACCAATGTAGGTGAGGAAAACCAAGGTGGTATCTCGGGTCCTACTCGGGTAATACCACTAGTGAAACCTCAATCGATACGTTCACTCCTACTCTATTACTACCCTTTATGGTTGTCTTGAATCTCCCAAATTTTAATAAACTTATCAACAATCCTCTTCTCCATGACCTAAGTTGGCCAGTTATGCTTGCTAAAATTCCTTCATACATTCCCAAGTTTGAGGGAAATCCTAGAGAAGACCCCCTTAATCATGCTCACACATTTGACATGTGGTTTTCCTCTAATTTCATTACAAATGACTCCATTCATCTTCGTTTATTCCAACGCACACTTAATAGAGTTATGGATAAGTGGGTATGTTGACCAACCTTGCGCCACCCATTCTACTTTTGCAACTCTCAATAAATATTTCTTATCATATTTCCAGTTACCTCTTCGTTATGACACCAAGACCGAACTCTTGACTTCATTTCATCAAAAAATTTCCACCCGCCTTTCTAACCATGTCCAAGAATGGCACAGAAGGAGGAGATCATTGTTGGAGCAGGGTCTCCTAAAGCTGCGAATTTTGTCCATTTTTGTATATTTTTTGTATTATTTAGTCTAGCGCAGGGGTTTTTGGGTGGGTTAAGTCCCCGAAGGCATTTTAATGGGTCAAGGGTAGACCAAGAGTCTGCAACCCACAGTTTGCAGACCATTGGATGCGTAGGCTAAATCGGTATAAATAGATGAACCTTTTTTAGTCTAAGGCAGGAAAGAATTGAGATTTATGTTAAACAAAAAATTTTATATATGTTTTTGGGTTGTTTGGGGAAGGACTCCTACTGGCTGTGTGCGCGGAGCTCCTCGTTCCTACTGTGTGTGAACCCTACTGGCTGTGTGCACATGCGGTATTTTGGGATTGTAAGAAGATTTTGGTATTAATATATATGTGAAGTACTATTGATATATGATGTTATTTGGATCTGTTTTTTTATGATTTATGCAAACTTGGGTTGTATGATTAAGCTTCAAAAGTATCTGTTGATAGCTATGAAATTATCTTTGTTTATGTTCTATGAATCTATGATCTGTTAACTGTTGCGATTATAGTTGTTATGCTGATAGATTGGTACTACACATGTGGATGCAAAGGTAATTATTAGATCTGAGCTTTGTTATATAAGTCTGTAACTAGATCTATTAAATGCAAGCTCGATAAGTTGGGAACATAGATCTACTTGAATTACCTACTCTCTCTCTCTCAGGGTGGGGAAACCTAGTTCCAGCACCCTCCCATACTACTTCAGGTGTGACTTTGGCCTGCACAAGAAGGTCACAGCTTAAAGGGCCAATAGTATAGGGGTTTGTTGGAAAACCTTAACCTTTGAACCTGGGTTAGGACCCCTCGAGCCAACAAATGGTTCCGTTGCCAAGACTGGGAGCATTTTGAGAGAGAGATCGGGTAATGGAAAGAACACATTGGAGACCTGAGAAGAAAGAGATCGACGAGTAGTTCGAAAATAAAATTCAAGAATTCACAATAAGAGAGAATCGCAATGCAAATCTAACCACAGAGAAGTGTAATAATAAGTACATTTTCATAGAAATCTACGAAATTTTCTTTGTGACATTTGTGATCGAGCTTTAGGAGTGGCTCACAAGGCTCGTAGATTTCCATAAGTGTTGGAAGGACGAACGGGTCATGTAGTGGACCCCAGAGCTGATTCAACAGTTAGAAAACACTGATAACACCATCACTCGCATGGTATATCACTGGGTGGATAGCGTGATAGGAGGGTTTGTGACAGAATTTTCAATCGATCAATTTGTGTCCTACTCTGAGGTGGAACGAATATTCTTCAAGGGTTTTCGACAACTAATCAAGAAGGAGATCAATCTGTCTACAGTCTAGTAGGAAATTCTACTGCACATAGCTCTTCGTCTATGCCACCATCGAACCTCATAGGGGTAAGAACTCACCTCCACCACCACCAAAAGACAATATGGCCTCGCACATGAAGCTACCCACCTTCAAGGGTGTAGGGGATGAAGATATGGATCGGTTCTAGTTTTTCATAGGATCGGTATGGATTGTGTAGAATGTGGCAAATGATGTTGTGAAAAGGGTGCAGCTATCCCTTGCCTTTGAGTGGAGAGCCTTGGGCTGGTATATGGGATACATCGACCAACATGAGAATGTGACCATCGAAGAGATTAAGAATGCCTTGAAGTAGTAGTTCAAGAAGCCTAAGTCCTACTCTCAGATAGCGAACAATCTGAAATATTTCATGCAAGGATTGACAGAGTCTGTATGGGAGGTTGACCCATGGGTAAAGAAGGTAATTAGAGAAGAAGTATTTATGTATGATGATAGACATCACACTAAATGGTTAAATTCTATGTTGCTACCCCACCTGCCCATACCAATGGGTCATCAAGTCATTAAGTCGCAGGAGAAGGCCTTGGAGATTGCTATGAAGCTGGAGGCTGCACCAAGGGATGATACCTAGTTAGGAGTACAACAAATACAAGGCCAGCTAGAAGCAATTCACATGGAGATTCAGAATCTGCAGAAGGAATGAGGAACAGAGGCCAGCCCTGAAAGATGGTGCTTATGATGCAGGGTGAATCGCCACACCAAAGATAATTGTCCTCTGTTAGCAGACTATGTGCAAGTTGTGGGACCAAGCTCATTGTGTCCTAGGGAAGATGCAGGCCCAAGTGGGCTGGTGTTATGGTGCGATGATTGTCACGTTGTGAGGCTACACGATACCAACCACTACTCCCGTCTTGTCGCATATGTCCCATAAATAAAGCAACAATGGTGAAGGTTCTACAGATCTATAGGCCATGATGAGCAGAATTGTCGGATGTATGATCTAATGATAGATAGAGGAAACCTATATAGGGTAAAATCAAACCCTTATTCACCAAAATCCCCCTTCGGTTTGGGTGGTTCCCCTCCTAGGGGTAGGGGAGGGGGCCGAGGTGGAAGTGTAGGTAGGGGGAGAGGACAACTAATTTTCTATAAATGTGGGGAAATAAAGCACTTTGCAAGAGATGGCATGAACCCTGCGAGACAATCATTCAGATACTGTAGATAGTTGTATCATGTGATTGAATATTGCATGATTCTGATAGCCAAGATGCAGGAGAAGCAACAGACACCTATGCAGAATGTACAAAGCGTTAAGGTGGAACCTCGAGATGAAGGACTGAGTGTTAATGTTATAACATGAAACGGCATGGCCACCGAAGGATCTGCAGAGAAAGATAAGGCAGAGCCTCTTATCTGGAAAGTAGCCACTAAACAAGAAGGTTTGGACTTACAGAAGGAAAAGGAAACCTTTGTCGCAGCTCGCCAATAATTTTCTAAGGCTGCGGCATCTACTCCTCAAGACCCAACAAACCTCAAATTAGATGATGAGGTCAAACCATTCCTGCAAGCATGTATGAAGCTATTGCACAACCAAAGGGTCGTAGAAAACCTCCAATATTTGATAGATAGTTGCGCAGAAAGGACAACAGCTATGGAAATTAAGGACGTACACAAACTATATAAGCATAAGAAATGCACTGATAGGGAGATGCGGTTAACTACGTGGATTGGTGACTATGAGATGGATCAGGTTATTCTAGACCTAGGCTCAGATGAGAATGTACTACCTAAGAAAACTTGGCAGCGAATGGGAGAACCTAAGTTAGAATGGTCCATTATCCAGCTGTGCATGGCTAATCATCAGAAGATCATACCATTAGGGAGATTATCAAAGATCGTGGTAGATATCGCAGGGGTTAAGGTTCGGGCAGAGTTTGAGGTCATTCAAATTGTAGAAGATGCAGACCCCTATCCTGAACTCATAGGATTGGATTTGGCCATAGATATGGGCGGTATTATCAATTTTAGAAAGAAAATCATGGTGTTTGAAAGTGAAGGAACACAGGTGGTAATACTGTTAGATCCCACAGAAGGAGAAAGGTATACAAAGCTAGTGCGTGAGGAAGAAGAGGTGGATCACATCTATAAGTTAACTATGATGGATGAAGATTGGATAAATCCTACGGCCGATGGTGTACTTTGCTAGGAAAGGGATAGAAAATGCTTTTCTGACTTTGACAAAGAAATGGAAAATTGGAAAAATCGGCTGCATGATGTCTCTACACTGCGCTGCCTGCGAATCATAAAGGAATTTTGCTATATATCCTCAGAGGTAAGATAAATACCCTACTTTGATGGTTCTGGTAGTATAAAATAATTTTTGCGGACATTTGAAGCTGAGGTTCCAAGAGAATGAAGGTTATGGCCCTTAACCTAGCTCTACGTGCAACACTTGCAAGATGGTGGGACATACATAATGGGGCATTCCAAGATTGGGAGGAATGTCGGGATATGATGATCCTACGATTTGAGCCTATGACCAACGTGTGCGTCAAGATATTTCTTAGCCCAGGGGATCCGCATGAACATTTGTTCACCTAGATGGAGAAATGGTGGGATCACACTACAAAAGAATCGGTTCACTTATTTATTCATGCCTTGGGACCAATTCCCACCGCATGGTACTTAGATGCAGAGCTACATTGACACAGCTTCCATTGGGAAACCTTAAAGGATGAATTTTGGAGACATTCGAGTTAACAGGAGGATCGTAGGCGCTTGACGAAGCTCTACAGGATATCGATACCTTTCTATTTGGTGAATCCATCCCCTACGCAGCATGGTAAATAACCACATGGGAAACATAGATGCAGGATTTTTTCAATTGCTGCAATATCACCATAGAAGATTGTGATGAAGATCTGTGCAATTTCCCGATCCCAGAATTAGAGGGGGAACATGCAGTTTTAGGACCCCCGTTACACACTATGGATGTTATGAAACCTCTGAAGTTGCGATAAGTTAACATTGGTATGAAAAAGAAACACAATTTGGCTAAAATTGGGGATTACTGGGATGATGAGACAATAGGAAAGATTGCGGAACTACTCACGGAGTATCAAGACTTGTTTTTGACAAAGTTTTTGGAGCTTAAGGGGATCACGGGGGACTTAGGGTTTATGCACATCACACTGAAACCTGATGCACGCCCTGTAAAGTAGTGCTATTATCGGTTGAACCCTAAGTATAAGCAGAAGGTTAGGGAAGAAATCGATAAAATTCTCATTGTGGGTATCATCAAAGCAGTCGAAAATTCAGACTAGGTGAGTCCTATGGTGGTTCAAGAAAAGAAAAAGAAGGGGGGAATTCCCATCTGTGTGGATTTGTGCAAGTTGAATGATGCATGTGTACATGATCCTTTTCCAACACCGTTCTCCGATGAGATCCTAGATAGCGTAGGAGGCCGGGAGTTGTATTCATTCACTGATGGGTTCTCATGGTACCATCAGATCAGAATCGCACCTGAAGATCGTAGAAAAACTACATGTGCCACTGAATGGGGATCCTTTCAGTATACGGTCATGTCGTTTTGGCTTAAAAATTTTCCTGCCATCTTCTCACGAGTAGTAGTCACAATATTCAAAGAGTTCATTCATAAATTTTTGGAGGTACATTTCGATGATTGGACTATCTTTGGCTTAGTAAATACACACCTTTCAAACCTACACATGATGTTGGATGCCTGTCGGAAGCACCAAATTTACCTGAATATCAAGAAGTGTATATTTTTCTTGCCCTTCGAAATCTTGCTCGGAGATATAGTTTGTCGACAAGGGCTAATGGTGGACCCTATAAAAATTGTAGTGATCATCAATCTGGCAGTCCCTACGAATGAGAAGCAGTTGCATTCGATCCTCAACATACAGGCTCTTACAAAAATTTCATTCAGGGATACGCGCTGATCATAGCTCCTCTAGAAAAACTTCTTAAGAAGGATGTTTCATTCTTTTGGGATGACGAAAGCAAAATAGCTTTGAGCTACTCAAGGAAAAGATGGTCAATGCACCTATCCTTATTTTCCCTAATTAGGTGAAGGTATTTCTTGTCCACGTTGATGCATTCGGAATCACCCTAGGAGTGGTACTTACGTGGCCTAGTGAGGGAGACATTGATCACCCAATTGCATTCGCTAGTCGAAAAATCTCAGGTGAGGAGCGCAAATATGCCACCACGGAGAAGGAGGGATTGGCCATGGTCTATGCAATACATAAGTATCAGCATTACCTATTAGGGGGACACTTCAAAATGTTTACAGATCATTCGGCTTTGAAGTACCTGGTGAATAAGCCTATGTTGGGGGGTAAAATCTTTCGATGGCTTCTGTTGTTCCAGGAGTATGACTTTGAAATCATTGTCAAACTAGGGAGGTTGAATGCTGGGCCCGATCACTTGTCCTAAATTGAGTCTAGTGAGGAGTCAACTAACCTAGAGGAAGGATTTCTTGATGCACATTTTTTTGCTATTAAGGAATTCAAAGCGCACTTCACTAACATTATTTAGTTCTTGACTACAAGTATGGCACCCGCGGAGTATTTGGTGCAACAGAAGAAAGAATTGGTAACCCGTGCTACAGACATTACCATCATTGCAGGTCACCTCTACAAGATGGGAGTAGATGAAGTGCTACAAAGATATGTTTTGGAACATGAATGGCATGCTATCTTGGCAGAAGCCCACGATGGGGTGGCAGGAGGTCACTACGCAGGGAATGCCACAACACATAATATCTTAAGAGCTGGATTATGGTGACCTACCCTGCATAGTGACTCTCACAACTATTGTAAGGCTTGCGATACATGCCAATGCACTAAAAGGCCATCCCGCAAGGATGAAATGCCCCTCCAACTGCAAGTGCCCCTACAATAATTTGACAAGTTTTCCATTGATTTCATAGGACCTATCAACCCACCTGGAGAGAAGACAGGTGCGCGTTACATTATAACTGTTATTGATTATGTAACTAGTTGGGTTGAGGCACAAGCAGTAAAGGACTACATTGCAAATATCGCTTCACATTTCATCTTTGAGCAGATTCTAACCATATTTGGATGTCTGAAAATATTGATGAGCGATAAAGGTACGCACTTTTTCAATGAAACCATACAGGCCTTAACGAAAGAATTTCAGATCCATCATGTGAAAAGAACTTTGTATCATCCTCAGGAAAAGAGTGCATTTGAAGCTTTTAATAAGGCCTTGGATCATGCACTGACCAAGGTCTATAAGGCCGGTCGTAGCAACTGGGACATGCACATTCCATTTGTTCTATGGGCTTACCGAACCACCTGTAAGAAGTTGACAGGGAAAGCATCGTTTAGGATGCTATATGGTAAGGAGGCTATTATGCCCATGGAATTTATTGTTCCTAGCCTGCGCATCGCAACCTTCACAAATATGGTAGAATTTGATATCATCGAGGAGTAGTTAGCATAGCTCGTGGCTTTGGAGGAAGATCACACCTTTCAAACATGCGCATGATGTTGGATGCTTGTCGAAAGCACCAGATTTACTTGCATATCAAGAAGTGTATCTTCTGCTTGCCCTTTAGAATCTTGCTCGGACATATACATTGCCGACAAGGGCTAATGGTGGACCCTACAAAATTGTAGTGATCATCAATCTGGTAGTCCCTATGGCTGAGAAGCAGTTTTGTTCGATCCTCGACATACAGGCTCTTACAAAAAGTTCATTCAGGGATACGCGCAAATCACAACTCCTCTAGAAAAACTTCTTAAGAAGGATGTTTCATTCTTTTGGGATGACGAGTGTCATATAGTAGCACGATTAACATATTTGTCAAAAAACCTTTGCAGAGGATGAATTATTCCTACTATATGATAGTCAGTTTGTGAAACACCCAGGGAAGTTTCGACAGAACTGGCTTGGGCCCTATACAGTTAAGGAAATCACAAACGGTGGAGTTGTGCGATTAGCTACCCTATGCGACGATATGCTACTCGGCTATATCAATGGAATTTGACTCAAACCATATTGGATCAAATGACTATATGGCTGGAGTAGTTGTTTGAAGTGGGATAGCCAACCAAGGAAGGAAAGCGCAACAGGTACCATGCTCCACGCAGGAGGAAGCCGCAGGATTGGAAGCCTGGGGGAGTGTGCTAGAGACGTGGGAATAAATTTAGAAGGAATAAACCCAGAACGTAGCAGGTGTGAAGGGAGCGCAAGAGGTGTGCTCAAATCCCAAGGGCGCACTGGGAGCACAGGGGTACGCTGAGTGCACCAAGGGTGTGAAAACTAGCCGTTGGAACAGTTAAATTGGGTAAAAAGAAAAAATTACCGTTGGAAGGAGTGGGTGGCTAGAATTTAATGAGGCAATTTCTAGAGATTTCTTACCGTTTACTTGATGGTAAGTTCCAAGTGAAGTTTACCCTACCTTTGGGTGATCACCAAAGCGATAAAGTAGGTAGGCTAGATCAGACAAGGGTTCCATATCGTTTGAATATCTTGTACTTGGCATGTTTGTCCTTGCCGAATTTGTGTTGTAAGAATTTTTGTGCCTATAGCATCTCTTTCATGTCTAAGCAACCTACTACCTCTGAAAGTAGCAGTCCCGAGTTTTTCTTTCGTGCCAAGATGATAGCTACGAATCCTGCTGAACCTTCAGAACCAGTGACCTCGGTGGAACAAGGAACTAAGGAAGTGGTGGAGATTGAGTCCAAGGCTAAAGAAGTTCTCTCCACGCCAATCACAAAGAAAGGAAAGTAAAATGTAGAAGGCTCAGGGAAACCCCCGAAACCCATGAAAAGGGCTAGAGGGAAGCCCCATACTTCCCCACGAAATGTAAAATCCTTGAGGGTGATGCCCCAGGCATGTGCTGCTCAGGAGGAGGCCCAGTATGTCGACCTGATCAACTAGTTACCTCCCTTCATCTGGCCGTGCAGGACCTCAACGCGCACGCCGAAGAACCTCGACAGCCTGATCACTTTTCTGCAGATGCCGCTGACCCTGAGAGAGGTCCCTGCCATTGGTGAACCTATTGGAAATCTTCATGAGATCAAATTTGATGATCAAAACTTGGCTAGTTTGGAGGCCTTCCCTGAGCTGGCGCCTGATTTATACCTCGACACAATTTATGCAGACAATGGGATAAAAATTTCTCCCCAGTGCTAGGTGCATGGATTGGTCAGGTCCAGGTTCCTAAACCTGCTAAGGATGCCACACTTCAGTCACTACAACATCATGGACCGGCTAGCGTGACAATTGCTTGCCCTAATTCATGATGGCTTCCTCTGGATCCAAGACAGGATCCCCATTGATGTGGCACTGGTTCATAGAATTATTGGCCTTCCCATGAATGAAACGAACCTTCTGGAGTGCATGGACAAAAATTATGAGCAAGAAAGTGCTGAGTATGTCCGCAAAACCTACCATGTGGAGTGAAATGAGCGGGGTTTTATAATCAAGTCCATCAGTGACCAAGGCACACAGTTGGGCACCATGTTTTTAGCGTGTAATGTGATGAGAAAATGCCAGGTCACCTCTATCCCAGCATACGTAATTCAGTTAGCGGGCCAATGTGGGAAAGGGGTATGTTTTAACTGGGCCCAGTATCTGTGTGATGAGTTTTTGGCCAATGTCCGCGAGTCCCAAGAGCAGGATCATGCCTTTTGTTATTCCTGGTTACTGTTCCTCATAGGGTTGGTTGCCCGGGAAACCCCTATAGAGTCACTCCCTGAGCTTACCCCAGACATGTGTGAAGGGGCTCATTATGCGCACTTATGGTATTCTAAGGATCTGTAACGTCTCGAGGACAACCAATTTTTCTGGGTACTCTTTCAGAGTAGCTTGGTCGCAGCCATTAATTCCTGACCATGGTTGTCCCCTACCATGTGTAACAGATACAAGGGCATTGTAGCATTCCATATCACCATGCAAAATGTCCAGATCAAAGCACACAAGGATAAAGCCTGAACTTTTCTCCTTTATATGGTGGCGGATGAATAAATTGACAACATCTTTGCGCTTTGGCCCCCTAACTAGAAGATCAGCTTCAAAAATGGCATGAAGGGCACCGAAGGAACTAGCACATCCAAAATAATCCCACCTACCGTCATTAAGGATACCAAAGGCATGATCAAGAGCACCGGGAAGGACGCAGGTGCCGAAGAAAAAAAGGATGCGCAGCAGAAATGGACCACTGAGAAGGACACATAAGCAGAGACTCAGCTCGATTCATCGCCAGACCTGGGTACAAAAGGATTGAATGCGGGAGGGCCAGCCTCCCCCCAAGGTACAAAGAAAACAAATGAACCTGTCAAAGGACCTCGAAAGAAGCGGTGCTTGCAGTAGGCAGAACGAGATGAGACATTCACGCTGACCAATGGGGACCTCGAACAAATTGCTGACACGATCACGTTGGACAAAGAAGATCGATGGTTGGCCTTAGAGGAATAGCATAAATCTGCGATCAATACTCTTCAGGTCAAGCTCTGTGCCCTCCAGTTGAAAATAGACATGCTACAAACCAATGTGATTTAGGTACGTATGCCCTCAGCAACCAGCAGTGTGGCGCTAGAAGAAAGTTGCCTCTATCCTGTACCAGGCACAACCCTTGTGATCAACCACCCGACCTGGGAATGCAAGTCCAGGCCAGTACAGATGTCTAGATGAATTTAGAGAAGCCACCACATGAGGCATTGTAGGGTCTCCACACCTCCTTATTTCAGGAAATTCACCATCGGGACCAACAAGTTCACCAACAGCTCAGTGTGGCTGAACAGACAATCGATCCAAAGAATGTTGAAGTGTGCCTCACCACGGTGAAGCAAACGGAGCTAAAAAATTTGATTCACCAACTCTGCGCATATGTTCCAGCAGAAATTTTGGCCACAACCACACTCCAGGCTAATATTTAAGGGTTGGTAGTAGCATTGAAGGCCTCTAGGAAAAAATTTCAGTTGGTAAAGACACAAACGAAGTAGCAGATTGTGAATCTACAGCGTAATTTGCAGCCCGAAATGACTCCAGAGGTACGGGCCTAGCGAGCTACGTTGGTTACCGCAAATACGAATGTCATCATAGGAAATATCACACAGGGTGCCAAACTACTGGAAATATCCATCCAGATATGGACCAAGGTCCAACGTGACCCGATCCTGCAGAAATAAACCAGGACCTGTGGCAGAAGGAAGAAGAGTTCGAACAGATAGAAACCACGATGCCTACTTTGGTTCCTACTAAGCACTTGGCATGGCTACGAACCAGCCACACACTCCAAAATGATATGGAAGAACTTCGACATAATAAGAAGGTCATTGCTGACCACATGAAGCCTTGGGCTGATCAATCCCTCAAGCTCTCATAGGATGTTGATGTTGCTGTTAAGCGGCTAAACCAAACTCTGGAGAGTGTCATCACCATGACAAAAGGTCTGATTTCACAAAAATTGGTCGATATTGCACAAAATGCTGCAGCTCAGAGTGAAGGTGTGTTTCCTCCATTGGTTGAAGTGATCAGACTATTGCAGGCGTAGGTGGAGACCCCACCATCACAGTGACTCAAGACGAGTCACAAGATTGTGTCGGGGGACTGTTGGGGCAGGTTCTCCTAAAGCTATGAATTTTGTCCATTTTTGTATATTTTTTGTATTATTTAGTCTAGCGCAGGCATTTCTGGGTGGTTCAAAGCCCTGAAGGCATTGTAATGGGTCAAGGGTAGACCAAGAGTCCACAAACCACAGTTTGCGGACCATTGGATGCATAGGCTAAATCGATATAAATAGATGAACCTTTTTTAGTCTAAGGCGGGAAAGAATTGAGATTGATGTTAAACAAAAATTGTTAGATCTATTGTTGGGTTTTTTGGAGAAGGAATCCTGATGGCTGTGTGCGTGGAGCTCTGTTTGGGCTCAACCTAGTCTCCTAGATTGAGTTCATTTAATTGTCAACCAGGGTTGGTAAACTGCTGAAGTGAAGTGCACTGTATGTGCCTAGGTGTTTGTTTCTTAATGCGTTGTATTTAGTGTTTTCTGATTTTTTTGGTCTTTTTATGGTTTTATGTTCACAAGAAAAAGAACTAAATGCTGGTGGAAGGAAACTACTGATTAAAAACAGAGTAAAGCCTAATTGGTTGATGACAAATGACAAGTGCAAATACTGAAACAGAATCAAACCTAAACTATGAATAAGCAGAATACCAAGCTTGATAATGACTTCAAGAAAATGAATCAAAACATAAACATAACTTGTCCAATTCTTTCATCAAAGGTATTTTGGGAGAGCTTGAGAAATGGTCAGCTAAGTATACAAATTCTCCTAACTAAACAATTAAACAATCAGCTTATAATGAGTCAACATTTTATCCATGATTAGAGATTTGTGGAAACATATTTGGAGAAAAATATTGTTAACATCATAAGATATTGTACTCTAAGACTAGCTCCTAACTATATTCTGCAACTTAGTTTGACACCACTACACTTCACTCAAAGGTTATAGATTTTTAGAATAGTCTTTTGAGGAAAGGTTTGTTTGTGAGATGATAAAGGAAGTTGCAAAAGTACTTAAAGCCTTGGGATGATACTGTCTTCTGTCCAGATAGTTATGAGTCAATTATAGATTTGGAACAAAAGAAGGTTTTGTAAATAATGAAGGTCATTTTGTTTAAGTTTAACAACTAATGTAATCTAATATGCAATGGATGACAATTAAATGTGGAGTGAAAATGCAATGAGTTAAGCTAAAACTGAACTTAAGATGTCACTAGTCTAAAACAGTGCTGAACTAACAAGCCATTATCAAACTTAAAACAAATAACAAAGCATGAGTTAAATGCAATTTGACTCCGGAGTACCCTAACTAAGTTATCATGCATTAATCTATGGGATTCTACAGCCTGTTTTGTCCATCATGAATGGTGTTTTGGAAGAGCTTCTTAGAACAATCCTGGCTGTACAATTCAGTGCAAATGCAAACATAAAGACTGAAAGCAATTTAAAAACTAAGACATCACAACTATCTCCTACCCATCATTATGATATTTTGGAAGAGCATTTTAATAGCAAGATCAGCTATGTTACTTAGTGTAAACAAACAACTGAAACATTCAGTATCACAGTCATGCCTTAGACATCATAAGGATTTTTTGGAAGAGTTTGCTTAGTATAAGTTCAGCTGTGATAGTGAACAAAAGAAATTACAATTAAATCCTACAACACTATAGCCATTTCCCATTCATTATCATGATCTTTTGGAAGAGCTTCTTCTTTTGGAAGAGTTCTTAGAACAAGTATAACTATAGTGGCTAATGAAATTAACTATGAACTCAAACTTCAAAAACGTAAAAAAAAACTAAGATACTTATCTAAATTACGAAAGTAATGCTGTGCAGGAGGCAGGGGCCCTCTACCACCAGACGGAGTCTATCTCTAGATCAACTCAACATGTTCAAAACAATGTTGTCTTCTTCATTAAAGGAGAAATAACTGGAAACAAAGTATTCTTCGTCTTCAGAAATATAGCATGAAATCCAAGCAAAATCTAGCCTATCTCTCGGTTTCCCAAGTGTTTTTATAACAAATTTACATAACAGAACTTGCAACAATACAGGGATCCTTGTCTTTCCTTATCAAAATCACATTAGGACTCTGAAGATGGCAACGTAAAGAGAAAAAGGACATCTGGACTAAGACAGTCCTATTAGAAGTCTACCTCCTTAAATGAGTTCCCACGTACCAAAACCACGTCTAGAATTTGGTTCTTCCTTCATGGTGAGCAACGAATGATGTGGACATGACGTGGAATATACCCATGTGTGGTTTTTCTTGAGAGGACACCTGGAACATGCTTGAATGTGAAGACAGCTGCAGAATTTTCGGTTAGCTACGGAATGTCTGCATTCTATAGCCAGTTTGAATTATAATGACAAAATCACAAAACTTAGCAAGTTAGCCATGTTTAATCATTCTAAAAGTAATTTTAACTAATTTCATTGATCAATTGGGCATGGGATATCAATGGAAAAAGGAAAATGAGGTGGAGTAAGATGAAAGAAAGCATAATCTTGGGGCTCAGCATACCCCCACTGCTGACTTCTTGCATGTCCTCATGCAACTTATTCCATAAACTCCGAGACTTCTGCAAGAACATCTAATCCTCTCCTTCTTCTTTTCCTGGAAATTAAAGGTCTTCTAGGTTTTCTGATGGCTAACTTGAACCTTAAGTTGATAAGTGCCCTGATTAGCTTCTTGTTCCTCTTTTTCAACTTTTCATTAGCCTTTTCCACTTTGTCCATTTGTAGAGATAAGGTTGAGTTCATACTGGTTTTGAGTTTGACTTGTTCCTTCAGAATATCATTCTCATTTTTGATGTGTCTATTAAGTACTTCCAGATCATACCTATCTCTTCTTAATACATTTATTTCGGACAGTGGAGGACTAGGTGTTCTCTCTCTACTCTCTGAAGCTTTCCTTTCCAATGTTTCAACATAGTCATAAACTTCTTGCTGAGTAGGGTCAATTTCAGGGATTTCTTCATTAAAATCTTCTTCAACATCCTCTTCAATAGATGTTTCCTCATCTTCTATGTTTATTACCCCTGTTTTTTTGATCTGTGTCTTTCTTAGTTTCCCCCTGAGTATATGACTTCTTCTTGGCTGGGATGATCCCTCTCCTTTTTCTGTGGCAGATTTTCTGATTACCCTTCTTTTCTTAAGTTGTCTCTTAATCTGAGTCAACTTTTCAGAAATTATTTCTTCACTACTTTCCTGTACTGTTTTGTCAATTTCAATTTTAGAAGCTCTCCATTTTCTGCTTCTCCTTGTAGGCTAATGTTCAGGTGAGGGCTCTTTGACCTCTTCAAAATGATTTCTTATCAAGAAATTATCCCAAGTATCATTTGTTTTGGCTAAATGGTGTTCAATTAAAATCTTAACCAAGCCATGATGGTATAGAGTTGTCTCTAAGAATTGGACCCTCCTTTGAACACAAGAAGCCATCTTTTTCAAACTTTGAAGCAAGAAATAGGGAAAATTTAACTCTTCCTCCATAAAATGCATTATCAATCTAATATGGTAAACATAAAATGTGCCATATCTACCTTCACAAGTAATAAATTTTTGCAGAATAAGCAATATGTTTCTCCATTTATTTTTCAATGCAGAACTTGGAATTCCCTTCTTAAACATAGTGACATCCATACCTGGTGATTTTAGAATTTGCTTCCATGATTCATTATGGAATTCTCTGTTTTTAAACCATCTCTCTCCATTTCTAAGCAATCCTGTTGCTTCTGCAATGAAAACCTTAGTGACAGTGAGTTTAACATCTCCCACTTCAACCTCAGCTCCTTTAAATGACCTTGCAAATGTTTTAGTGACTTCTTTCTGGAAGCCATTAAATTTCTCAAGAAATTGTAGCCATCCTACCTGTTGCAACATTTCTCTACTTTGAGGGTATCCTTCCAGGTATTTTGTACCCACTGGTTCAGTTCTTACAATGAGGCCCATAATTCTTTCTTCAATCTTCAGATTAATACTCTTTCTGCCCACGGAAACAATAACTTCAACCTTCAAACTGATATACCTCTGGTTCACGGTGACAATGGCTTCAATTTTCAAACTGATATACCTCTGGTTGACAGTGACAATAGCTTAAAATTCCACACTGATATACCTCTATTTCTCGGTGACAATGGCTTCAAATTCCACACTGATATATCTCTACATTTACAGTGATAATGCTTCAATCTCTGCTCACGGTGATAATGCTTCAATCTCTGCTCACGGTGATAGTGGTTTGATATTTCAAACTGATATACCCTTTGCTCATGGTGATAGAGATATATCTGTTTTGCGGAATGAAATGATGAAGGGCTGGCTACGGAATGAGTTAATGGAGTGAGGTGAAAAAAACAAATTAATGAGTGAAAAGGCCGCGGAGATTTTTACAATGGAATAAAAAAAATCATCATTAAATGATTTGGCTGGGTGACGTGGGGAAATCAAACACTTCAGTCTTTTAACCATTTAAATGATGTTCGGGCATAGAATTTGAAATGAAGATTTTTATCCAAAGTTTGTGGAGGGTATATTTGGCATGATCAATAAAAATAATCAAAACAACTTTTTCGAATGATTCATAACTAGACTATACTAAAGTTTTTTATGAAATGCCATTGTAATTGAAACTTTTTACCTTTGCTTTTCATTTGCTTTTTGTGGTCTTTGTCTACTTTGTTCTCCTTTGGAAGAGTCTTCATAATCCTTCTTCATTCTTCTTATTCATGGATATACTGGATCATCTTGTTGCAATTCAAATGTCTGCTGATTAGTGCCTTCAGGATTTGTAGCTGCGGAATGAATGTCTGGCTGCAGAAAGTCTGATCAGCTGCAGAATGTCTGATCAGCTGCAGAATGTATGTTTAGCTGCAGAATGTACCTGTAGAGAATTTTAATCATGAAATGGAGTGGTTTGGAATATAAGTGAAATGTTATATGGCATGAATGAAGATGGATGATGAAACATGATATAATGGGATATGTATGAAGTGAATGATGGAATGGAATGGACTACAATTCATGAAATGGAGTGGAAGATTATAAGAAATGGCCTGCAATCCATGACATGTGTTATTCATTTGCAGCAAGACATCAGACTTTAAATTTTGACATGGAAATGAGGTGGATGAAGTATGGAATGAGATGAATGAAATATGGAATGAAGTAAAGTATGAATGAATGAATGAAATGGAGTATGGATGGATAAGTGAATGGAATGAAATGAGTTGGATCATAAGTGCAATGGATCTGAACTCATGATTTTGTAACAGCTGCTTGCAAAAACAAAATGGAAAAGTTAGAGTGTCAGAAAGAATCTGATTTTCACCCTATCTTTTCTGTATAAACATGCCAATCAATGATTGGTTTTCATGTTTATACTTTATTTTTATTTATTTTTTTATTTTTTTTAAAAAGAAATGCTTTAGAAAATTCAATCAAGTTGATGAAGAAGAAAGATTCTTCTTCATTAACTTCACATCACTGTTTTCTTGGACCTTCTTGAAAAATTCTTCTCTTGAGAGTGGTTTGTGATACAGCTTCAATCTATGACCATTCACAAGAAAAGTGACCTCTTCTTCATCTATTGTCCTGATTTTTACTGCTCCATTGTCAAAAATTTCAACAATTTCATATGGCCCAAGCCAATGTGTTTGAAATTTACCTTGAAAATCCTTAAATTTTGAATCAAACAAGAGAGCCCAGTCACCTTCTTTGAATTTCTTCTCTTTGATGTACTTATCATGCCATCTAGTCCTTTGCTGTTGAACTAGACTTTTTTTCTGAACTGCATCTTGTCTGATCTCATCCAATTCATTAATCTGCTCCAATCTATGCTTTTGTGCCTCCGTTAAATCAAGTCCTATCTGAACTGCCATTTTGAAAGTTTGAATCTGGAACTCTATGGGAAACAAAACTTGCTTTCCATAAACAAGCTCATAAGGAGTATGGCCTGTTGTGTTTCTCCATGTAGTTCTATAGGCCCACAAGGCTTCAGAAAGCCTATCTACCCAATCTCTTCTATGTAAATGAACAGTCTTTGTTAGGATTCCTTCAATGACCTTATTAGTAGATTCCACTTGACCATTTGCTTGTGGATGATAAGAAGTAGATTTTCTATGCCTGATTTTGTACCTCTCCATCATTTGCTCCACTAGCCTTGATGTAAACTGAGCTCCTTGATCTATAACAATTTCCCTTGGGACACCAAAATGAGTAAAAATATCCTCAAAAAGAAAAGTAACTACAGATGCTTCATTAGCAACAAGTAATGGCTTGGCTTCTACCCATTTGGTAACATAATCGGTGCAAACTAATATATATCTCTTCTGTCTTGATGGAGGACTAATAGGTCCTACAAAATACAAAGCCCATTTTTCAAAAGGTTCAATATGTACTTGAGGTTGTAATGGCATCTCACCTGAAGGAGAAGGTTTCCCTACCCTTTGGCAACTGTCACACATTTTGACATACTCTTTAGCATCTTTAAACAAGGATGGCCAATAATATCCTAAATTAAGGACCTTATAGGTTGTCCTCTTATCAGCTAAGTGTCCGCCACAAGGTTCATCATGACATGCTTTGAGAATCTCAGACATCTCATCTTCACGAACACACCTCCTAATGATCAAATCTGGACCTTTCTTGTACAACTCATTAGCAACCCATGAATATTTTGCACCGTCATAAATTATTTTTCTTTTATCTCTTGCATTCATTATTGAAGGAAATTTCCCCGAAACTAAATAATTAGCAATATCAGCAAACCATGGAGTTTGAGTAGAAATTGCAAAAAGATATTCATCAGGAAATTGATCTTCAACTGGAGTGTCATCTTTGATATTTTGGAGTCTAGATAGGAAATCAGCTACTGTGTTTTGTTTTCCAGGCCTATCTAGAATGGTGATGTTGAATTCTTGTAAGAGCAATAACCATCTTATAACTCTGCCATTAGTGATTGATTTTTTCATTAAATATCTAATTGCAGAATGATCAGTGTGAACAAAAGTTTCATAGCCTGTTATATAGTGTCTGAATTTGTTTATGGCATGAACAACAGCTAAAAACTCTTTTTCAGTTACAGTATAGTTTAACTCTGCAGGAGTCAAATTTTTACTGGTATAATAGATGGCATAAGGAATCAAATGTTTTTGTCCCAATACTGCTCCTAGAGCTGTATCGGAGGCTTCTGTGGAGATATGAAAAGGTAACTTCCAGTTATGTCCCCTTAATATAGGTGCTTCAAAAATTTTTGTTTTTAGGGTCTCAAAGGCTAACTGGCAATTAGAAGTCCATTTGAATTCAAAATCTTTGGTAAGTAATTTGAAGAGTGGAGATGCTATCTTGGTGAAGTTTTCTATAAATCTCCGATAATATCCTGTAAATCCTAGAAAAATCCTAACATCTTTTTGACAAATTGGAATAGATAAGTTAGAGATGACTTCAAATTTTGACTCATCAACTCTAATCCCATCCCCTGAAATGTGATGCCCTAAAACAATACCTTCAGTAAACATCATGAAACATTTTTCATGACTAAGTGAAAGGTTTGCTTCTTGACATCTCTTTAAGACTTTTTCCAAGTTTTCTAAAGCTTCTTCAAATGTGTTTCCATGAACTGTGAAATCATCCATGTATACCTCTACACAATCATGTATTAGATCTGAAAAAATTCCTAATACTGCCCTTTGGAATGTTGCAGGTGCATTGCATAATCCAAATGGCAATACTCGGTAAGCATAGGTACCCCAAGGACATGTAAATGTGGTTTTGTCTTGATCTTCAAGTGCTACTTGGATTTGGTTGTAACCACTAAACCCATCTAGGAATGAGAAGTACTTTTTTCCAGCTAATGTATCTAACACTTGATCTATGAAAGGTAAGGGAAAATGGTCTTTAAGAGTAGCTTTGTTTAGTTCCCGGTAGTCAACACATACCCTCCATTTACCATTTTTCTTTGGCACAATTACTAAAGGAGAAACCCACTGACTATCTGAAATAGGATAGATGAAGTTAACATTTAACAATTTTTGCAATTCTTCTTTAACAATCTCCCTAATATTTGGATTCATCCGTCTTTGAGGTTGTCTGATTGGTTTGCAATTTTCCTCTATATAGATGTGATGAGTGCAAGTCTTGGGGCTTATCCCTTTCATGTCAGTGTATTCCCATGCATATGCAGAAGAGTGTCTCTGTAATACTTTGACTAACTTTTCTTGTTGAGATTTCTCTAGGTTCTTATTTATGTTCAAAGTTTTGCCTGGAAAGATCTCACTTGTAGAGCTGCCAAATTTATCCATAGAATGAAGAGACATCCGTCTTGATGACAAAAACTCAACATTGGATCCCTCTTGAAATGATTCATGTTTGTGTTCTGGAGAGGATTCAAAGTTTTCTAGAGTATTTAGAATTTGATTATCTTCACTAATTTCTAAAATTGTGAAGAGAGGTTGTAAATCTTCTTCATCCTCTATCCATTGAGTGTCATCTAAATCTGTAATTGTCCTAGCTGGAGGATATAAAGTGAATTTCTTAGTTGAACTACCATCAGAGATGTACATATCACCGGATCTACAACTAATAAAAGCATCATTTGTAGCCAACCAAGGTCTTCCTAATATAACAGGATGGCCTCCTAGATTATTCTTAGGAGTTAGGATCATGAAATCCACAGGGTACTCCCAAGAATCTAGGGACACTGGAATGTCTTCTATTACCCCATCTGGTTTGATCACAGATCTGTCTGCTAATTGTAATAGTGTGGGTGTAAAGAGAAGATTAGGAAGTTTCATTTTATCCATGATTTTTCTACTCATGATATTGATTGCTACTCCTAAATCAATGAGTGTGTTTTGGATTTCAATTCCATTGATGTGAATTTTAACAACTGGATTTCCGGGGTCAAGATACTTTGGAATAGAAATCTTGCCCATCATAATATCTGCTATTTTTCCTGCCAGTTGAATTTTCTTTGTTTCTCTTATTCTTTTTCTTGTTTTCTTCATGCTTAACTCCTTTATTGTTTTGGCTAAAATTGGAATTTCCTTGATGGCTCGTAATAATGGAATTTTAATGCAAACATTTCTCAACTCATCTAGGAAATCATAATTAGGCACCATAATTTTTTTTTCTACACCTCTATCAATTTGTAATCTTTCTGGAAAGGGAGGTATAGAAGTAGATGTGGATGGTTTCTCTAATACAGGAGTTGAAATTATTGGATCCTTTTGCTTTGATTTTTCAGTGTTTGGGTCTTGAAAGGATGTGTCTTCCTCAAGACTTTTATTCACCCGTAGAGAGTCTTCCTTAGAGTTATCTTGTTCTTGTATGATCACAGAAGGTTTCCTCTTTTCAAGTATTCTTCCAGACCTAAGTTGAACATCACTAAGGTCTAGAGGAGTAATTAAATAAGTTGGAAACTGTTGGCCTTCTATCATGTATGTGTTCTGAGGATTTTTATTATTAGGGTTTGGTATGGGTTGAGCAGGCAATTGATTTGATTTTTGAGGGAATGGTAATGAAAGTGGTTGATTTTGATGTGGTTGGTTCTGATGATGTTGTTGAGCATTTTGTTGAAAATTTTGTTGAAGATTTTGAGGAAAATTTTGTTGAGGATTTTGAGGATAAAAATGTGGGTATGGTGGATAGGATGGTGGATACTGATAGTATGGGGAGTATCTTCCATAGGGACTTTGTGATCCTTGTGCCCAAGCTGGAGATTTATTTTGAAATTGAGGCCAAGGTTGCTGCCAAGAATTCCAAGGTGGAGGTTGATTATACATTTGATCATGGAATCCTTGTGTTTGAGGTCCCTGCCAAGGCCTTATAGATACAAAATTGAGAGACTCTGTGGAATCTGTAGGAGTTTCCTCCTGAAAAACAGCTTTGAGACCAGGAAGAGAAGGAAAATTCTTGGTCTCATGTTTTTCAAAACAAATGACACAGGTCTCTACAACTTTTACATCCAAAGGACACTCTCTCATGGCATGTTTATTTCTACATTTGGGACAAAAGATTGCCAAGGCATCAGATTCAACTTTTTTCTTGTTTTGTATCTTAAGGGTGTCTATTTTTTCACTAAGACTCCCTAAGATGTCAGATTTGAAATCATCAAGCATGTGTCCTATTTCTGATCTACTTACTGTCCCAGAAGCAAACTTAGTTGCCCTTGCAAGAACAGGATCTCTTGGACCTTTTACAGTTTTAGATTTCCCTCTTGAAAGGTTGATACATAACTCAAATATTTCAGGTAATGTGAGCTGTGATATATCCCCTTTTCCCATCATGTTAAGGATATCCAACCATTCATCCCTAATTGTTTTCAACAAAAGAGATTTTAGGGTGTCTTGATCTAGGTTTTCCATTTTTGCTCTTTTGATGTTGTAATGAAATCTCTCCAACAAATCTTCCAAGTTTTCATATTCTTTTTGTAACATCTTAAACACTTCTTCCTTATGATTGACTGGCATACAATAATCCAGATACCTCTCTAGAAATTCTTGTTTCATGTCTTCCCATGTCCTAATAGAACTGTTGATCAAACTCATAAACCACTTCAATGCTGCTCCTTTCAAGGTTGAAGGGAATAATTTCAGTTTTTGAGCATCTTGTAAGTAGTCATAAGTTCTACACAAAACTTCAAATTCAAATAGGAAGGTTTCAGGATCTTCAGTTTTAAGTCCATAGAAGTTTGGAAGGACAGAGGGTGAAATGTTTTTCATGGTTGTATTGGTTTCTTCATTAATTATAGGGAACCCAAAAGAGCTTCCTATTTCTCTTCTACCTATTCCTCTGCCTCCTTCTCCTTCTACACCTCTACCTCCTTCTCCTCTACCTCTACCTCTATCCCCTCCAAATAATGTGTGTTCTCCATTAAAGAGTCCTCCTCCTCCTTCTTCTGCCATGGTTAGTTCCTCTGTAGTAGTAGGAAATTTTGTGTCCCTAACAGGAGTCCTTGAATTTTCTTCTAAGACAAATTCAGTGGATGAAGTGGAAGGTCTTTCTAATGGAATATCTGATCTTAGGTCCTCTAGAAGTCCAGGATCAGTAATGGATGGAATGTGGGTCTGAGTTGAAGGTGTACTAGCTCTGGGTCTAGGTGAAACAAGTGGTGTTCTAGGAATCAAACTTCTGCTTCTGCTGCTTATAAATCTACCCCTTGAATCTCTCTCTCTATGGATATAATTGTTTTTTGGAGTTAAGAAACAAAGGTTACCTAGTTTTCACTTCCCCGGCAATGGCGCCAAAATGTTTGGGCTCAACCTAGTCTCCTAGATTGAGTTCATTTAATTGTCAACTAGGGTTGGTAAACTGCTGAAGTGAAGTGCACTGTATGTGCCTAGGTGTTTGTTTCTTAATGCGTTGTATTTAGTGTTTTCTGATGTTTTTGGTCTTTGATGGTTTTATGTTCACAAGAAAAAGAACTAAATGCTGGTGGAAGGAAACTACTGATTAAAAACAGAGTAAAGCCTAATTGGTTGATGACAAATGACAAGTGCAAATACTGAAACAGAATCAAACCTAAACTATGACTAAGCAGAATACCAAGCTTGATAATGACTTCAAGAAAATGAATCAAAACATAAACTTAACTTGTCCAATTCTTTCATCAAAGGTATTTTGGGAGAGCTTGAGAAATGGTCAGTTAAGTATACAAATTCTCCTAACTAAACAATTAAACAATCAGCTTATAATGAGACAACATTTTATCCATGATTAGAAATTTGTGGAACATATTTGGAGAAAAATATTGTTAACATCATAAGATCTTCTACTCTAAGACTAGCTCCTAACTCTATTCTGCAACTTAGTTTGACACCACTACACTTCACTCAAAGGTTATAGATTTTTAGAATAGTCTTTTGAGGAAAGGTTTGTTTGTGAGATGATAAAGGAAGTTTCAAAAGTACTTCAGGCCTTGGGATGATACTGTCTTCTGTCCAAATAGTTATGAGTCAATTATAGATTTGGAACAAAATAAGGTTTTGTAAATAATGAAGGACGTTTTGTTTAAGTTTAAAAACTAATGTAATATAATATGCAATGGATGACAACTAAATGTGGAGTGAAAATGCAATGAGTTAAGCTAAAACTGAACTTAAGATGTCACTAGTCTAAAACAGTGCTGAACTAACAAGCCATTATCAAACTTAAAACAAATAACAGAGCATGAGTTAAATGCAATTTGACTCCGGAGTACCCTAACTAAGTTATCATGCATTAATCTATGGGATTCTACAGCCTGTTTTGTCCATCATGAATGGTGTTTTGGAAGAGCTTCTTAGAAAAATCATGGCTGTACAATTCAGTGCAAATGCAATCATAAAGACTGAAAGCAATTTAAAAACTAAGACATCACAGCTATCTCCTACCCATCATTATGATATTTTGGAAGAGTGTTTTAAGAGCAAGATCAGCTATGTTACTTAGTGTAAACAAACAACTGAAACATTCAGTATCACAGTCATGCCTTAGACATCATAAGGATTTTTTGGAAGAGTTTGCTTAGTATAAGTTCAACTGTGATAGTGAACAAAAGAAATTACAATTAAATCCTACAACACTATAGCCATTTCCCATTCATTATCATGATCTTTTGGAAGAGTTTCTTCTTTTGGAAGAATTCTTAGAACAAGTATAACTATAGTGGCTAATGAAATTAACTATGAACTCAAACTTCAAAAACGTAAAAACAACTAAGATACTTATCTAAATTACGAAAGTAAAGTCGTGCAGGAGGCAGGGGCCCTCTACCACCAGATGGAATCTAGCTCTAGATCAACTCAACATGTTCAAAACAATGTTGTCTTCTTCATTAAATGAGAAATAACTGGAAACAGAGTATTATTCGTGTTCAGAAATATAGCATGAAATCCAAGAAAAATCTAGCCTATCTCTCGGTTTCCCAAGTGTTTTTATAACAAATTTACATAACAGAAATTGCAACAATACAGGGATCCTTGTCTTTCCTTATCAAAATCACATTAGGACTCTAAAGATGGCAACGTAAAGAGAAAAGGGACATCTGGACTAAGACAGTCCTATTAGAAGTCTGCCTCCTTAAATGAGTTCCCACGTACCAAAACCACGTCCAGAATTCGGTTCTTCCTTCATGGTGAGCAACGAATGATGTGGACATGACGTGGAATATACCCATGTGTGTTTTTTCTTGAGAGGATACCTGGAACATGCCTGAAAGTGAAGACAGTTGCAGAAGTTCCGGTTAGCTACGGAATGTCTGCATTCTGTAGCCAGTTTGCATTATAATGAAAAAATCACAAAACTTAGCAAGTTAGCCATGTTTAATCATTCTAAAAGTAATTTTAACTAATTTCATTGATCAATTGGGCCTGGGATATCAATGGAAAAAGGAAAATGAGGTGGAGTAAGATGATAGAAAGCACAATCTTGGGGCTCAACAAGCTCCTCAAACCTCCTATGTGTGGACCCTACTGGCTGTGTGCGTAGGCGGTATTTTGGATTTGTAAGAATATTTTGGTATTAATATATATGTGAAGTATTATTGATATCTAATGTTATCTGGATCTATTTTTTAATGATTTATACGAACTTGGGTTGTATGATTAAGCTTCGAAAGTATTTGTTGATAACGAGGAAAGTATCTTTGTTTCTGTTCTATGAAGATATGATCTGTTAATTACTGCGATTATAGTTGTTGTACTGATAGATTGGTATTATGCACGTGGATGCAAAGTTAATTATTAGATATGAGCTTTGTTATATAAGTCTATAACTAGATCTATTAAATGCAAGCTTGATAAGTTGGGAACGCATATCTTCTTGACTTACCTAGGTGTGGAAACCTAGTTCCAGCACCCTCCCATACTGCTTCGGGTGAGACATAGGCCTACACAAGAAGGTCACTACTGAAAGGGCCAGTAGTATAGGGGTTTTTTGGCAAACCTTAACCTCCGAACCTGGGTCAAGACCCCTCGAGAAAAAATCATGTAGGGTTCCTACTTTTGAAGATTGTGTCTATATGGACTAGTTCCTTAGATCGCTTTTCGCCCCCATAGGTAAAGACGTTACATCACACTTCCCTCAAACAGAGGAAGATGTTCTCCAAACCCTCAAATATGACTTAATATATGCCCAATCAAGTTATATTTATACTGTTCTCCTCAATTTTCCTTGGCCCGGTGGTGCCAATGCACCAAGTGAATCTCATGCTATTGATGTTATCGTTGGATCTCTTTCACACCTTTATTAGAAACCATATTCCCTCCCCTAGATGAGTTATGGTCAACCCCAGGGTGGACCAGTACCTCCTACAATTATCCCCCTCCACTAGACAATACTTATCCAGGTCAAAGCATGCTATACGCATTTCCCTAATCCCATCAGCAAATGCCAGGGCCAGTTTTTCCTCAACCTATTTATTCAAATGTTGCCCCTCCTCCATGTGTTCATTATGCACCTCCTAGCACACCATCCCCTCAACCTCTAATGCCTCATAGCACTCCAGCCCCTCAGTCTTGCATTTCTCCTATCACTCTGGCCCCTCAACCTCCCATTCCTCCTCAACCTTGTAATATTCCTAAATTAGCATGCAGCTAATAGGAATATTAATTTTTCTTTAAAAATCTAGTTAGATGAATAAATGGGCAAGGACGCTGATAAGATTGCTTAAGTAGAAATAAAATCCCTCATAATGTGAAAAGGGATCATGTAATAACCATATCAAGCATCCACATGTGTGAATAGGGTCTAAAATTTGTGGAAAAATTCAATTTTGACCAAGTCAACAACATTATTATATGAGGACTAGATCCTAAATAAAGACAGCTCAATGTGAATGAAGATCAATCTAGCTAGTCAAAATGAAGACACCTTGAGTGTGAAAGGAGACAAGGCATGAAGATCCAATCAAGGTTGATCCAATCAACATTGACTAAATCAAACAGTGCTGTAAAAATATGAGCAAGGAAAATGGAGACAACGTAATTTTGGTGGAGAAGACTTTGCATGGAAGCAACCTCATAATGGGGTGGGACCCTTAGTGAGGAAGCTCATCTATTATATAATGGAGGGGATGGAAACCATATAGAGGATGATTGAATATTATATCTTGTATGTGGTCTATATAGACTTCTTGCATTCTTTGGTTGTTTAGCCAAGTTTGATGCACTCTTTAGTGCAAGGGTTCTCTCATGGTGGGATTCCTTATTCTTTATTGGAGATATTGTTTAAGAAATATAAGAGGAGATATATAAGTTGCATTTTACACTATATAGTGTTATTCCAAGTATTTACCTTCAGAAAGAACATATTCCCTTGCAAAAACCGCGTTATATCTTAAGGTGTGCAGCGGGAGGGGTTAAAACCCCACTTTTATGAGCTAGTTTCCTAGGAGGAGGATCAGCCTTTATCCCAGAAAGCTAGTAGGAGATTCTACAACCATTTCTTTGCATGTTCAGCCATTTTTATGTAGATATTTAGCTATAGAGTGTGATTCAGCCATAGATCTATAGCATTTATTTCTTGTATATCATTTCTGTCAAGAAACCCTTGCCAGGTCATCATGGATCTATGTAAAAAGAGACTAGATCTCTGTTTTTATGCCTCATTGAGTAATCTAATAGAATATATGATTTTTCTCTCCATTTTCTGAGTATAAACCTCAAATAACTGTGCTTTCTCTTTATGCAGTAATTTATGTGTGTTGTAGTCTTGGGGTTTCATCATTTTTAAGCTATTTTGAGCATGGGAGGCTTGTTTAACTAGGCAAAAGACATTTGTTTTTTATTTCCTTTCAGATTTAGTTGATATAATGTAAAATATAATGGATTCATGGGCTCCATTTTTTTTTTGATGCTTATATTTCTGAAAAATGTGTTTTATGTGCAAGTATTGTTGTGTCTCCAATTTTGGGATATTATAAGATATTCCCAATATTGTTGATTTTCCCTATTTTGGGATATTACAGTGGTATCAGAGCCTTAATATTGGCTTAGCCTATGTTCTTCAACCATTATGGAGTCTTCTCATGGGGAGGAGAAGATCTGCAAGAGAGATCAAAGCAAACCCTTATTGTCTGGAGGAAAGAGGTTCTCAAAACTTCTCTTTCAAACTATGCAAGGTAGAAGCAAAGACATAAAATAAGTGAGGAAGGAAAGACATAGAAGTCCCTCAACAATATCTGCAAGATCTATACATGATGAAAACTATAATTCCTCATCTTATGGATATGATCATTCAGCCACATCATCAAATTTACAATGCTCTATCAGCCACTTTTTCATGAAGAAGAAGAAGCAGAAAGGAGATATGCCAAAGAAGGAGACTCTTAGTGATTATTTGTAGGAGTATGAAGCTCAATCTAAGGAGTTCAAATACCACTTAAACTTCCAAGGGTTTTGCAATATCAAGGAAGAAAGAATCACAAGGAGCAAGCAGCCTGGCGTGGGTAGATTCTTTCTATCTACTTTTGATGGATCACCTAAATGTCCAGCTAGGGCTTGGGTGAAGGAGATAGACACCTATGTACAACAACATCAAGTTTCAAAAAAGGAAGCCATCAAAGTAGCAGTGTTGCATCTTGGGGTTAAGGCTTATGCTTGGTGGTTTTTTGAATCTTTTTCCTTAAAGAATGAAAATATATCTACCTATGCAAAGTTCATTAGAAGAATAGTGGAAAGGTTTGATGAAAAATATTATGAAACACCTTCTATGGAATCTATCAAACCAAATCAAACAAAACTTTTGCATGGATTGGAAGCGTCCCTAAATTCAGCTCCATTTCAGAAAACCATTGAAGGGGATGGAGACTTGTATTATATATTTCCAAGGGCAAAGTCCCCATTTCATGAAGAGCTTTCTTCTCAAGAGGGAGACATGGAGATTCCTCCTTCAAAAGAAGACCAAGATCTAAGGTCTCTTATTGATGATGAGGCATTTTTAACTATTGAAGAGGAAGAAGAGAAGGCTGGAGATGATAACACAGTCATAACAAGAGAACATCTAGGACCTCATGAAGAGTGAGATGGAGCACTTGCTCCAAGGAGAGAAACTCTTGCAACCTTGCAAGGGGTTCCAAAGAATCTCACATATGGAGATTGTGGAACAATCCATGTGCAATGTGCCATCATTATTAAATGGTGAGATATTGAAGATAGAAGAAGGAAAAGAGGAGGGCAAGCATCACATGATGAGGAGAATACACCCCTTTTTATTTCAGAAGGTTGATACACAAAGAAGGCAAGAGGATCTATGCATGGAAGGCAAGGACAAATCTGTCCACACACATACACATCCTACTCTATGACTTGATGTCTCTTTACATGGAGGCATTCCATCGGGGATACCTTTTGATGGGAGGAAAACTGAAGTTTTCTCTCAAATATGGGCAAAATTTACATACTTGGCTAAGGAGGGAGCTAAATTGGTAGAAAATAGCACAACGCAGAGAATCTTTCATACATTCAAAGGAGAGATAAGCAATTTTCTGAATTGGACATTACCATCTCCAAATCAGCTATTTGTGCTGAAAAAGGGAAATTCAGAAATCTATGATGGCATAGACATGATGTCATGTGGAAAATCCATACCTTTGGGGAAGCCAATGATATTTTCACTCACAAAAGACGTTTCTGAACATGACAAGAGGATATCAACACTCTTGCATGCATGGGCCAAATTGAAGAAGTTTTGGAAGACAAGGACTTTCCAAGGGGAGGTTGACTTCCATCTACTTCAATCCTGTCTTGAGCAAGATCAGCTGCAAAGGAGGCAGAAAAAGGAAGTTTATAGTACTCCAACATGTGACTTGGGCATCAAACATGTCAAAGAGGAGAGCCATGTAATGACAGGGGCTACATTTTAGATTTCTACAGCGTTTTCATTGTTGGGGAGCCTAGATCCTTATTGGGATTCCCAAATTTTGATGGAATACTCCAAGGACCTTTTCACATGTAAGGTTCTTGATGGGAAAGTGATGGATGGGAGGTATAAATTAGTTGAGGAAGTCATTTATTTCCAAGATCAGATCTATTTGGCTAGATACTCCAAGCTCAAGGAGAAACTACTTAATACAGCCTATGAGATCTTGCTTTCAAAAGCCACTGGTTTCATTAGAGCATATCATACTATATTAGATGGATTCATGTGGGAAAATTTCAAAGAGGAGATGCAATCTCATATGAGGAAGTGCATGAATCATTTGCTAGTTGAGGAGGAACATAACTCTTGGGAAGAGTTATCATTACCACCTCCTTATTCATTGAATGTGAGAAGGAGCTCATCCATGAGCTACCTTTCTAATTTAAACCAAGTATATGATAAAAATTGTATTTTTGAACATCATGATATATTTATTATATACTTGAATTTTCTTAACACTCATGTGTGGGTCTTGGCTCCAAGAGGGGGTATTTTTTCTTGTGGGTTTCATGAGCCACTTTGGACCATGAACAATGGTGATGTTGGTCATTCCTTGGGAGATCTTGGAGAGATGATGTACTCTTCATGGTGTGATTCATTAACACCAACCATCACACACCTTCTCCAAGCATGCAAGAAGGATGGGGCAACAAACAAGCGTTGGGAAAAACACTTGTCATATCATATCCTATGGCAGTTAGGAGTAAAACTGTGTTGGTTTCACTTGAGGGACAATTGCCCTTCTCCTTTATTTCATATGGAAGCTAGCATGATCTTGATTGTGATCCCATATGCTGAAAATATTCTTATCTTTTTTGGGGATATGGTTTAAGGAGAGACACATTGGTGGGATGTTTCCTTGGGGAAAGAAATTTCCTACATTTTTTGCACTACATGTTCCAAGGAGAGCATGGGAAACTATATGGCCACTATAGTAGATCACTTGTTTCCTTATGAGGTGGACCATATGATTGATTGGAGCACTTGGGACATGCCTCTCATGAGCAATTTGGAGGAGCTTTTCTATGAATTAACAAGTTGGGAGGTAATTCATTTCATTTGGATGATAGCATGGAGGTGGGAGTCCTTCATTGATGATGAAATTCCCCATGATTGTCATCACTTCTATCTTGAGAAGGCCATTGATCAGCAAGAAGGTTTCCATATAGACCTTCCTTTATTTCATGATGAGAGCCATTTGTTTTATCCACCAAAGGGAAACTTACACACTTGGGAGGAACCATTGGGAGACAGAATTATTGCAGAAAATCTGAAGCAATGGTGGAGATTGTTGGATAAGGAGGCCAGAAGAGGAGGAGGAAATATTTTGCAGCACCCTTGCAGTTGCTTGAGGGCAAGAAAAAATTGGGAGGGGAAGACTATAATATTCCTAAGTTAGCATGTAGCTAATAGGAATATTAATTTTTCTTTAAAAATCTAGTTAGATGAATAAATGGGCAAGGAGGCTTATAAGGTTGCTTAAGTAGAAATAAAATCCCTCATAATGTGAAAAGGCATCATGTAATAACGAGATAAAGCATCCACATGCGTGAACAGGGTCCAAAATGTGTGGAAAAAATCAATTTTGACCAAGTCAACAACATTATAATATAAGGAGTGTATCCTAAATAAAGACAGCTCAATGTGAATGAAGATCAATCTAGCTAGTCAAAATGAAGACACCTTGAGTGTGAAAGAAGGCAAGGAATGAAGATCCAGTCAAGGTTGATCCAGTCAAGATTGACTAAATCAAACAGTGCTATAAAAATATGAGCAAGGAAAATGGAGACATCGTAATTTTGGTGGAGGAGCCTTTGCATGGAAGAAACCTCATAATGGGGTGGGACCCTTTGTGAGGAAGCTCATCTATTATATAATGGAGGGGATGGAAACCATATGGAGGAGGATTGAATATTATATCTTGTATGTGTTCTGTTTAGACTTCTTGCATTCTTTGGCTATTTAGCTAAGTTTGCTGCACTATTTAGTGCAAGGGTTTTCTCATTCAGGGATTCCCTACTCTTTCTTAGAGATCTTGTTTAAGAAATCTAAGAGGAGCTGTTTGAGCTGTATTTTTCACTATCTGGTGTTATGCCAAGAATTTACCTTCAGCAACAACATGTTCCCTTGTAGAAACTACGTTATTTCTTAAGGTGTGCAGTGGGAAGGGTTAAAACCCCACTTTTATGAGCTAGTTTCCCAGGAGGAGGATCATCCTTTTTCCCGGAAAGCTAGTAGGAGAGTCTACAACCATATTTTTGCATGTTCAGTAATTTTTATATAGATCTTCAGCTATAAACCATGATTCAGCCATAGATCTGCAACAATTATTTCTTGTATATCATTTCTGTCAAGAAACCCTTGCCGAGTCATCTTGGATCTATGTAAAAAGAGACTAGATCTCTGTTTTTATGACTCATTGAGTAATATAATAGAAGATCTGATTTTTATCTCCATTTTCTAAGTATAACCCTCAAATAACTGCGCTGTCTCTTTATGCAGTAATTTTTTTGTTTTGCAGTCTTGGGGTTTCATCATTTTTAAGTTGTTTTGAGCATGGGAGGCCTGTTTAACTAGGCAAAAGAAATTTTTTTCTGATTTCCTTTCATATGTGGTTGATATAATGTCAGATATAATGGATTCATGAGCTGCATTTTTCTTTTGATGCTTATATTTCTGAAAAATGCGTTTTCTGTGCAAGTATTGTTGTGTCTCCAATTTTGGGATATTATAAGGTATTCCCAATATTGCTAATTTTCCCTATTTTAGGATTTTACAAACCTCTACCACAACAACCACCTCCTCCTCAGGGTCAAGTGTATCCTTAACAGAGTGCGGACAATCCCCCTAACACTAAGAGGAATAATAATGGGAAAGGTAATAAGAATCAACAATCCCAAGGTAATTAGGGTAACCACCTAATCCACCCCAAGGAAATCAGCGCAATCTCGTAGCCCATCAATAGGGCAGACATCCAAAGTAGAACAAGGCCCTTCGTATGAATAATCCTTGTGCATTTTTCTGCGTATGTGACCATTATAATCATGATTTTCCCCTTTTACAATAGCCCATGGCTCAGCTTCCTCCAGTCCCTACTTCATCTCAAGCGGTATTGATTACCAACACATTTACTCACAAAGGATACATAGCTACCCAACCCACACATGGTCAGGAAATTCCTCAACCTCCGCAATTTGGTCCCAATTATTATCATATTGTCATGATGAATTCTTAAGATGTCAACATAGAAAAAGTCAATCTTCAGACTCGATCATGCTAATATGACAAGCCACCCGCTAAGTCTATGACTGAGTCCCAACCAAAAGTTTCAATTGAGTCCATTTCATCATCAAATGTTACCTTGCAAATTCCTCAGCCTATGGCAAAGGTGATTACCAAGATCCCAAAAGGACCATTACATCGTAATGCTTTTTTAGCCAAATTCACCCACACTTACAGCATAGTAGATGACTTGTGAAATCTCCTGCTACCATGTTAATGATGGAAGTTCTCCACTCGTTCTCATCGCAATGGAAAGCTCTAATTAATACCCTCATTGTTGTGGATCCTTTAGATGATCACATGATCATTTTTAACATTGACCAATAAGAAAATCCCCCACTTCCTTCCTCCATTTCTTTTCAAATACCAGTCTCCATAAGAAACGTCATTGTAAAACGATGTATCATTGACGAAGGCGCCTCTACCTTTGTGATGGTTTTTAGTGTTTGGAAACAAATTAAATCACCAGAATTGTCCCCATCCACCATCATGCTCAGTGAATGGGATGGTCATCCATCTCAACCCCTTGGCTTACTTCGCAACTATCCTATCACTCATGCCAGTAAGATAGTCTCAATTAATATATAATTCATTGATACCCCATTATATTACAACATCCTTATGGGTCGTAGTTACACCTATGCCATGTGAGTTGTCGCATATGTGGTTTTTTGTAAGATATGATTTCCCCAAAAAGGAAATATTTTCATAGTTGATCAACTGACTTACTACAATCCTAATGCGCAGAATTCTCCTCAAACCAACATTTCATCCATGACTGATGATACGATTTTCTCGTCCCTCACCAATGTCTCACCAGGAGCCTATAAATATTTTTTTTTTCTTAGTGCATACTATGGTCCACCACCTACCCCTTCTGAGCCCAACTTTTCTAGTGTTTGCATGTTGCAAGTGTCATGGGTAGCTCATAAGCAATCTTGTATGCCCATCCAGCAACCAACGCCTTTGCAACCTGTTTCCCCCAAATAAACCCAACATATAGGTATAATTCCTCAAGGACCGCCTCCTTCTCTTCATGTATCTCCTAATACATTCCAACCAGGTGTTAGTGTCAGTATTTGCATACTTCCACTAGGGATCAAAACAAATTTTGCATGTGAATTTTAGGTGCCCCACTCTGAATAAATTTTTCATCATTCCATTAGGTCATGACATAAAAATTTTCCACTAGTGGTTGTCCTTGTCAAATAAGCTTCATTCTCCCTTAGAATCTGATATTGGTTGACTCATTCTCATGCCTCCTTTAGAATAACAACACCTATGGAAATGCTCTGTTCACTTGGAAGTCTTTAAAGTCAAAATCTCATTCAAAAGTCAGGTAAAAAAAGCAGTACCATTAGGTCATTAGGGTTTTTCATTTCTCAAGGTCACTCCTTCATTTAGATGAGGTCAGCACATATATGAGAGGGACTAAATAATATCATCATGATGTAATTATTATACTTTCAAAGTTGTATTTTTTCAGTTTAATGATTTTTACATCAAAATGTCATTTTGATATAAAATTCAATATGTAATTTATTTTTATTTGTCCAAATGTAATTTCATGTTTTCATATGTAATAAATGAAATCCTGAGCTGTCAAAATGCAATCATGTCTAGCCCAAGTGAGCAAGGAAAGCGAAACTCCATGTTGATTAACCCTGCAATACCAAGAAGTAAGAAAGCAAAAAGAGTACCAGTGTCAAAGAGGAAAAGTGAACATTAGAAAAGTGCGTAATTTAAATTAAATTTCAAATCCACTAAAGCT
This sequence comes from Pinus albicaulis, assembly GCA_034641835.2. Taxonomy (NCBI): domain Eukaryota; kingdom Viridiplantae; phylum Streptophyta; class Pinopsida; order Pinales; family Pinaceae; genus Pinus; species Pinus albicaulis. The sequence continues at coordinate 232,044 of JAXQQM020060240.1, read as the reverse complement.
ATAAAGCCTATCAAGCACCTAAAAACAAGTCATTTTTTCCATTCAGCCATCAAGAGTTTTCAGCAAAGGAGAAATTTCGATTTTTTTGAGCAGTTTGGGTCAAAATTTCAAGATGATGCGTTTTTACACCTTGGCGCTAGGTTTTTGTCCTGGCGCTATGCTAATGCCCAAATGCACTATGCTAATGCCCAAAAACCATAGAGAAAACTACACTAGCACATTGATTTTGATGACTGGCATTGCACTTTTGTTTGGGCATTGCGCTAATGCCCAGTTTTCTCTCTAAGCTTCGAAACTCAGCCAAATTGCCTCAAATATTCAAAAAATATTCTCAACACCTTTGAAAAGTAAGTAACATGTAAATTTCACCTCCTTGCAGTCTTGAAGAAAAATTTCATGGTGATTTTGGTTTCTATGCAAATTCGGAAGTTGGTTTAGCTACAAACCCTAGATTCATTATTTGTTCCCAAACTTGGCACCCATAACCCTCATATTATCTTCCTACATCACTGAAAACCCTACTCCTTCCCTACAGCACCGTATCCCTTTCCCTAAATCCCTTTTCCCCTAAACCCCAAGTCCTAGGCATCTCAATTTCCTAGGCAGCTCTATAAACCCTATAATAAAATTCTAATTCCCAATCCCTTAAAAATTTTGATCCCCTATCACCTCCCTGAGTTCAATAACCCCTGCCCCCATCTTCCTAATTGTTCCAAGAAATATCCTTATTTCCTAGACCTATTTTCACTCCCCATCCCCATCTACCTCATCCCTAGGGTTTCAAAGCTTTCAAGTTCAAGATGTCTAAAGAGGAGGATAGAGGAGTCAGTGAGGAACAAACACCAAAGAAAAGTGATCACAAAGGAGGGAAAATTAACAGATATGAACCAATAACCACAAAGGAGCTCATGGTTTCTCCTCTCATTATGTCTTGTTTTAAACATGTTGGTTGTTTTGAGTTTTATGAGAAAGTGCAGTAGATTCACTATCACCCTATGTTGACAAGGTTGATAACCACAAATCTTCATGATAGACAGGTCACTCTTGCTGGTGTCACTTTTACCATGTCCACTAATGCCATTTTAGCTGCTACAGGGATCCCTAATATGAGAGAAAAATGGTTTAAAAATGGAAACCTTGATCTGAGCTATTATGAACCATATCTAAAACCTAGATATAAGGATGACAAGAAAACCATTTTCCATTTCTCTCATCTCCTTGACTGGTATGTCCCCATGATGAAAATAATCATGAACTACTTCACTTGTGAGGGAAGGTTTTCTTGACTCTATTCATACCATATCTGACTCCTCATGCACTTCACTAGAGTTAGAATGCTTCACATACCCTACTATCTCTCCCAAAGCATTGACAAAATGCATACATTGTAAAAAGGAGGGATTATAGTCATCAAATGCAAAGTCTTTTTCACCATTCCCTCATCAAGATGATAGTCATGCATCAGCTTGAGCAGAAGAACATCCTATGGGACACATTCATTGCAAATGAAGTTTTCACTACCCCACCTACTCATCATGATCAAAGTATCCCTTCATCATCTCATCCTCCCATATCCACTTCTCCATCTTACCGTATTGTTCATACATCATCACCTAATCAAATCCATTTACCCCATGTTGATCCTACTTCTTCACCTTTCCATAATCCTTCACCATAATCACATCATGATACCAAGGCATCAAACAGTGAAAAGGACATTCAGGCAACTTGGGCTAATGTGACTAATGTTGAGCCATTTCCCAAGACCTATCAGAGAGGCCACAGGAATGTGTTTGCTTCACTTGGAGTGAAAGGGGCCATGTTTTCTTCATCAACTAAACAAGTAGACAAGGGCAAGGAGAAGGCTAAAGAGCAAATCATTGAGGAGCAGGAGGATAAACATGAAACAGAGCAGGAGTTTTAGCTAATTGACCTTGATGAGGAGGATGAGGATAGAATCACCAGTGCATTAATTAGAGGCAAAGAGGAAAATATTAGTGAACTTAAATCTAATCTTGACAGAGAACAATATGTGATTGATTTTCTTGAGCAAGAAAATCAGCAGCAGAAAACTAGGCAAATCATTGATGAGGTCAGGACCATTAAAGCACAAAGAGAGGCAGAAAAGGACAATTCGTTGTTGGAGGAATAATGACGCAGCAACACCAAAATTCAGCTCCAATGGAGGGATGGTCAACAACTGCGTGGCCCTGTCAGCGTGTCCTTGTTGAGGAACCCCGTTCTTCACTCCACGTGGCCTCTTTCCTTTTTCTTTGAATTTATTTGTCAATTTCATAAAAATTGACAAAAAAACCTATACACTACTTCTGATGTTATGTAATATATTTTCGACTTGATATTTCACCTCCGCCCTTATAACTAAAGTTATAAATTCGTGTTAATACGCTGCCTTTTTAAATCAAATGACTTTACAATAGGCCTTTGGTTCGGGCCCACATATATAAACGATTGTCCAATCAACTGCTCGGATCGTACCGTAGTTAACCTTTGAGCCTTTTCATTAGAATTCGCGCATCTTCTGCAAACACTCACCATCAAATGGCCTTCTTCCAAATCGACGACTCTCTGTGATTTCGCCCAGCATCCACCGTCGGAGGTTAACGTGCGATGGCGTACTTTAAGGGGTGGTTTTGAAACTTTGCCTAAGCCACGTGTTGTTCAATGAATGGAATCGCTCCTCGACCTAGAAAAACTGCTTCCGTACCAAAGGCGGTGTGAAATGGGGCAAACAACTTTTACGATTCTGCTTCCGGTTTTGGTACGAGGTTGACCTGGGTTACATCGGGTTACGATCTCCCTTGCGTACGTTAACTCAAGGTTAGTCCCGGGTTCTGGCTTCAACTAACAGTAAAACAAGGTTATCTCTTTATACAGGAACATCATCAATGTTAACCAGGATTCTCTATACAGACCACGCCTACGAGCGGGATTAAGCAAGCAGGGATTGTTCAAATAGTTCACGGGAATTCACAGACAGAAATGGAATTGCCAATACACAATTGCCTCACAATCAAACAAATTTTCTCACTAGTAACATTTCAAGACAATGGATAGTCAACGGAATTTGAATTTCATTCAACTGGAAGCAATTGTTCGTACACAGATTTTATTGCAGAAATTCTCTTATACTCCTCCTCTCTACACATTTGAAGGATACAATTTATATACAGAACATACGACTCTTCGGTTCCTCTGAGAGGACCGTTTAGAAAACCAACAGTCTAATTACAATAATGTAGTGTAACTAATGTATGAAAACTGGAATATACAGACTATTCGACCCCTACAACTCTAACTACTCTGAAATGAAATAGTCAGCTGAGGTATTGACACCTAGCTGTTACAATTTTGTTGATTTCAAACCCTCCTAGCCACAACATGTGGACAAAACCCTCCTACATTGCTGGCTAGTGCCTAATGCCCCTGCATCAGACTCCCGAGGCCAATCTTCTTCATGGGCTCCTGTCCATGAGCTCTCCCACTGATCTGCCTATCTTCTGCAACATTTCTTCAGTCATCCAAGTAGCATCTTCCTCTGGCTTGTCCCTCCATTTGATCAAGTACTGAAAGTACTCTTGTCCTCTAGTCCTCCTGAACACTCTCTTGCCCAATACCTTCTCTGGTTGCAATGGTTGTGCTGGAGGTAGCTGCTCTTTCCACTCAATCTTTTCCTTGTCTATTGATCTTGCTTCTACACCATCATCTTCATACTTGTACAAATCTGAAACATTAAAAATGGGAGATATTCCAATGTCAGGTGGCAATTCAATCTCATAAGCATTTGCAGAAAACTTCCTAAGTATCTGGCATGGCCCAATCTTTTTGAACTTCAATTTGTTATACTGCTTCTTTGGGAATCTCTCCTTTCTCAAGTGTGCCAAAACCAGATCTCCTACTTCGAAGTGAACCTCTTTTCTGCTCAAGTCTGCTCTGTTTTTGTATTTGATGTTGTTGCCTTGTAATTGTTGTTTCACCTGTTCATGTATGGCCTGGATCTCTGAAGCAAATTCCTCACCATTTGCACTCCTTATCTCTGCTCTTCCCAGATTTCTTAATTCTGATATTCCTCTGGGGTGCATTCCATAAACAATGTGGAATGGGCTCTGCCCTGTGCTCCTATTTGGTGAGTCATTATATGCATATTCTGCCTGAGGAAAAATATGATCCCACTGCTTGGGATGCTCTCCTGCAAGACTTCTCAATAAATTTCCCATACTTCTATTCACTACCTCAGTCTTTCCATCAGTCTGGGGATGATAAGTTGAGCTGAAATTTAGTTTGGTACCAAGTTTCTTCCACAATGTCCTCCAAAAGTGACCCACAAATCTGGCATCTCTGTCTGAAACAATACTCTTGGGCAACCCATGCAATCTAACAACTTCCTCGAAGAACAAGTTAGGAACATGGGTGGCATCACTAGTTTTATAGCATGGAATAAAATGTGCCATTTTGAAGAATCTATCCACCACAACAAAGACTGCATCATTCCCCCTCTGAGTCTTGGGAAATCCTAGAACGAAATCCATACTCACCATGTCCCAAGGCCGGTCTGGAATAGGCAAGGGAGTGTACAATCCTGCATTCTGGCTCCTTCCTTTAGCATACTGATAGATTTTGCAATTCTTCACGAACTTGTCCACTTCTATTCTCATCCTGGGCCAGAAATAAAAGTGACTCAGCTGCTCATAAGTATTATCAGTACCAAAGTGTCCAGCAAGTCCTCCACTATGCTTCTCTTTGATCAGATTTTCCCTCATGGAGCATCTTGGTACACACAGTTGGTTCTTTCTGAATAAAAAGTCTTCCTGCAGAAAATAATCCAGCCACTGGCTTCTATCTATTAAAACAGGTTTACTGCATGCTTCAAATGCTTCTTTAAAATCAGGATCTATTTTATACAATTCCTTGAGAAAATCAAATCCTACAACCTCAAAATTATTTTCTTGAACAAGCAAGTGTCTCCTACTCAAAGCATCAGCTACTTTATTGGCTTGGCCACTTATATGTTTCAAAAAAAAATTAAAACTTTGGAGATACTCAACCCATTTAGCATGCTTATGTTTCAACTTGGGCTGCTGTACAATATACTGCAAAGCATGATTTTCAGAATACAATACAAATTCCATAGACATCAAGTAATGTCTCCATTTCTTCAGTTCCTGAACAATTGCATAGAATTCCTTCTCATAAGAGGAATACTTCCTTCTGGTGTCATTCAGATTCTCACTGAAATATGCCACAGGCCTATCATCCTGACTCAACACAACTGCAATGGCTTCCCCACTGGCATCACATTTTACTTGAAATGGTTTAGTAAAATCAGGCAGAATCAAAACAGGCTTCTCTATTATCTTTTTCTTCAATAGTTTAAAACTTCTTTCTTCTTCAGCAGTCCACTTAAATGGCTATTTTCTCTTCTTTATGGTCTCAATTACGGGTGCATTGATCTTACTGAAGTTTATTATAAAATTTCTGTAAAAACTAGCGAGTCCATGGAAACTTCTTACCTCAAAAACATTCCTGGGTGAAGGCCACTCCACAATTGCCTTAACCTTTTCGGGGTCCATCTTCAATCCTTCTGCAGAAACAACAAAACCCAAATACACCAACTCTTCTTTCATGAATGAGCATTTCTTCAAATTTATCAGCAGCTTCTCTTGGTGCAGCTTCTTCAAAACATGATTAAGATGCCTTAAATGTTCTTCTTTAGTTCTGCTGAAAACTAATATATCATCTAAATATACTATCACAAATTTCCCAATAAATTCCTTCAATACTTCATTCATAAGTCTTATAAAAGTGCTTGGTGCATTTGACAACCCAAAAGGCATTACCATCCATTCATACAGTCCTTCATTTGTTTTAAAGGCATTTTTCCACTCATCACCCTCTCTTATTCTAATCTGATGGTATCCACTCTTCAAATCTATCTTTGAGAAATATTTAGCACCACTCAAACAGTCCATTAAATCTTCAATTCTAGGCAAAGGGAATCTGTACCTGATTGTGATCTTATTAATTGATCTAGAATCAATACACATTCTCCAGCCTCCATCCTTATTTGGGCTCAATACTGCTGGTACTGCACACGGACTCAGACTTTCTCTGATCAGTCCTTTGTCCACCAATTCCTGTACTTGTCTCTTGGTTTCTTCATTTTCCGTGGGAGTCATTCTATAGGCTGCCTTATTTGGCAAAGTTGAACCAGGGATAAAATCTATCTGATGGTTGATCTTCCTCACAGGTGGCAGCTTATCAGGTAAATCATCCACAACAATTTCATAGTAATCATCTAACATCTCTTGTATCTCTACCGGTAAATTAAAAATATTTGTAGAAGTAAGAACTACCTTAGGTTTGCAAACTAAAGCAAAGCTTGCCTCTTCTTCTTCTATCTACTGTAGATATTCCTTCCCGCTTAGCAACAAGGTCTTTGGATCAATCACCCTGCTGGATGGCTCTCCTTCTTCCATGGGTATCAATGTATGATGTACCCCATGTTTGAAGAACTTGTAAGTGTTCTTCTTGCCATCATGCACTGTTGCTCTGTCAAACTGCCAAGGTCTACCCAGCAGTATATGACACACATCCATGGGCATTACATCACACAAAACTTTGTCCCTGTACTTTCCCATTTGCAGCTCTATCTCACACTATTCTTTTACAACCAGTTGGTGCCCTTTATGCAGCCAGGACACTCTATAGGGAGTTGGATGTTCCCTAGTCTTCAGCTTCAACTTTTCTATGACCTCAGTGGAAACCAGATTGTCTGTGCTACCACTATCAATGACCAGTTGGCAGCATTTCCCTTGGACTTTTCATATGCTTCTAAACAAAGTCTTCCTTTGTGCAGGCTCAATGGAATCTTTAGCTTGCTTCAACAAGACCTTATTTACCACCAAGGATTCTCCCCTCTCTGGGAGAATTTCTTCTTCAATTTTTGCCTCTTCTCCAACCTAGGAAACAACAGAATTTCTTGGACCAGCACCCACATTATCTGGACATTCATAGTGCTTGTGTCCCACTGATCCAGATTTATGCAGGAACGCAACAGAATGAACACATAACCATAAATACAGAGATGCAGCGGAAATAATGCGTCATTTCATTAATAACAGAAATATGCTTACAGACATAATGGAAATAAAATAGCTAGGGTGCTGGTAGCGAATCTCTGAGAAGAGATGTGATGGCTACAGACCTCTGAACTGAGTTACAATGAGGCTCGAGGGCCTATTTATTATTGAGAAACAATGTAGAATCTGAAACGTCCAAAAACCTAACCGTAGGAGATGAGGCGCCAAAACTGTGGGCGCCCGTTTGCGTAAATTGGTGGTTCAACTTCCTGGGGGCGTAACTTTGGCACCCGATCTCCGTTTGATGTGCTCAATAGCTCGTTAGAAAGATCTATCCGAGGACCACAACTTTCGGGACGAATTTCATTCCATGAAATTCGCTGGTAAAACAATGCCCAAAAAACGTCGTTTAGGGCCTCAAAACGGCTCCAGAAGTTCAGGACCTGAAAAAATGCTAAAAATATTAAGTTTTGTTGCAACTTGAAAACTGAAAGAACTGATGAAGGGGGTTCAAATGGAATAGGTGGGTGGCCACCAATATCCACCTGGATCATTAAGCCCCCAAAACGTCTCCGAGAGTGGAGGACCCGAAAACCTGCTAAAAATAGTAAGTTGTGTTAAATGTGAAAAGCTGCAAGAATTGATGGTGCTGGTCCAAATGGAATAGGTGGGTGGCCACCGATATCCACCTGGATCACCCACTCCCTGAAATCTATAACACCTCAACTCTCTGCCTCTACCTCTGTCTCTTCTTCCTCTTCCTTTATAAGAACCCCTTCTGCCCCTTGCACCATCCTCTGCAAATGCATTCTGAGGTGAACTACTGTTAGCTCCATCCCTGGGTGTAGCAGGCTTTCCTCTGCCACCCTGACTTCCCTTTCCTCGGAAAGTACCTCTCTTCTTGGCAGACTGTTTCCTCGGGAGTTTCTCATCCGCTTTCAAGGCCATCTGATAGGCCTTTTCCACTGTCTTAGGAGACAGAAGACCAATCTCATATTGGATCTCCAGTCTGAGACCATTTACATATCTGGCAGTCTTCTCTGGTGTATCTTGAAATTGCCCAGCTCTTATGCTCACTCTGTAGAATTCCTCTTTGTATTCCTTTACTGTCAGCAACCTCTGTCTCAGGTTCTGCGTTTGTTTATACAATGTTAGCTAGTAATCACTAGGCAAGAATTTTCCTTTTAATTTAGCCATCATTCTAGTCTAGCTCTTGATAGGTTGTTTTCCATCTCTCCTCCTTTCTTCCTGCACTCCATCCCACCAAAGTGCAGCATGTCATTTCAGCTTTGTCACTGCAAACTTGACCTTTTTATCTTCGCTTATCTCTTCATAATCGAAGCATTTGTTCATTTCATTTATCCAGTCCACCAGCTCCTCTGGATTCAGTCCCCCTGCATAAATCGACACTTCAATTCTAGGCTTAACTACAGATCCCAGAACAGTTCTGAGGAGCCTCAAGTCAGGAGGAATTTCGATATTTTCTTCAGCTTCTTCTACCTCAGGTTCGCTGATGTCTTCAGGATCTCTGGGCTGTCTTCACTCCATGGCATCTATTCTGGCCTCGACCCTCTGTAACATCCCCAACACCTTAGCGTTGGAAACAGGTCTTCTTCTGCCAGCACCTCTACCAACTCGGATTTCCATGTCAGCAAAACAACCTTAGACTTCGCTCTAATACCACTAATGACGCAGAAACGCCAAAAGTCAGCTCCAATGGAGGGATGGTCAACAACTGCGTGGCCCTGTCAGCGTGAACTTGTTGAGGAACCCCATTCTTCACTCCACGTGGCCTCTTTCCTTTTTCTTTGAATTTATTTGTCAATTTCAAAGAAATTGACAAACAAACCTATACACTACTTCTGATGTTATGTAATATATTTTTGACTTGATATTTCACCTCCGCCCTTATAACTAAATTTATAAATTTGTGTTAATACACTGCCTTTTTAAATCAAATGACTTTACAACAGGCCTTTGGTTCGGGCCCACATATATAAATGATTGTCCAATCAATTGCTCGCGTCGTACCGTAGTTAACCTTTGAGCCTTTTCATTAGAATTTGTGCATCTTCTACAAACACTCACCATCAGATGGCCTTCTTCTAAATCGGCGACTCTCCGTGATTTCGCCTGGCATCCACCGTCGGAGGTTAACGCGCGATGGCGTACTTTAAGGGGCGGTTTTGAAACTTCACCTAAGCCACGTGTTGTTCAATGAATGGAATCGCTCCTCGACCCAGAAATACCACTTTCGTACCAAAGGCAGTACGAAATGGGGCAACCCACTTTTACGATTCCACTTCCGGTTTTGGTACAAGGTTGACCTGAGTTACATCGGGTTACGATCTCCCTTGCGTACGTTAACTCAAGGTTAGTCCCGGGTTCTGGCTTCAACTGACAGTAAAACAAGGTTATCTCTTTATACGGGAACATCATCAATGTTAACCAGGATTATCTATACAGACCACGCCTACGAGCAAGATTAAGCGTGCAGGGATTGTTCAAACAGTTCACAGGAATTCACAGACAGAAATGGAATTTCCAATACATAATCGCGTCACAATCAAACGAATTTTCTCACTAGTAACATTTCAAGACAATGGACAGTCGACAGAATTTGAATTTCATTCAACTTGAAGAAATTGTTCATACACAGATTTTATTGCAGAAATTCTCTTATCCTCCTCCTCTCTACACATCCGAAGGATACAATTTATATATTGAACATACGACTCTTCGATTCCTCTGAGAGTACCGTTTAGAAAACCAACAGTCTAATTACAATAATTCATTGTAACTGATGTATGAAAACTGGACTATTCAGACTATTCGACCCCTACAACTCTAACTACTCTGAAATGAAACAGTCAGCTGAGGTATTGACACCTAGCTGTTACAATTTTGTTGATTTCGAACCCTCCTAGCCACAACATGTGGACAAAACCCTCCTACATTGCTCGCTAGTGCCTAATACCCCTGCATCAAGGAAACTTTAGAAATATTTTGTGAGATTTATGAGGAGGAGGATCAGCCTCCTAGAAAAAGACCAAAGACCAGACGGCTGAAAAGAGCTCTAGCCCTTGAGAGATAGAAAGAAGTTGAGTTGGCATAGCAGCTCACTCCAAGTGAGTTGCTTGCCATAGAGATTAGTAGAGATAGATATTCATGGCTTGATAGAGCCAATTTTTATCTAGATATCATGCTAGAGAAGTCCAAAAAGGACAATGATATTCAGAGGAAAATTGCAAATCACTATGCTATGAGAAAAAAAAATTGCAAGGGCCAAGCTCAAACGAGCCCATGCAAAAATTCAAGCTTTGACCAAGAAAAAGGATAAGGAGAGTTTAACCATACTTTCTGAGGTGTCTCTTCATGCCTCAAGCCCTTTATCAGCAAGTAACCTCAAAATGTTGGCAAATTCTGGCACATTTGGCACTTTAGTGCATTTTTGGTGTTTGGGGAATTTTGACACAGAAAATCTACCAAAAATGCAACACCCTTGGCATTGCGCTTTTTCTTGGAGCCTACAATGGAAAAATGGTAAACATCATCATGTTCAGAATGATGAGGACATCAACCCCAGCAAGTTTCAGAAAACTTAGAGGAGAACTGATCCCTCAAAAGTGAAAAAAACCATCAAATTTTCATGTTTCTGCCTCTTTTTTGACCTTGGCATTGTACTTTTACCAGTCTTGGGAGAAGTGATTTTTGACAGGGAAGATGGGCACCATTTTGGAAATTGGAGGCATATTTGGAAACTAGACTCAGAGAGACTTCCAAGGAGCTATCATGGAGCTGATTTGGACACCAGGAATGCCTACAAAAGTTGCTTGTAATAGAGGCTATTTTTTCTGTCATGGCATTGCGCTTTTGCGAGGAAAATGTCATTTTCACCATCTTCAATAAATTTTGACTTTTTGACTTTTTATCTTGGGAAATGAAAAATTATTGATGTAAAAGGTCAAGATAAATGTAAATTTCATGTTTTTATTTTTATCTAGGGTAGATACATCAGATAAGTCCCCTAGAGTTCAAATGAATCAGTTTCCTCTCTTTTAGAGGCAAATTGTTGGGTCTTCCTAGTCTTCAGATTCTTATTTGGGAGTAGGTGAAACTAATCCCTATCTCATGGACTCAACTCCCTGAAGCTAGGAAGAGTGGTTTTGAGGTATATATGATGTATTTTCTCATTCATTGTAATGTTTGGACTCACTTGGAGCTTTGGCATCTCAAGGACACAATTTTGTATCAGTTTGGCCTGGACATTAATGATAATTTTGCAGCTATTTCTTCGGGATCCATGTGGTATGAATGGTTTGACATATTTTTTCCTTTTTAATCATTTTTATGATTGTATTTTAAAATCATAAATTATTTTTATGTCTATGATATGCTTAATTTCAAGTTGAAAGGCAGAATTCATGTTTTCATGCTCTATTTTGGGAAAATTTTGCATAATTTGTCTATTTTCTTCAGTTTAGGGATAATTCATCTTGTATTATCTTCCTAACTCCTCACCAGTCTCCTCATCTCACCATAATCATCCTTTAAATTTCAAACATTCTACCTACCTTGCCCCATAGAATACCCTGTGAATTTTGACCTAATTTCCTTGCCCTGGTTGTTTGACTCCTCCTGATCCAGCAAAACCTTACACAAATCAAAAATCAAAACCTTGAGCTAGTATACCTAGCCTAAAATATTATTTCCTCAGTCATTTTTATTGTGTTCTATATGGAGAGAGCCCTCTCCTAGCCTAGTGGGGCTAGCTACTTGGCTAAGCATGGTTTGAGGTTACCTCGGAATTGCCTCTCTTAGCCTGAGGTTCAATCTGAGTGATAACACAAGGAACAGTTCCTCTAGGCCTTAACCATCCAGGAGTAGTTCCTCTAGGCCATTATCCTTTAGGCCAGATACATTTCTTATTTCCCCCGCTAGGAATTTTTTATGTCCTTTTCATGGCTTTGTTGATTTTACCCAACATTTCTCTAGGGACCCCAGTTTGGTACATCAATCCCCCTACAAAAAATCCACATGATAACCTTAAACCTTACACATCTTTGACCCCAATACAATTTATTTTGTCTTCCCCTTATTTTGCTTCAGTTCCACAAAAACCTTAGCACACACCTACAATTGTTATGAAAGCATCTAGTGAGGGGGAGGAATCCCAGGAAAAGGGAACTAAAGATAAGGAACCCCAAACAACTCTAGCTCCTCCTCAGCCTCCAAAGTCAAAAACTCTGTGAACTTTATGTGATTTTTTTGGGCATGACACTAATAATTTTCCTGAACTCGCTCATCTCAAATAGATGGTCATCAATACGTTTCCTAATTCTAGCATCCCAGAGGTCTATGTTCCCTTACCTAACTCAGCCAAGAAAAAAAAATCGTTACACACAAAACACCATTGTGATTTATGTGAAAAATTTGGTCACTATTCTCACCACTGTCATCGTCTCAAATATTTTTGTGATACTCATCACACGCTTTTTGAAATAGAGGCCACTCATAGTGAATCCACCACTCCTCTACCTGCAAATTATGGCACCATTATTAAGATATAACAGGAACCACGCATTGTGATCCCTCCTCCCAATGTCGAGATGACAAATATAATTTCTCCTATTATCTACATATAGTTATCCATGGGATCATCGTGTGGAGACTCTTTTGGATTTATCCATAGTTATTCAATCGAACCTTCTTCATCAGATACCCCGGTCTCAACCTCGATAGATATTCCTTCTACTAGTCATTCATATCCTCCTATTTTTTTTTGTGCATGTGAACCTTGTCTCTCATGATGATGTTACAAGTATTTCCTCCACATCATGTGATCTCTCTTCCTCTAGTTCGCCCATATTTCATTCAGATGAAGAAATCATGGAAGCCATGACCACCCCTGATTATCCTTTGGAATATATGCACCATCGTGTGTATTTCCTTCTGCATCAAACCCATGATCAATATACTATGGAGTCCAAAGACTTCATCCATAGTGATTTTGATTGGTTCAATAACCCCTTACTTTGAACCCATGAATTTGAACCAAATCCACCTTGTGCCCAGTACATTTCCACTGAATGTTTGGGTAAGGTGGCATCCACTTTTGAGAGTCCAAGAGAAGCAATTATCCCCAACCCTCCTAATGCATCTGGTAGTGCCGACTCTACTACCATTATTCTTCCCCATTTAGAAGAAATTATAAAGTCTCATATCACTTCAGATCACTCTAGGGATGATCCACTTAATCATTCCTCCATCTTACATCAACAACCCAGTCCCTTAGACTTTGTGGTTGTTTAACCACAATATTTTCTATATGTGCATCAGTTCATTATATTTGAATCCACTCTTTGGTATAGTGACACCATGTATGCGAACCCAAAAATTCAGTGAATTTGACTCATATATGTAGTGCTAAATGAGATCGGTAATCCACCAGTTCCTCTCTCTTACTGCATCTTTTATCTATTCTTCCCATAAGAAGACACCCATAACATCAACAAATGGTGAACCACATCATCTAAATGTGTTTAGAGTCTAATATTCTAAATACATTTTTCATGTCCATATCATGTTACATGGGGGGAACTTATGCCCCTATATCTCCTTATTATCCTCTGTAGCATATTTTTCCATTTGGGCTAAATGTTTGAATCCCTTCTTTGAGTACTTCGAAAATCATGGCGCTCCACAAATTCCTCTAGCTAGGGGCATCATTCCCACCTTTGCATACTTGATCACTCCCCTCCATCATCATATGTTTTTAGGTAGTATCTCATGCTTGGGGGCACAATGGCCCCTGGCCACATTCTCACCTAATTAACATAAGTCTCGGCCTATACCCCAATGATCTAGGTATGTTCGATTATCCTTCCATTCCTTGGATAGTTTTTCTTACTAGCCTCTCCAGCGAGCCATATACACATTGCATATCGTAGATTCTCGATACCATATATCCAACCATCCTACTCTATTCAATTCCACACTTACCACGAGGTCCTCGTGTTTGACTAGGTGGGTGGGGATGATCCTAGAACTTCTCTAGTAGGTAATTCTTGTATCCCTTTCTTCCCCTAATTCTTCACTAGGAACCATCCTTTCAAGAAGCTTTAAGGCCATTTCTAGACAAGTAAGGTCACCAATATGAAAGTCACAAATCCAAAATCCATCAAGTGATTCATACGCTATGATCTCCACAAGATTTAGGGCATTATCCTCCTCTCCAAATTATCCATAACTCACTTATAAAATGAATTGGATTTGGTGGGAAAATGCCCTTTTATAGGAAAAACCCTAGTTTTTTTGTCGCCCGTTGAAACCAAACCGTAGCTTGGTTTGACAAACCACCATCACCATTGGAAATCTCTCACCAATTTCTATAATGGGTCTTTCTTTGTTTTTCATAATTTGACACTTCACTCGGAAGTCATTTTTTCCATGAAGTTTCACTTTCCTACCAATTCAAACCGAATTCCTTCATATGAGCCATTTGTACTTCAGTACCACTTTTCCTTGGAACTCTTCATCTCACATATCAATTTTTATCATGGGTAACCCTTATTTACTCATTTTTTATGGTCCCCCTAGGCCTATCCTATGTGGCAGCATCATCGAGTCACCTTTGTTCAGAGCATCTAAGATGAGTCACCCTTGCATTTATGGAGCCTGTTTTGAGTCCCATTATGTCATGTTATATTATTTCATCCATATTTATGTTGAATTCATCCCATGTTTATATTATTTGCCTCCAGCTATATTATTTTTCATCGAAAACCTTACATCTGAGTATTGGACCATCCCTTCTAGAATCGAGTCAGTGATTGTCTGGTCAACCGTGAATTTTATGCTCTGAAAGGGAATTTTACAGTCTGCCTCTCAGTTCATATACCTCCATTATTAGCCCCGGTGTCATTCCATCAATCACTCTACTATGATCCCTCATGCCTTAGTTAAGTATTTCTTATTGCCTCAACTATGGTGATCCCTCTTATGTAGATTTCAACACATTCATTCCAGAAGAAAGGTATAGAGGGATTTGTACCTTGGTTCCAGCTTTCATCATCGTTTGGTGCCTTGAATCAAGAAAAGGGAATCACTGTTTTCCTTTGACTTGGTTTTTTCTCACCTGCTCGACCCCAACTCATTATCGCATGATTGATAATTGTACACTTGATGGTCTGATGATCTAGAAGATTGTACCAGGGATTCCCTAGTGTGTGAGAGATGTTCCAGAACTCATGAGGGGGGGGCCCTTCAGGTAACCCCCCACATACCCAAATGACCTCAGATTATTCTTCAACCTTATATTCAGTTCCACAGATTTGATGGGTTCAGTTCCAGCGGCTTGCAACGGACACCTCATGCATGTCTCCTTCAGACGATCCAGTAAGGTTTTCATATCCCTTTCTGTTCAGTAGGGCTT
Organism: Pinus albicaulis; assembly: GCA_034641835.2. Taxonomy (NCBI): domain Eukaryota; kingdom Viridiplantae; phylum Streptophyta; class Pinopsida; order Pinales; family Pinaceae; genus Pinus; species Pinus albicaulis. Next base: position 216,513 of record JAXQQM020060240.1, on the reverse strand, counting down.
CTTTGGTTGCGATTCCCCCTCCCCGTGTCATCTTGAGGGGCATTATGTCTCATGTAATCATATGTTATTTTATTCAGTCCTAGCCTATGTTTTCCAAGCTCATTATGTATATGGGATTCATTGTATTATGTCATGGCCCATTAATGTCAGTGGATCATGTACTATGTACTTTGTACCTCAGTCCCACATTTTTGGGCTCGCCATTATTCTTTGTACTCATTTATCTTAGAGGGTATGGGTATGCCTTCCCCGCCTCATTTGAGATCATGCACTCCACAATAAAAGTATACTTGTACCATTTTAGTAGATCTCGCCCCCTCTATTTTTTTCCTTCCTTGCATTTCTTTAGTCGTCTCTCTCTGTCTCTTTGACTCCCTTTTGGTGTCTTGTGGAAGTGTAACTTACAACGTATTTCGATCACACAATCTTCTCCTAATGCTCGTACGTTAGTGAGAAATATTTTAACACCAATAAATGATCACCTAGGCATTTCTAACTAGGTGGATCGAAATACACCATGTGAGTTTAGTTTTACCATAGTAAAATCACTTTCACTATAAGAAGTAATTTAATAACCCATTTTTACTAAGTTATTTTTGATTAAAACCCATGAGAATAATTAAATAAACCATTATTTATTTTATTTTCTCTAGGAATAATTATTAAATCATTGTTTGATAATTATTCCTTGTCACATTTGACCAAATAACCTAAGAATAATTAAATAGATCATAATTTATTTATTTTTCCTTAACACCATTTTTGGAATAATTATTAAATAATTATTTTATTTCACACCTTTCTTATTTTTCACGAAAAAAAAAATCATTTTATTTGTTAGTTATTTCTAAATAAATATATTTAACCATTTTAAATATTTTTTCCCTCTCCAAAAATATAATAAAGTATTCCAAGTTGTTAGATCTATATTTTGGTAAATAATATTTTATTTTTCTCCATTTTCAAGATCAACCCAATACTTTGCTATACATAAGATGGGTTTTCATTATTTCTCACCATGATCATTATCATCGTCACCATTATCATCACATGTCATTCGAGCTCCCATTTTTGAGTTCTACCTTGTTTGGGTTTTCACACATTCGAGAGAGGAAGATTTGAATACTGAAGCGATGAGGAGATCAAAGGGCACATCCCATTGAGGGGGGACTTACGACCCTTTGTAAATATCTTTCACCAGGTGTCATTAATAAAATATTTTTCTTTCAAAGTTTTTCCAAGATTGGGTTATCACATCGGATTTATTTTCGTTGTTTATTCTTTTAGATTTGCATACATATTTATTTCTGCAGGTTTTTTTCACATATTTGTTGCAGATCTGAAGTATAAGAAACCACAATTTTGGTTAGGGTCACTAGTGACTTGTGACTTAAGTGAGATCTTTTTGGTACACCTTCCAATAAATTTCATACTGAGAAATTTCCTCCTTGTCATACTAATTACTTTGAAAATAGAGAAGATATGTAATAGTTTGAACATGCATGGAACTATAACGTGGTGATTCACATAATGGGTATCGTTTATATGCAAACACACCATAAAATATATGTAATAATCCTTTTTTCATTAACTTCATGATGATCTTCTCTGCTCGTGGTTAGCTTGACTGTGTTGGAGTAGATGAAAAAAATAAAAATAAGTGTGATGATTTGAAGGGGTTTCGATCCAAAGAAAGTGCATATAGGTTATCCAACAACGGATGTAGGATAATATCTTGTAGTAGTTTAAGTCTATATAAAAATAGAAGGTGAAAAAGGTATTCTGAAACATTCTCTTGCATGAGGTGAATTTCAGTATAATGGAACCACAACTTTGTATAAATACTAGAAGCACATTGAAAAGGACCCAATGCTAGAGAATGGAACCGAACCATATATTGATGACACAATATAGATCTAGATTATAATTAATCAGCGGAATGATTTTCTGAAGATATATATTGATCGATTTGAGTTGCAATTGGAAAAACATGAAGCTAAATTCATGGGATGGTTTTGTTTTATTGAAAATATGGGAAGGATGGATGATTTTTGTTGCATACTGTAACAAAAAATTCAAAAAGTTCCATTCCGGGTTTTCTATAGAAGGTTGAAATAAAATGAACTTGAAATCCTATTGATGGAGAATATGGATTCCACCTGCTATATTCATGTTAGAAACACCAAGATTATGAATTCACTACATGTATCATAGTGGAAAGTGCAAAGGAAGATCAATGGAAAAATAATGATTGGAGAAATTCATTTTATTCTAAAAATACATCATCAAAGGAATTATCTGCAAGGAAAATTTAGGAGATGCATTAGGGGATAAGTTGCAAGGGCCTCTATAAATTCTAATCTACTTGTTATTTCTATGTATTATTTTTCTATAAGCCCAATAATGTTTGCATTGAAATATTATATTGATTATTAGTATGTTGCAGTTACTAGATGCACTAAGAGAGCTTTGTATCGATGTATTGATTCTATGATTAGGACCTTTTGGGTTGAGTGAAGAAGGTTGATGTTAGGGTTGGTTGGGTGAAAAAAAAATTGATGCATAGATTTTGGTTAAAAGGTACTTTAGTCATACATGCATTATTGTACTAGTTATTTTCATGAAAACAATTAGTCAGCCATGTAAGAACATTTTAGTCCAAATTAGTCTTTGGTTGTTGTAGAGAGAATCGTTGATGATGCGCCATTGTATTTGCTGGAAATACTGAGGGGGGAGGGGGGTGAATCAGTATTCCTTTCAATTAGAGCATTAGTTAATATTCAATTATTATCAGTGTTTGTACAGTGATAGCAGTAAACAAAAGGAACATAAATGCGCACAGTTTTTAAGGTGAAAACCCTCTCTGGGAAAAAAACCACCTAATTTTTTTTCTAATAATTATTTAATATTCAACTCCAATTGAAAATAAATCTCCAACTTCCTAGAATCTAGAAAAGCATTCTTCTCCAGCTCCCACTAGATGGATGCTCCAATGCCCGAGATTTTTCAGTAGTCAATTGAATGGATGCCCCAACACCCAATGAGCTACAACACACCCTATAAACACCCTACCACCCTGATTTTTTCACAGGCTTGAACCTATTGGTGGCTTCATGCACTGCTCTAACACCACCCTACCACCCTATAGAATAATAAAAGAAGAATGGACTCTCGTACCAAGGAAAATGGTCCACTTTACAATGATATAGAATGATGTAGAAGAATAAGACACACTAGACCATAACCCCAACTAAGACACAACCACCTAATGATGATCCTAGACCTCCCGACACTGCCTCTTCAACTGTTTCCAGATAGAGACTTGTACAATTTTTACAATGATCTATTTACAATGACTTAGTACAATGATACCTTTACAGTGACTGTATGCAGTGCTGCCCACTTGAATTCTTCATGTGATGAAATTATTGCTGCTATTCTACACCTTTATTGTTACTCTTGTCATGCTACCCTCTACTGCACCTTGATTTTCTTTGTTTCCCTAGAAATTATGATCCTTTGCAGCCCTTGACAACACATAACCTAGCGTTTTATTGGCTTCTAGGATCTCAATATTGAATCTGGTGTATAAATGTTATTTCAGATCCCCAATATCTGATTTCCAATTCTATAGTATTCCTCTAAGTCTTCTTTTCCATGCCACAGGTCTGACCCAATTTGGATTCTTCAAGAGAGAGTTATGCCTAATCTCTCACAATGACCTAATTATGGACTGGTCTAGTAGATCTAACTTGTACAGCGTGCTTTTTGTAACTATTATTTCACTAGGCTCTAAAATTGATACAATGAAAACTACATTTCGTGCACTATTTGCCACTTTTTATAGAATTCCAATCTAATACGTAAAGGGAGAGAGTTATGACGATTTTCCCAAGGTCACTTCTTTGAGATGAAGTTCAGGAGCTTGCACAAACACTGACTTCCACAGATCAGATCTTAGAAAATATTGTGCAGCTTGATCTGAAATTTTTACAGGAGCTTCCTCAAGATTCCAACTTCCCCTCATAAAAATTTCAGCTTCTACACCTTCATAGAAAAAAATTTAGAGAAAAGTTCCACAATCACCTGTTTCAGGTAGCGAAATCCCTAAATAAGGAGGATACGATGATCACAATTTATATAAATTCTTAGGTTGAGAAGGGATTAAACAAGTGAACGTGGGAGGGATTTTACAAGCTTAAAAATTATTAATTATTGAATTTTCAATAACCCATGCCACAACCCCAAGGGGTTTTGTCCCACTAACTGGGGTTACAAACTTCAAACATGAATTACATGGCGTGCCATATATCAACAGAAACATCTCAACAAGTAGAAGCCATAAAAAATATTCTTGACCCAGAATATAATAATTTTGTAGGTCAAAATTACCATGCAATATCGGGGTAGCTCTTGGTGCTACTTGGGTTGACATCAATGACAACCACTGATCAACGATCTCCCCATTTGGCATTGATGGCAACACAAGTACTCCCCCTATGATCATGACACGTCTTCCCACAAAATTCTCTCCCCCTTTGACATCAATGGAAAAGTGTAACTCCCCCTAACACATAACCATCCTGTGGACCTATACACACTTCCACTCCCCCTTTATATTTTGAATAAGGAAAATCTAGTGAGAACTTGGGAGAATCCAAAGCTTCTGGAAAAGATATTCCAATGCTTCATGAGTACTCTTACGATCATCAACTCTTCCTTCCCAATCTGCATATGTAAAGGCTTAAATAATGAGATTGTTCCCTTGGGATACCATAAGCCATATTCTGTTGTTGCCTTTAGATATCGAAGAATTCTTTTGACAACAATAATATGTGATTCTTTTGGTGCTTCTTGGAATCTTGCTACTTGTTCAACTGCTTGCATAACATCTGGCTGGGATGCTGTTACATATAGAATACTACCAATGATAGATATGTACAACCTTTGATCCACATCCTTAGATGAGTCATCTATGCTCAATTTGCAACCTGTTATCATCGGAGTAAGGATGGGTTTGCAATATTCCATTTTGAATTTCTTGAGAATTTCCTTGATTTACTTGGCTTGACATATAAATATTCCTTTCTATTGCTGATATATTTGAAGCCCTAAAAGTATGTCAGCTCACCAAGTAAAGACATATCGAAATCATTTTGCATCTTTGTAGTAAATTTCTTACTTAGTTGATCATCATTGCTACCAAATACTATATCATCCTCTTTTGCTATTAGACGTGCTTTAGTTGCTTCATCCAGAATATATATGTTGTTTCGAGCTCGACTTGTTATAGCCACAATTTCACCATACTTTCCTTTCCTGATTTCACATTTTGTGGATTTGAAAAGTGTTGTGTTTTCTCGATCACACATTTGTCCAACACTGAGCAAATTTTGATTCATGTTTGCAACCAATAGAACATTCTTGGCTAGAGCATCTTTGCTTCCAAGAGTGACGGTAGCTGATCCTATAACATTTGAAGACCCATCATTTCCAAAGGACATGGTTCCATCCTTCTTTTCTTTTAGAGATACAAATTTATTTCTATCTCCAGTCATATGTGTTGAGCAACTGCTATCAACATACCACACATCTTTATTGTTTTGAGCCTTGAGAGCGAGAGAAAAACTATCAGTCTTCTTCTTATTCCATGTTCGTTCGTTCGTTTTATGGCTTCAAAGATTCTTATGGATTATTTTCAAGTCTGTAGTCTCTAGCTATGTGTCCAAAGTTCTGAAATTTGTAACATTCCATATTATTTCTTAAATGTTAAAATCTATTGATGTTTTTTTGAGACCTGGGAGGTTTATATTTGACATATCTCTTGGAATTGTATTGGTTCCTAGGGTACGTGCGACGTTCTACAACCTTATGACCAAATTTTCCACATGAATAACAATAGCCATGGAAAATATGTTGGCACCTGGATGGAAATATTTGTCGAGGAATCGTCTTCCAAGGATGTTCTTGCAAATCTTTTCCAATGAAGCCTACATGCATGTCAGATCTCATAGGTTCATTGTATTTTTTTGGAGAAGGTCCTTCTTCTTCTTTGTAACCGAGTCCAGTTATGTTGTTGTAAGATCGTTGATTGTTGATGAGTTCCTCCAATGACCTTAAGTTGTTGGCATAGTTTTGGACAATTTTTCCCTTCTTCAATTCCTTAAGCAGTGAGACTACTTCGGCTTCTGAAGCTTCCCTTTCTTGGTTGCTTTCTTCCAACTTCTTTTGAAGTGACTCTTCAATACATTTTTGTTCTTCAATTTCAATTTTGAGACCTTGAACTTGTTCTTCAAGAGTATTGGAATAGATCTTCTCAGCCTTGAGCTCTTTTATAAGCTTGATTGCCTCCTTAGAAAATTCTTCTATGGTCATCCCTTCTTCTTCGTTGTTTGATACCTCTTGTTTAATGTCCTTGGCCATAAACAATACTCTCTCATTGGCTTCTTCTTTTCTGTCATTGTCTTCATCAAATGATGAGCTATCTTCTTTAGAGATAAAGTTCCTTTTAAATCCTTTATTTTTTATTTTCTTGTTGAATTTCTTAAATCCTTTCTTTTCTTTTGAGTTTCCATCACTTCTGTTCGAAGATTTTGCTGTGAAATTCCCAACCCCAACACAGCCAAAACATATCAATGGAAGTTTACCCTTGAATTTTTCCTTACCAATTTTTAGTTTTCTCGTAAAGTAAGCATATTCTCCATCTGAAAGACCTTCTTCATCATCTTCCTTTTCTTCACACTTGCAGGTGTAGGTCTGTTCCTTTGAAATTTGTTTCTCCTTATTGGTTTTCTTAGATGCAGTGAAAACAGTTTCTAGATGTGAAGTACCCTCTTCTTCATCAAGTCTCATTTCATATGCTATGAGAACTCCATGTAATTCCTCTTTGTTGAGTTTGTCTAGATTTGCACTATATTCTAAGACCGATACCTTTGGGTTGAATCTCCCTAGTGACATTCTAAGAATCTTTCGTATAATAGTCTTCTCGTCAACAGGCTCTCCCAATCCTTCTAGAGTGTTGGTTATTTCATCAACGTATTGGAAGTATGCAGTAATGTTGTTATCTTCTTTAATTCTGAGTTTCTAAAATTTTTCTCTATAGATTTGAATCTTTGCTTCTTTGACATTTGAGTCACCTGCATATATATTCTCGAGCTTGTCCCATACATTTTTGGCAGTTTTACAACCCAACACCTCATGATAAGCAAATTCAATAAGTCCACTGATAATAATATTCTTTTCTTTTGCATCATTTACCAAATTATTCTCACCTTCTTCATCTGTGGTTGATGTAAATCCATTTTGAGTAGTGTCCCATACTTCGTAACCTTGCACCAAGAGATAGACCTCCATTCTTCCTTTCTAGAGTGCATAATTATTTTCATTGAACAAAGGTACACCATTCTTGGTATGCTCCATGACCTACTTCCAGTTGTTAAACTGCTATTGAAGGAGCCAAGCTTTGAAACCAATTGTTGGAAATACTGAGAGGGGGGGTGAATTAGTATTCCTTTCAATTAGAGCATTATTTAATCTTCAATTATTATCTATGTTTGTACAATTATAATAGTAAATGAAATGAACACAAATGCACACAGCTTTTAAGGTGGAAACCCTCTCCGAGACAAAAACCACCTGAATGTTTTTCTAATAATTCTTTATTATTCAACTCCAATTTAAAATAAAGCTCCAACTTCCTAGAATCTAGAAAAGCATTCTTCTCCAGTTCCCATTGGATGGATGCTCCAACGCCCGATATTCTTCAGTTGTCAACTGAATGGATTCCCCAGAACCCAATGAGCTACAACTCACCCTAGCACCACCCTACCACCTTGAATTTTTCACAGGCTTCAACCTATTGGTGACTTCATGCACTGGCCTAGCACCACCCTACCACCCTATAGAAGAATAAAAGAAGAATGGACTCCCATACCAGGGAAAATGGTCCACTTTACAATGAAAGAGAATGATGTAGAAGAAGACACAGTAGACCATAACCCCAACTATGACACAACCACTTAATGATTATCCTAGACCTCTCGACGCTACCTCTTCAACTCTTGGAATATAGACACTTGTACAATTTTCACAATGATGTATTTACAATGACTTAATACAATGATACCTTTACAGTGACTGTATGCAGTGCTTCCCACTGGAAGTCTTCATGTGATGAACTTATTGCTATTGTTTTTCACCTTGATTTCTACTCTTGTCATGCTACCATTTGTTGCACCTTTCTTTGCTTTTCTGATCTAGAAAGTCTGTTACTTTTTAGCCCTTGACAACACATGATATAGCTTTTTCTTACCTTCTGGGATATTCATATTTAATCTAGTGTATCTCTGTTATATCAGATCCCCAATATGTGATTTTCAATTATGTCGTATTCCTCTGAATCTTCTTTCCAATGCCACAACTCTGACCCAATTTGGATTCTTCAAGAGAGATTTATGTCCAATCTTTCACAATGACCTAATTATGGACTAGTTCAGTAGAGCGAACTTGTACGGTGTGCCACATGTCACTGTTTCTTCATTCAGCTTTGAAATTATTACACCGAAAACTAAATTTCTTGAAATATCCGCCACTTTTTACAGAATTCCAACTCGATACTCAAAGAGAGTTATGACAATTTTCCCAAGGTCGCTTCTTTGAGATGAAGTTCAGGAGCCTCCACAAACACTGACTTCCACAGATCATATCTCCAAAACTGTTGAGCACTTTTATCTGAAATTTTTACAGGAGCTTCCTCAGAATTTCAGCTTCACCTCATAAACATTTCATCTTCTGAACCTTTGTAGAAAAATAGTTAGAGTTAAAATTCCATGATCACCTGTTTCAGGTATCAAAATCCCCACATAAGGAGGATATGAGGATCACAATTTATATAAATTCTTAGATTGAGATGGGCTTCAACAAGTGAATGTGGGAGGGATTTTAGGAGCTTAAAAATTATTAATTATTGACTTTTCAGTGACCTATGCCACAATCCCATGGGCTTTTAGCCAACTAACTAGGGTTACAAACTTCAAACATGAACATCTCTCAAACCATGAAGAATTACATGGCGTGGCATATACCAAAAGAAATATCTCGACAAGTAGAAGCTATAAAAAATATTCTTAACCTAGAATATATTAATTTTGTAGGTCAAAATTACCATGCAATGTCGAGGTAGCCCCTTGTGCTACTTGGGTTGACATCATTGACAACCACTAATCAACAGTATTAATTAATGTAAATGCTAGGTCCATGAAGTCATTGGTGTCATTTGATTGCAACATCCATGTAAGATATCTATGTGTTAGGTCCCTGTAATTTGTCATATTGGCAAGACCAAATAGAGAAGGGTAACATCAAACCAACTTTGGAGTCCTACGACCTAGCCTTCCTGGACTCAGAGAGGGCTCTCTCTATAATTGTATAAAAGATATAACTTGTTTTATTTAAGATGTTGATTTTAGGCTAGTTAAAGTGATAAGGTTGTTTGTTTTGTTTTTGTTTGGTTGGGTTACTTGTTAAGGAGAGAAGATAGAGTAAGAGACATTCAAACCATTAGGCTATGGGGTCTGTGAATTTCTTGAAAAGTAAAATAATAAATCAAGGGTGTTTCATAGGGAAAGTTAACAAAGCCAAATGGATCTTAATAGATTATGTGGGTGTGAAATGAACATTAAGTTGTGAATTTTACTAGGTTTAAAGGGAAATTAAGAATCCTTAAACATATACTAGAACAATAAGAGTCTTTGAGATTAATATTTTTGAGAAAGAACCAAAGGACAAGGTGCACCATAAACTTCTTTGGCCTAGCTTTATCAAGTAAACTTTGAGACAAAAATCCAGCAAACCCTAGAGAGCAGGGAACTCTTAAATTCTCTAGCTATTTACCTTCAGAGAAAGAAAACATTTAAGATAAAAAATAAGTGATGATTAAAGAGCAGGGAACTCCTAAATTCTTCAATCAAACTATAAATGACCTTCAAAGTGTCTTTTCAAGATAGACCAAAGGACAGGGCAAACCATAAAATTCTTTAGCCTAAACCCTAGTAATCAAACTTCAAAGAAAGGCATTAAAAACAATGTTTGAAGCTACACCAAAGGACAGGGCATACCATAAACTTCTTTGTTTTGAATCTTATTAAATCATTTTCAAGACAACAAGCTAGGTGGAATTAGAAAGAAATTAAGAATTCCCTAATCATACCCAATAGAGGAAAACATTGAGCAATAGAGAGCAGACAGACTTAAGGTGCCTCTAACAACATATCTTAACCTAAATTTTTTGTTCTATTGTAAGAGAAATGATAAAAAATATGAAAACAGAAGGAAACAATTACTAAATTAGAACAACATCACCATTAACCAAGTTCATGAATCTTGTAAATGTGCTTGCTCCATTGATATTTAGTCCAAAACAGTTACAAAGCTCCAAAGCCAAAAACTCTTCACAACTCTAAGTCTATGAGGTATTCAGCACAAAAATCAACCAACAAAAATATGAATCATACATGCAGTATTTAACTGAAAAATTAGGAGATGAACCCTAGCTAGGGTTTAAAATGTCATTCATTACATAGTTAATGCATCTTGACCTTTGAGACCATGCAAGGCCCAAGGAAAAATATTTAAAACTCATTTATTGCAAAAATAACTTTTAAGATAACTATTTAAGATAATTTTGGAAATTTTTTTACTTTAAGGCTTCAAAATATCTTCTACAATAACTCCTAGTAAGGGTGCAGCTCCAAGGTATAGGGGCGCAGCGCTAGTGCAAATGTGCAGCGCCAAGACTGGGAAAATGACCCGTTTTGCAGCTAACTTTTGGAGGCCTTCCCAGTGTCCAAATGAGCTCCATGATGGCTCATTATAAACGTCTCTGAGTCTATTCTCCAAATCTGCATCCACTTTATAGAATGGTTCCCATTTTCCTTGTCAAAAACCACTTATCCCAAGACTTCTAAATGTCCAGTGCCAGTGCCAAAAAGAGGGTAGAAAGGTGATTTTTTGGTAGTTTTTGGCCTTTTTGAGGGACCATTTTTGCTCCAAATGATCTGAAATTTTTTGAGGTTGATTTAATTGGCATGAGGAATATTAAAATGTTGATTTTTTTGCATTTGAGTGCCCCAAAAAATAGCGCAATATCAAGTGTTGAACGCGCAATGCTAGGATGAAAAAACACAACACTATTTTTCATACCACTTTTGGAGGTCTTCCCAGTGTCCAAATTGGGCCCAAGATAGCTAGTTGGAAATACCATGAAGTATAATTTCAAAATATACCTTTTTTTGGATGATTGGAGTTGATTTGACCTGTCAAAAATTGATTCTCCCAAGACTGTTCAAAACGTGTTGAATGAGGGTGCAGAAATGCAGAGTGCTAGTGCATGAAACTTTTGGAGGCCTTCCTCAACTCCAAATTGATCTTATGATATCTCATTGGAAATATCTTCTAGTTAAGTTGTCATTTGACTCATCAAGCAAGTCATTTGGACACTAGATCTAGGATAAAAAATTATTTTCCCAAGGTCATTCCAAAAGTGTAGAAAACCTCTTATAGCACTTGTAAATTTGACATTTCTCCCAAACCATGATACATGTGTAAAAACGGAAAGAGGGTTTTCTTCCTTGACCTATGAGGGACAAAAAATTCTCTCAATTTTGTTAATTTCATCTCATTTGGGTCAAAAACATAGTTTGAAGAAAAATTGGCCCTATGTGTGGCAAATGATTTGTGCCTTGGAATGACTTCTTGTAAAATGATGGAGGCATGATGTTTATGAGTTGGTATGGCTTCATACTTGCTGATATGACCTAAAATATGGATCCTCTTCTCCTATGCCTCTTTTACATAGCAAACCCTACCTCATTGGGAGAGGAAATTAGGGTATGGTGCTTGTAAACAATGATGACTTGGGCACCCTTGGAACAAGATAACTCCCTTTGACATTTGATCAATTTCTGAAGTAAGCACTTTTTATATTTGACATTTGATGTGTTGGCATGTGGGACTCTGAGTTGGCTTTGAAAAACCCACTTTCTGATGTTTTTAAGTCTTCTTTCTTTATCACTAATACTCTTTGACACTTTTGACTTTGCAGGTTGCTGAAGTCATGGAGCTGGATTTTCTTTTGCTCACTGAGGCTTTGAAAAAATGGCTTTGACAACATGATGATCATAATCACTCCTTCTCATATGTGTGCTAACCTTATCAGAATGAAAGGATAAGACCTTGATAAATTCAAAACCATAATGACCTAGTGAGAATGCTTTTGACCTGATTTTGAATGATATTTTGACTTAAAATTTTTTAAGTGAAAACAGAGCATTTTCATAGGTTATTATGCTCAAAGAGGCATATGAATGAGTCAAAAATATGATCTTGGAGGGAGAATGGAGAAATGAGGTTTTAGGTAGGAAATAAGGATGAAAATGAGAGGTATAAGCCCATAATGAGTCTTTTAAGAGCAACAAGGTGACCTTGAGAAGACCAACTGAGGAATAGTGAAAATAAGTTTATAAGGATAATGAAAATAGTGAGATTTCTGAAAACATGTAATGTTTCAGTAAATATTGTTTTTAGAAGGCTTCCATAAATCTATAGTCATCCAAATATAGTGAAAAATACTGATAACTAACAGTGGCTCCAGCTGGGGAGGGCAGCTCCCTTGGGAGGTGTCCAGAACCTCAGAGTTCAAATATCTGGAAATTGTAGACCAATGCCTTGATTTTGCTTGGCATATTCCTCATTCTTCAATTGTTGATTTGTTGTTTTTCTTTGAAGTTGTGACCTTTAAATCTGAAAAACATGCTTGCTTCAACTCAATTATACCTACCCATCATACTTTTCCTAGCATTTTTCTTCATTTAGGTGCATTTAGACTTGCAAACCCTGGACATCATTTTTTATTTTGAAAGCACGAACTATTTATGTCTACCCTTATAACTTCCAAGAGCCCAGATTAGGATGATGAGCTCCTTTATTCTCTAGCTAATCTACTTATCTATCAAGGTTAAACAATTTCACAGATCTTCATTCTCTAATATACTAACATAAAATTTATAACATGACCAAATCAAGGTTGAGCAGCTTGGTTTGTCATGAGCTGTGGCATTTTGTACAAGTTGCACACAGATTTTATTTTTTCACAAGTAAAACTAGAAACTTGAGGGCTATAATTTGAAATTTGTCATGCATCCCTCACTTTTCTCTTTGGTTCAGATTTTGAACTTTGGGAACCAATATATTTTCCTAGCCTAATCTACTGATAAGCCAAGTTTAAATATTTTGAAACAATCTTCATTTCTAACTTATCAGTAATCAAATTAAATTTGTTTAACCATGATTAAGCAGTATGGCTAAACAATGTTTCATCAAAAAGTAGTGGCATTTGGACTTGTACACTTTCAGAAATATTCTTTTTAGTATGGGGCTTTACCTTTTCTTTCATCTGCCCTCTTTTCTCCTTTTTTGTTCTTCTTCTCTCTTTTTTTTCAAAACAATCTAAAACTAAAAAGATGCTCATAGTGCTGAGCCTATTGGCATACCTATCTATCCTAGTCTAACTTGGAGATTACATATACACTAGGTGAACTCTTTTCTCCAATGCAACCAGTCAAGTAAATGACTACATGATTGATTTTCATTAAGCTCTTTGAGTGTGTTGTGTTGAGATTCAGCAAGATGATGAGCTTAGTAAAAATTAAGCACCTTCACTAAGTGGGGCTCGCAGGCTATTTTTTGGTGTATGTATATTTTTAGATATGGTGAGCATATTCTATAAGTTACAAGATGTTATTTTCATATGGTTTATCAAGCTAGAAAAATAGATGAATTTTTTTTTTTAGAATATTGGGCGAAGTCTATTTATAGATAATTAATCTAAAAATAGATGCATGTCGATTATTATTAGCCCTTAATAATAATCCAAAAATAAATATCGACTTATTCTATTGGATCACTTTATTTCAGTGAGCAGATTTGGAAAATCAGTGGGCTGAAGGAATTACATAATTCCTAGGTTCGTTGGTGACTCATGCATGGATGAATTAGTTATAATTAAAGTGACAGAATTGGAAGAGTAGTTATGGGAGTCGTTATTTACTTTAACTCAGTTAAGTGAGTTAAACTCATTTGTGCTATTTGTATCTAGTTCTAACTGAAGATACACTAGTGAGAGTTTAGTGAATTAATTAATTAATTAATTCACAACTAGAGACTCACTTTCAACTTAAAAAATGCAACAGTTAACTACTTACATGTCAGTTCCAGTGGAGACCCAGTGGAGAGATAGGTGAAAGGGTGAGATGGACTATCTTTCGTGACTATAGTGATTCATCCAATGCATCTTACACACATTGGATATGACAATGAGGATTGCGCAGTCAAGGCAAGCCAAATTCAAATTAATTTAGGGGTCTTCTTCAGCAGGGATTCGTAGTGGAGGCAGGCTGTCAGGAGGCAAGAAATTGGTGCATAGATATGAAAATTTATGCATGACAGTGTGTAATGATTGTTGATTATACTGAGAGCTTTATGTACTAATCTTTCTATGAGATTATTACATGATCTATTTATATACATAATATATGATAGTTGAGGTTTTTAGCTTTAAACAAATTTGTTTATGTGTGATTGATTTTTCTTCAGATGTGTTTTGCAATTGGAAATTTAATTTCCACAAAGAATTAAGTGGAAGGATTTTGAATTTAACATAATTTAATTTGTTAGATCAGGGGGAGTAGTAATATACATGCATATTGTATAATTTCTACATGGTATAAGAGTAGTGTTAATCATTGAATATTGCAATCTTTAAGCGGTGCTGAGTTTTGTGTTGTTGGACAATTATAATTTGCTGCATAAATTTCTTGGTGCAATAGTTGATTTTCATTGAAATGGCTTTCAATGGGTTGCGGTGGGAGTATGCCCTTGAGTTTAGATCGAATTACATAGCTTGGAAGGACAGGATGGAGGCGGTGCTTGAAGATAATTATCTCAAGGAGTTCAATTATAGTGATGTTCCTAAGACTACTTCTAGCGATGCTGCATTACTTGACGTATGGCAAAAGAAGGTAGTGAAGGCAAGAAGAATTCTATTGGAAGGTGTGAAGGACCATATTGCATCAAGACTTCAAGATAAATCCACTCCATTTGCAATTTCAAAGGCTTTGACAGATCTTTTCCAAATCATCAATGACCATAGGAAGTTGGAGCTAAAAGATAAGCTCAGAAAAATAAAATTGGAGAAGGGCGACAGTGTTCCAAAATATCTCACGAAGTTTGTCCAATGTAGGGATGAGTTAGGGAGTTTGGGAATCATAGTTTTAGATGATGACTTGGTGAGCTTGGCTCTCCTTGTGTTATCAAAGAGTTGGCACAGTTATCAGGACTCTATCAATGGATGGGAGAAACTTCTAGATTGGGAACGAATTTGGTCAGATCTAGTGCAGGAGGAGATAAGGCGAAGTACCAGGGATGGTTCTTTATCGAAGAATGATGATGAAGAGAATTTTTATTTGGCTTCCAAATAAAGGAAATGGAAGGCGAATAAATCCCATCCAAAATCCGAGGCTAAAGGCAAGAAGCTGGATTTGTCTAAAGTGAAGTGTTTTCACTGTCGCGAACACGGGTATCTTGCCACTAACTGCCCACAGAAAAATAATAACAAGAAATTTGATGGGTATGTAGTGGGTGAGGCCTTAGCCTTGCAATTTTAACTTTATTTCTCTTTGATTGCATGCTTGGTTTCAATCGCAATGGGATCGGTTTGGTATCTTGATAGTGGTGCTTCCTTTCACATGACGGGAGACAAGGAGTTGTTTAACGACTTAGAGGAGAAATATCTCCAAATGCATATAGAGATGGGAAACAATGGTAGATATAGTGTGACTAGCATTGGAACTATTACCTTTGAGAGGGATTTAGGTAAACCATTTCTGTTGAAATATGTTATGCATGTTCCAGGTCTAAAGAAGAACTTGGTCTCGGTCGTGATGTTAGAGGAAAAAGGTTATAACATTGTTTTCAGCGAGGGAGAATCTTTCCTGCGACATAAAAAAACAGGTCAAACCAAGAGGATATGGATTCGAGTTAATAATATCTAGAAGTCGGAAGTAGATGGATGCACTGCAATGATGGGAAAAGAAGAAGAAGTGGTGAGTCGGGATGAGGTGAATTATGGCATAGACTATTGTGCCATCTTCACCATGGCGCCTTAAAGATTTTGCAGCATATTTCTACTGGACTTCCCAAGGGTACTCTTGTGCAATCATATCAGTGCAAGGGATGTACTATGGGTAAGTTTGTGAAGACCAATTTTCATGAGAAGGAGAACCGTGCTTCGGTGATCCTGGAGAGAATTCACACAGACATGTGTGGACCTTTCTTGGTTGCTTCAATAGTAAAACATAGGTATTATGTTATATTTATTGATGACTATTCTCGTAGATGTTTTATCTTCTTTATGCAGAAGAATATTGAAACATTATCAAAGTTTGGTGAGTTTAAAGCATTGGTGGAGGAGTCGGGGAAGCAATTGAAGGCTCTACGGAGCGATAATGGTGGTGAATATATCTCAAACGATATCAAAGACTTCTATAGCAAAGAAGGAATTCAAAGAGAACTCATAATGCCTCATAACCCACAGCATAATGGGGTCGCAGAGAGGAATAACATAACATTCGTGGGTGTTGCATGAGCTATGCTGCATGACCAGGGCCTACCAATGCACTTGTGGGCATAAGCATGCAACACTGTGGTTTATATGCAAAACCATTGTCCTCATAGAGTACTTGGCATGAGTACACTTGAAGAAGCGATTACTGGTAAGAAGCCTGATATTTCTCATTTGAAGATTTTTGGCTCATTTGTTTACATTCATTTGACAAAGGACACCAGGAAGAAGTTGAGGTCGACTGCAAAAGTTGGAATATTTGTGGGGTACACATAAACAACACATAATTACCGTGTGTATTTTCCAAATATTCGAATGACTATGGTGTGATGGGATATAAAATTCAATGAGGATAAATCCATGAAGTTGTCGCTTGAGAGGAAGTTACTCTTGCATTCAGAGGAGGAACTTCTAGTTCCCAAATATGAGCCTCAAGATGTGGATCAACCACTTGAGGAGGATCATGGAGTGGAGGAGTCCACTCATGCAGAGCCAAACATCAGAACAGTTAGAAGGCGTACCACAGAAGCTGAGAGGCTGAAGCTTGATGCAACACAGAATGTAGGAGTCCCCACATCATAGCGCAGACAAAGACAATCACCTGAATGATTCACTGGATACACGACTCTCATGAGAAAGTGTTTCATTATAGAGCCATATTCCTTTGAGGAATCAGCGTAGGAGCCCACATGGGTGGATGCCATGGTGGAGGAGTATGACTCCATTGTCAGAAACAATGCTTGGGAGATTGTTCCAAGCCCAATTGGTAAATCATTGGTAGGTTCAAGATGGATCTACAAGGTAAGGAAAGTTTCTGATGGGAGCGTCGAGAAGTATAAGGCAAGAATTTTTGCTCAGGGCTTCTCACAGATCAAGAGGATTGATTATGAAGAAACATTTGCACCTGTCGCATGGTATTCTTCCATAAGGACCATCCTTTCTCTCTCAGCGCAGATGGGTTGGAACATTCATCAGATGGATGTGAAGATTGTGTTCCTTAATGGGATCATTGCGAAAGAAGTGTACATTGAGAAGCCTAAAGGATTTTAGATCTTCAGCAGTGAGTCGCATGTGTGCAGACTCAAAAGAGAATTGTACAGGCTGAATCAAGCACCCTATGCTTGGTACACATGGATCGACAGCTATTTCACTAGACTTGGATTCATCAAGAGTGACGCAGATGAAAACCTATATCAAATTGTGGTGGAGGGTAAGATTTTAATCATTTTTATTTATGTTGATGATCTAATACTAACGGGTGATGATCAATTGATACACTCATGCAAGGAAGACCTTGCAAAGGAGTTTGTGATCAAGGATTTGGGCCTCCTTCATTATTTCCTTGGATTGGAAATATGGCAGCAAGAAGGTGAACTATTTGTGTCTCAAGGCAAGTATGCTCGGGAGATACTTGGTAAGTTTCACATGCAGGACTGCAAGCCCATGGATACTCCTCTTCGAGGAAATTGGAGGAAAGAGGATGCTACATCGGCAGAGGTAGTGGATGCTACTGTCTATCGAGAGTTGGTGGGTTCGGTCATGTATTTAGTTAATACAAGACCAGAGATATGCTATGCGGTGAACCAACTTAGTCAAGTGATGGTTAAGCCTACCAAGCTCTATTGGAAGGCAGGAAATCATGTCCGTAGATATCTTAGGGGCACATATGAGTATGTCTTATGGTACAGACAAATGGATGAGGTGAGTTTGCATGGCTTCATAGATGTAGATTGGGTAGGAAACCCAATGGACAGAAAGAGAACATCAGGAGGGGTTTTTTGTATCGGATCTACATAATTTTCTTGGTACAACAAGAAATAAATATCCGTGGCACTCAATTCAGCTGAATTAGAAGAATACATGGTAGCAAGTCAAGCTGCATGTGAGGCTATCTGGATGAGGAAGATCCTGATCATTTTTTTTGGTTCTCATTTAGAAACTACAGTGATACATTGTGATAATCAGAGTTGCATTAAAATATTGATAAATCATGTGTTTCATGATAGATCAAAGCATATAGATATCCAGTATCATCATATCAGAGATTGTGTGCAGCGAAAGATCATGTTGCTTCGATACATTCCGACGGAAGATCGGGATTCAGATATTCTAATGAAGGCGCTCACCAGGATCAAATTCGAATACCATAGAGGTAGGATCTGGGTGAAGGATAATCCCTATCTTGTTGAGAGGGAGTGTTGAGATTCAACAAGATGATGAGCTTAGTGAAAATTAAGCACCTTCACTAAATGGGGCCCGTAGGCTATTTTTAGTTGTATATCTATTTTTAGACATCGTGAGCATATTCTATAAGTTGTAGGATGCTATTTGTAGATGGTTGATCAAGTTGGAAAAATAGATGAAATTATATTTTTAGAAGATTGGGAAAATTCTATTTATAGATCACTAATCTAAAAATAGATGCATGTCAATTATTATTAGCCATTAATAATAATCCGACAATAAATATCAACATATTCTCTTGGAGCACTTTATTTCAGTGAATAGATTTGGAAAATCAGTGGGCTGAAGGAATTACTCAATTCCTAGGATGGTTGGTGACTCATGCATGGAGGTCTCAATTAGAACTGAAGTGACAGAGTTGGAAGAGTAGATATGAGAGTTGTTATTTAGTTTAGCTCAGTTAAGTGAGTTAAACTCAGTTGTGCTAGTTGTATCTAGTTATAAATGAAGATAAACTGGTGAGAGTTTAGTGAATTAATTATTTAATTAATCCACAACTAGAGACTCACTTGCAACTAAAAAAATACAACAGTTAACTACTTGCTTGTCAGTTCCAGTGGAGAGATAGGTGAAAGGGTGAGATGGACCATCTGTTGTGACTATAGTGATGCATTCAATGCATCTGACACACATTGGAGATGCCAATGAGTATTTTTCATTCAAGGCAAGGCCAATTTGAATTCATTCATGGGTCTTCTTCAGCAAGGATTGCATAGTGGAGGCAGGTTGTCAAGAGGCAAGAAATTGGTGCATAGATATGCAAATTTCTACATGACAGTGTGTAATGATTGTTGATTGTAATGAGAGCTTGATGTACTAAGCTTTGTATGAGATTATTACATGATCCATTGATATATATAATATATTATAGTTGGGGTTTTTAGCTTTAAGCTTTCCTGTTAAACAATTGTGTTTATGTGCGATTCATTTTGCTTCATATGTGTTTTACAATTGCAATTTAATTTCCGCAAAAAATTAAGTGGAAGAATTTTGTATTTAACATAAGTTAATTTGTTAGATCAAGGGAGTTTGGTAATATACATGCATCTTGTATAATTTCTATAAGATTAAAGACAAAAATTCCACTCCCATCTCACTCGCTTTTGAACAACAGTGCTCAAAATCTTCTTTAAACTCTGCAACAAACTACTCTTGGCATGTTTTACTCCCTCTTTAAATGTATCTAAGAAACTAGCAAAAATATCTTTGAATAATACTTGGCTATGAGGATTTAAACCATAGGCTTCATCCAGGACTACTCCTTGTTCCACTTTGGTGTGCTCGGGGTTCTTTCAAGAAAGACACTCCACCTCTTCTTCATGACGATCTGATTTAGTAGCCTCACAATGTATTACTATGTTGTTCTCCAGTGCACCTGATATGCTCTGATTGGGTGGTTTGAATTATGTCTGAAGGTCCTCACCAGAAGCATTCTCTGGCAATAGGTCTTCTTGAGAAAGTAGTATAGCACCAGTATTAATCTGTCCTATAGTATCTGTATGAGAAAATGCATTAGTGGATAGGTCAACAGTGGAATAAATAGGAATATCTTATTTACATAAAAATTTGGAGGTTGGTTGTATTTTTAGGATCTTATTGATTTCTTCTTTAGTTAAAAGAGGAGGCATTTTTTGCTTTCTTTGGACAGAAACTCAGTTTCCCTCTTTCTCTTGTGAAGGTTGGTCATAAGGCGGAAGGTCTTCTTGAGCCTCACATAGAAGAGGTGGTGAATCATCACTTGTCCCTTCAGAGAGATCCTGCGGATTTTCTTCCATTCCCTGATTGAATTCATCCTCAACCAACTCCTCTTGGTTGTCACGACAGTTAATTTCAGTATGAAATGCATGAATTTCCTCTAATAGATCTTCAAGACACCAATTTCCCAAATATTCATCAATGTTTACAAGGTATTGTATGATATCTTCACATTGATCACAACAATTTTAAGATAATGATAAAGATGAATCATTTTCTTCATAATGCTCATAAAACACCTTGTGGAAATATTTTAAAGAAAAAAACTAACAGGGTCTAGACCTTCATATCATTCCCTTGCGTTACCTTCTAATGTCACCATTAACATTTTCAAGAGGCAGTCCTCATGCAATTCAATTTTTAACCTCCATGTATGTATATGAAATTTGATGAGATGTAACAAGGGGTCATCAAACTTTTCATCTTGAAACATAGGCAGGTTTGTGTCTGAAAGGCATTTTGTGGGTGAATCCAAGAATGTGATCTTTGTTCATTGGAGCATACCTGCATTGTATAATTGGATTCATATTTGTCAATCAATCAGAGGAAAGGGTTACTGCATCTTTATAACCAATCTAAATTCCTTTACCAGTGGAGTATTTAGGTTTATTGAGAGTTGTGGAGTCATCAGGTGGATGATTCTAGTTGTTTTTAGGATTTATTTTTTGTCATACCATCAACAATTGGATACCAATCTTGAGATATTTTTTGGGTTTTCTGAGTTTTTTATATAACACTAAGATTATCAATAAGTGTCCCCAGTGTAGTTGTTGTTGGTGTCCATATGTGAACAATATCCAACCATTTTTCCACATAAATTATCAACCCGTGGGTGTTATTTATTTCAAGACTAATGTGCACAGTATATTCAAGAGAAGACACACAACCTGCTATTGAATCATAGGCTTAAATCAATGAACACGCAGAATACTATAACAACAATTAAATGGATTGTAGAATTAAAAATGTATTCACAGCAATTAAAATATTATACTGGAACAACAGAAACAAAACCAAACTTAAAACATGAAATCAACATGTTAGAGCTCAAATCTACCTTAGGCTGAAATAAGGTAAAACTCAAGGCAACATAAAACCAAGCTCAACCTCGTAGCTAGCCCTATGAGGACAGGAGAGGGCTCTCTCCAGGTCGATCTCGATAAAATGATCAATAGAGTGCAAGATGACTTAAAATGGGAACTGATTTTAGGCTAGTAAATAGATAGGAAGGAGTATTTTGATAAATGAATGGGTTTTCTGGGCAGTATGGGGACAAAGGATGGCATGGGCAGGGAAATTAAATGAAAGACGCAGATTATCTCATGAGGCAAGATAGGCAAGAGCTTAAGCATCCAAATTGAAATTATATGGAGTGGAAGGATTGTTAAGGAAGCTGAAAAGGGCATTTATGAATGAATCCTTTTTAGACAGAAGAAGAAACAAAAAACATGAACGCTTCTCCCGGGCAGAGCAATACATTGGATTCCACCTTTCTTACTCAGAAGCATTCAAATTGAAATGATTATTAATGAACTGTGAAACATAACATGATACATATGAAAACAAAAGAAGAAACACATGCTAAGTCGTTACCACATGGATCTTATGAAACAGAGCTGCAACTTTCATTAATTCTCTGTCAAACAACTGTACAATGAAACTCTGTATTTCTCCTCCACACACCTCTCCCCGAACTCTCCTTGCAAATGTTTTACAATACAATAAATAGACTCAATCTGTGGGAAAATAGATCAACTCAAAATGAGGGATTATTTAATCATTTTTAACAAACAAAAGATGAAGAGCCAGCCATCTGTTCTCAAAAGAGGCAGCGTTACATATGAAATCTGATGATAACCAATGTAGAGGCAACAAATGTAGCTGTATATCCCTTCTGAATCATAACTGAAGTCAGAAATAGACCATATATTCCTATTTCTTTGCCACGGTAGATGTTTTTGTGGCATTCGGTCTTTGACTATTCACCTTCCCTTGCGTTCCATCGGAATCCCCTGGTGAATTATTTCAATTTCAATGAAATCTCCATATATGGTGTTTTTTTTTAGATCGAGCTTATAGATGCTTTATTTTAATTGGCTTCCGCTTTCCCTTTTCAATAACCACCTAATGCCCCATTCTATCCCAACCTGTCTGGGCATCTCTATTTTTTGCATCAATATTACCAAGCATCCCATAAATTCGTGCCATTTCCAGCTCATGATGACAACTGTGCCCGGAGAGGGTTGCATGGTTGAACTCAATGTTCAATTTAAATTTATTTGCAAGTCCATATCTCTACAGGAAACCCATTGTTGTTGCAGAGACACGCGCAAGCAGAGAACATCGGTCAGATAGCTTCTCGTCCACAACCTTTCAACTAAACATCTGAAGGAGAATAGTGCATTCATTTTTCCCTTTGGCTGAAATATCTGAGCCATGTTTCTCTCTGCTGCACATAGGTCGAGGATTCCATCAAATTTGTGTGTGGATCCATAGACCTGGATCATTCGACTCGAATGGAGCCTGGTAACTATAATATGTTTTACATTATGATCCCATTGCAGTTGCGGAGCAACATATTTGTGATCCCTATTTAATTGATTTTGTTGTCTATCTTCGTTAACCATGCAGGCTGTTAATTAATACGCAATAGGCATTCATTTCTTGCAATCTCCTTTGTCTCCATTTGAATGAGCGATTTTTCTACCCATTATCATGTGTACATCGATCAAACCTGTCGACCAGAACACCCACAGGACACGTGAGCAGACAAGAATGTCAAATTTCATGTCTTGAATGTAATTTGAGCATCAGAGATAAAATTTCAAGTTGGGGGCTCTGTGCGCCGCGTGGAATCCCAACGCGCCGCGCTCAATGGGTGCGCCGCGCCAGAAGGAAATAACACAGTGTTTTTTGGCCGAATGCGTCGTGCTGAAAAAGTGCGCCGCGCCTCTTTTCTATGCGCCGCGCCCTATTTTCAACTCAGTGAACTCTCACGCAAACGTAAATTTCGCCTTCCATGATTTGAAATCGACTTTCTCATTCAAGCTTGAATGCACAAGAACATTTAAACATATGAAAATATCTTTAAAACCATGGAGTTTGATTTTTGTCTTACAATACCTATTTTTGTAATGTTTGGGCATGGGCACTTTTTCATATTTTACACAAACTCTGAACTTTGGCAGCTTGACATTTAGCATAAACTTTGTGTTGTTTTATTTGGGTTTTTGACTTGGGCAATGATACTTTTGGCTAATTTTTGCGGGGTAATTGGTACAAGATCTCGATTTGACTTAACAAAACCCACTGGTTGAAAATTTAGCACTTTCACAATGAATTCTATTCTTGATGGCTTTCGACTCTTGGACTGAAAAATGGGTTTCTTTGTTGTCTTTTGGGGGGATGGTGGCATGAAGTTTGGCAAGGAAGACCAGAGTTTGCCTTTGAAATCTTCATGGCGGATGAATTTTTTTTTTTTAAAATACACTTATTACAAACAACTAATTTGACATTTTCTTCTCCAAAACAGAGTTTTGGAGAAGAATCAGCCTTGCGCATTACTGATGATGAAACTCTTGAAATAAGAAACTTATTGAACCTCCCTTCTGGCCCGCAGGTGTTATTCAACATTCTGAAGACAAACCCTAGACCTAGAAAGTGAAATGACTCTTTTCTGGACCACAGTAACATCAATGACTGCAAATGACGAGAAATGAACTTTGGTGAATTTGACTCTGGTGGAGGACTGACAAGACCGAGTCTAACATTGGCTCCAATGGGGATGGAAACTGCCGCTTCTTGGAGGTGCCAAGAACTGCAGATCTTTGGGAGAGCAGACAGTGCCTCCATCCATTAGGCTATGGAGTCCATTATTTTGACAAACCACATAAGATTTTGACTCGTTTATTGATTGAAACTTGACTGAAAAGACTGAAAACTAACTCAACAAATGACTCAAAATGACTAAGACCTGAACTTAAAACTTAAAGCTTGCTGGTAGTACATGACCACCTGTGTTTCCTACAAGACAATATACCATCAAACTATATCATAATGCCAATGTAACAAATCAAGCAGATGCCTTCTTGACTGATTCTCCCGATCAGATTTCCTGGTCAACAATAGACACTGATAACTGGGCATCAAAAAACATAATTTACCATGATCTCCTTCATCACTAAATACAACAATAATCACTTTCACTACTGACTGCAACAAATCTGCCATTGGATCCTGAAAAACATGAAGATTTACCTCCTGCTGAAAGAACAAGGTGTCTTTTTCTCCTACTTCTGATCTTTCTTCAGTAAAAGTCTGTTCCTGGCTTTCAAAAAATTCTGAACAAATTGATGAGCAGATCTCCTCTTGGAAAAACATTTCGACACATGAAACATATGAAGAAGAATCTGAAAGGGAATCCTGAATGTTCTGATCTTCTACAGTCTAAATGTATTGTAGGTCATCTTCATATGATATGACATCCATATTATCATGTTCCTCATTACATTCATCAATCATGAGAATAGAAACTTCAGATGATTCTTGAAGCCCAACACTATCATTTCTATCATCTACCGTAAATTCATCCAAAGGAACTTCTTCACTTACTTGAACACAGATCTCATCTTGTTGTTCATGAACTGACTGAATTACCTCTTTATGAAGACTCTGTTCTGATGAACTGAGAACATATGGATCTATAAATGTGTCGTCTGCATCCCAGATGATTTCAACAGCAGAATTCTCCTTGATGGGATTTAGCACAAGGTATTCTTGGTCATCACGATCCGAATCTGAATCTGAAGTAGCTGACTTGACTTTATCACAATCTGCAATCTGCATGCTGTCTTCTTTTGTGGGCAGATCTGAAATGAGACTTTCTCTTTCATCATCTTCAACCATATGGCAAACTTCAACCTGCTGATCTTCATAAGTGTCCTCTAAGTTTTCTATGTGCTGCTGAAATGGGTTTTCATACAATGCTTCCATGATTTCTTCGTCCATCAATTCATTATTTCCATAACCATTCTCAAGATCTTCAATGAAATTGTGAACATGGCTACAACAGTCTTGAACTAAATTCAAAGATGGATATGATTCTTTATATCTTTCAAAGAATATCAAATGAAAATCCTTTAAACAGTAAATAGATGCAGATGGAAAACTTTCATACCAGGATCGGGCTTCATCTTCCAGAGTAGCCATAAATATTTTCATCAAACAGTCTTCAGGAAAATTGATCTTAAATTTATGCACATGAATGTGAAATTTCACCAGATGAAGAGCAGTGTCATTACCTTTCACATTTCTGAACATAGGAAAATTCTGAAGCCAATCCACCTTGGGCATCTTATTCGGAAAACCTGGGATGTGATCTCGGCTCATGGGAGCATATATTCTTGCAATCTGGTCCATCTTGACAATTTTGAAGCTACTGATCTGCCTGCAGTGAAGTCACCATGAAGCACTGATTTCTGGATTGTTCAGTGAATGAAGTCGCCAGGTGGATGATTTCAGCCTTCTTATATTTCTGACTGTTGTCCACCATCAACAATCAGATCTGAACTTGATACATGTACTGGGGCAAGACAATATACAAGTCGAGTGTCACATTCAAAAGCTATACCGGAGATGGACTGAAGCAACGTTTATCTACTATGCACTCACAAAGCAATGTGCAGTTTGAAGGCTACCTGGCGTGACTTCAGGCTCCGTCTGTAGCTCATGAAACAAATGACATCAACAAGCAAACCAATTCTTCCCCAGTATGGTCGCCACTATGTTAGCGCTCGAATCTGCCTTAGGCTGAAGAAGGTAGGACTCAAGGCAACATCAAACCAAGCTCAGCCTCGTAGCTAGCCCTACGAGGACAGGAGAGATCCCTCTCTTGTCCTCTTAGGGCTAGCTATGAGGCTGAGCTTGGTTTGATGTTGCCTTGAGTTTTACCTTATTTCAGCCTAAGGTAGATTCGAGCTCTAACACCTTGCATACTTGAAGAGGATATTTGACTCAAACGGATTTGAAGAGAAAAGGTCAAAGAAGAAGCACCAAGGGGATCATGAATTTTCTGAAAACTCTTGGAATAATCCTAATACCATGTTGTCAAATAGAGGTAACTCTGTTTTCTATTTTCAAGAGTTGAATGGACAAAAGATGTTAGGAGATCATTTTGAAGACAGGATGCTCAAACACTACATTTGTCAAGATGCTTAGATTTAAAATTTCCACTCATTGTACATACCATTGTGTGAATAAAAAGTAAAAAAGAGAGAAAAATATAAAACATAGAAAAAATGGAAAAGAGGGAAGACTCAAAATAAGGTACAACCCCATACCCAAAAAATAGTGATACCAAAAGTGTGCAAGCCTAAATTCCATTACTGATGCAAAAAGAATCTCTTGTTCAAGCTATCTAGCCTAATCATGGCTGAACATGTTTTAAATTTATTATTGATAAGTTAGTGAAAAGAATGTTGGTCAAAACATTGAAGCTTGACTTGTCAAAGAAAATAGATTAGGAAAGAAATATACTGGTTCCACATGCTCAAAACAGAACCAAGGAGAAAAACAGGGATGAATAGCAAACTATGTATCTTAGCCCTGATTTTTCTAGTCTTAGTTTGTATAAAAATAACATTTGTATGCAGCTTGTTTTTATGCCACAAACCCATGATAAATCAAATTTTCTAATCTTGATTTAGTCATGCTTTCAATTTCATGTTTTTAGCTTAGTGAATAAATCCTGTCAAACAGTTTAACCTTGACAGTTGAATCGAATAGGTATAGAATCAAAGGAGTTCAATAGCTTAATCTGAACTCCCAAAAGAGATAAGTGTAGAAGTAGATAGTTTGTTTTCATTTTCAAAATAAAAATGTCAATGGGTTTGCCAGTTCAAGTGCACCTAAGGAAGAAAAAATGTTAGGCGAGTAGGTTGAGTAGGTAAAAGTGAAGTTGAGCTAATCATGCTTTCAGATTTTCAAAATCACTACTTCAGGGAAAGCAGTAGCAAAATAAAAGATAAAATCTGCCCAATGAATGAGGCACTGGTCTTCATAAACCAAGAGATTTGAAATTCTAGACAACTCCTGAAAAGGAGCTGCCCTCTCCAAGTGGAGCCACTGTTAGTCATCAATAATTTTTACCTATTTAGATGATTAAATGCTTTATCCAAGATTTCTAGAAACATAATTCAAGAATCATATGAGTTCTAGAAATCTCCTCAAAGAGAAATTTATTGTTTATCCCACTTCATTGTCAAAGCATGGCCAATCTATCGCCTAGACAAGACCAATGTCCCTAACTCTCATTATGTTTGCCATCTCTAGCTATAAAAATATGTCTCTATTTTCCTAAGCCCTCTACTTTCACACCTTGTTTTTCCAATTAAACCAAACTTTTCTCCTACTCACCAAGTTCCTCAAGCAATGGTGTTGTCAAAACTCCCTATCTAAAAGCTCTTTGAAGTAAAACAAGTTTTTCTAGTTGTCTAGGATGGTAGTGCATAATAGAGTGTCAAAAACCTTGCCTCCTCATCCAAACCCTGTTTGAAGTTTTCAATCAAAAAACATATTCCAAGAGCATTACCATAAGTCAAATAGGGTCACCTAGGTTATGCACTATCATGGTTCTAAATGCACTACTTCCACAAGTATTCAAAGGTGAAGTCAAGAGAACACAAGGATGAGGCTTGTAATTATACAAAGAACATCAAAAGACCTCCAAAGATACCCTCTTGATCAAGAAGTAAGCCTGCAAAGGAGCAATTTATCGTGTCAAAGAATTTCTGTAGGAATGTCTTTATAAATGGTCAACAACAGAAATAGAGTCAAAGTAGGAGGCCTAAAAACTTATAAAGACATTCACAGATGATAGTAAGAATATAGCAGGTTTAAGTTTACAAGGAAGAACATTATCTAATTAGAGAGTGTTATGAAGTGTTGCCCATCAAAAGGTCCATGCAGGTCATAAAAGACAGTGGCACTAAGCAACACTGTACCTCAAATCAAAAATATCATTTAAAAGTTATTTGGCTTCAAGCATGAAACTTGTAGAGGGATAGCTACCCTTTGCTTACATTCCTGCAAAGAATACCAAAAGACATTAGCTTAGCCATGAGGTAAGGTAAAGTAATGAGAGGCATCATCATAAGAGGAGAATTCACAACCAAGAAGAAAGTAGCAAGGTATGTGTTTTATGGAAATAAAGGTTCATGACTGTTTTGACCAAGAAATAGAGAAATGATAAGGATACAAAGGCAAAGAACACGTAAAAACCCTTCAAAATATCATTGAAGGCTTTAGACATAAAATAGTAAGTTTGATAAGTGTCTCTTTGACAACTCAGAAGATAAGATTGTTTGTTTTTTCTGAAGTATCCCAAAAAAATCATAAGCTTGGGAAGATAGACAAAGAGGGTCAAATTAGTGACCAAGAAACCTCCTTCATCAAAGCAGATGGTTTCAAGGGTTTTCCAATTACCCTAGGGTTTGGAAAACAAGCACTATACTCCACAAGGTCAAAAGGAAAGAATGTTTTCAACACAGAATATCAGTCAAAAAGAGAAATGGAAAAAGGGATGATTTTGTTGTTTATAAGTGTTAAAGTCAAAAAACAGGTTCTTTTTCCAAAAAGGAATGAGAGGCATAGGCTTGGTGTCTTCAGGTAAGGTGTCGAATTAAAAGAGCCTTAAGAGGCCTCCTGCAATGAATAAAAGCAACTTTGTCAATCAAATATGCTACCTATAACACCAAACCAGTCAAAGACATAGTGAGAAAAAGTAAGAAAACAAGAACATTACAAAAGTGGGTTTCGACATCAATTTTATTTTTCAAAAGGGTTATAAAGGCATTTTTTGTATTCCCCCCACACCATTTGTCATCTCCAAGCCAAAAGAAGCCATTGAGAGAAGGTTTCAAAATTTTTTGTGCAAGTCAGCGAAAATCTCCAGGTGTTACGCACCGAGGTCAGCGCTACACACCTAGCCTTCGACGATACACACAGGAGGGGTAGCTGTAGTGTTATTTAACACTATGCTATGCATCGAGGGCCCGACGCTATGCATCTGGGCCGATGTTATTCACAGACATAGCAGAGTGTCTTCAAACTACCTGTTACGCACCTGTGCTACACTCCTGAAGCCCGACTGGCTCGTCACCTGCCTGTTATGCACCAGTGTTACGCACCTGCGCTATGCTCCTGAAGCTCGACTGGCCCGTCTCCTACCTGTTATGTACCAGTGCTACGCATAGGTGCTACAGACTGGTGTTACGCATAGATAGAGTTTGTCTAAAATTGTTAAAGGAAGTCAAAATTTCGATTTTTCACCTTCAAAGCCTCTGCAAAAGTCAAGACACAAGGTTGGTGATTTTTTTCTTGCCTCCCAAGATTTAATTTTCCTAAGAAAAGTCATATTTAAAGGCTTAATTAAACCAAACCCTAGGCTGCATAAAAACTCAGTTTTAAATACCTTTGGTTAGGGTTTGAAGGAGAAAATTTTTATATGTGCCAGAGGAGGCTAAGTGACATCAAACAAACCTCTAAACATTGAGTGCACTCTATTGTCCAGGTAAATCCCCTCTGCAGATAGAGGCGATCACTCTAGCCCTAGGGTGGGTCTAGTAACTATGGGAACATACTAACATCTACCTTCCTAGGTTGTAAATTAAATTCAAAGCAAGGAAGATGTGCTACCTTGTTTTGATGCTATGTTTTCTTCTTCCGTTGAAGCCTCTTGATCTGTCGCTCTTCTCCAGCTCGATACATGTTGCTATCAATGTTCGATTACCTATACAGACATTCAAGACAACACGAATAGCGTAACACCACGACAAACATAAAAGAATTACAACCTATCTAACTGATCAAGGAATGCTAGAAATATCATTATAGATGTAAACAAGAATGGAAGATAAACATCAGATGCATTTTATTATGATAAAGACAAGGGGAGTTTACAACCAAGCCTTGATGTTGAGGCTCTCCTTCGGCAGATCTATATCCAAGCATGTTTGCAACACTCTCACACATAAAGGTCTAAGATCTCACTATGTTCCCAGTCACACAAAACAATCACACTCTGCACTATTCTCCCGAAGCTATGATTGCTTCTTTTCTTTATACTAACTTTTTCAACTATCTATTCAAATATTCAGCCATTCAGCTAGCACATCAATGGAAGATGTCTATATTTATAGAGGAGAGGAGGAGGTTGGGATCCCTACAATAGTGGAAGGGAGGCCTTATTCCTTGGGAGGTTTTCCCATAAGGTGGAAACAAGAGGCCAAAGGAGGAAGTCCATGATTATTCAGTCGAACCACTCCCTATGACTCATCCATGAAGTTTTTGTGATTGAAACTTCGCCTCTATTTTTAAAAAAAATTCCATAAACAGCTTAGCGCGAGCAGCTCACTAAGACAGAGCACCAACTGGCGCGGGCTTAGTGTTAATTTTATTCATTGGTGCAAGGGAATAACAGGCTACCAACGCCAAGGGAAAAACAAGTGTTTTTAGTGGTCTGCTTAGGAAAAGGTCAGCAAAGGGAATGTTGTCCTCATGGCAAGGGATGCAATGATGGTATTTGCAAGGCATGACACTTCTAATTAGTCAGAGAAATGACCCTCCAATGTGCGAGATGGGGATTGTAGGGACAATGAAAAATTACTGTGTAACATATGCCCCCTAAAGTATGAAATCTAAACATGAGTGAGTGGTGAAATGCTTTACAAGTAAGTGCAAGGAACCAGATGATACTATCGAGAGACCTGCAAATCAAGCATAAATACATATACATAACTGAAATCTCTATTGAAAATACATGAATCCATGGTATAGGCACAACTATCCATCAAGAAAAGGATCATGTGAATGGATCCTTGGCATGGAAGCATCTATCCGAATAAAGGGATCATATGAAATAGATCCACGGTATGGGTGCAGCCATCCATATAGAGAGGATCAAAATAAGAGAATCCATGGTATGGTCGTAGCCATCCGTCTAAAGAATCATGTATATAATCATGAATGACTCATCACTCCTTGCAACTTGGACTGTTGTGATCGAAGCCCAGGGTCTTGCACTCCAACACCACCCGATCAAAGTAAAAATTCCAACATGTGAATAGACACATTGAAGTCAAACATGCTAGAAAATCACTTGATTACCGGTCAATGATGTGAACCATTAACAAGTGCGAGAGAAACCACCCATAATTTTAATGGCTCTCAAGGTACTACTAGTAAAATCCATGAAATGTGAATAGTGAGCTGAAGTCGAACACCCGTGAAATCACCCAATCGAAGGTCAATGATGTGAACCTATCATTGAATGCAAAGAAATTTCCATTAGGGCATGCGAGATCTAAGGCACTATAAAGGAGTCTCTAGATCAACTTCCCAGATAATGAGTTGAAGTCGACAGGAAGTGATCCGTCGAAGGAGGGTCATAATGAATCCCACATCATCGACACGAAATGGAGAAGGTAATATAAGTGTGAATCAAGATTGAAACAGAGGATCAGGGAATGTACAAACTGCAGAAGGATTTTCTCTTGAACATATTGGTGACACGACTTTGGAATTTGGAAGCATTTGACTCAAACAGGATCAGAGGTCATGTTAACAAAATTGGTAATCGAATGAGAGGCAAACGGATTTCCCAAACCCATGGAGGCAAAGTGACAGAGTGAAGATATCCCAACCTGACACAAACTGCAGACAAGTTTCATGTTCAAGAGTGACATACTGCCGACACAATTGATGAATAACTTCCATTTTCCCCCACCATTTCTGGCAAGTATCTCTTTATTTTTACGCAAGCTTGAAGAGGATACCATATGTTTTTCATATAATTTTTTCCTTTGGACAAATCCAACCTAGTACATTTTACGAGCCCTAGAAAGGAGGAACTCGAATAACGTCAGAACGATGGATTCTGATGTCATTAGTTTTAACGAGTCTGACAAAGGAAGAACTCGACATATTTTCATGTTTAGAGAGTTTGAAAAAATAGCGGAAAAGAGAACTCCAATAGTCCCTTTTTGTAAATAGTCTTACAGATATGAAAAGGTAGAAAAATGTGTTTGAGAGAACCTCTTAGTCGTGATCGGCTAAGGTATTCCTTGTTCATAAATAATCTATCCCAGCTCAAAAAAGGGGTAAACATATACTGGGTAGATATCATTTTGTAGCCAATTTAACGAGTTCAAAACTACAAGTGTATCAGCAATCTTTTCAGTTTTAGAGAGTTGGAAAAGAGTTGAAAGGTGACTCGATCTGGAGGAACGAGTGGTATAAAGGGTAGCAACTAGTTTCGATAATGGTGGAACTGCTCAGAACAAGTAAAGGTCAAGAGGCTGGCTAACAAGTCCACTCATCGCATCGGTTCCTCAGGATTGGGTAAAACAACCAAGTGAAGGCATATGATTGGTCGAGTAGATAGGGACGATGGAATGAGAGAACCAAGGCTCATCTGGCAAAACAAACTGATAAAATGACAATCACAAGAGGTAAAATGGGAATGGTTTCATTTTTACACAAGCTTGAAATCAGGAAACTCTGCTTAGAATTGGTTTCATTTTTACATAAGATTGAAAAAAAAGTAAACTATGCTTGAAAAATAGGCATGCCCCCCAGCATGGTCTCTCAATTCGAGGTGTACATGCCCCCCAAGCTGCAGTCCATAGGAAATGGAGTGAAGGTTCAAATTACGAGATCAAGAGAAAGACTCAACTGGGATTTTACGAGATCTTATAAAAGACTCGAATTGAACAGGTACGTGTTTCATTGTTTTAACGAGGTTGACTCATTAAAATAACTATCCTCAAAACCTAATTCAATTTTTATCGAGGTTGACATAGAAAACGAACTATCCTTGAAACATCTTGTTTCATTTTTTAAGGAGCTTAACACAAGAAACGAACTATGCTCTGGACACCTTGTTTCATTTTTTAATGAGCTTGACACAAGAAAATGAACTCTGATCCGAAGAAAAATTATCATGATGAATAAGAAGTCATAGCTTCCAAGATGTTCTCATCCGATGGGAGAAAAACATCTCAGAAATCAGGACCCAATGCCCCCAACACCTGATGCACAACGACACTATCAATGAATGCAGGTACGGGAAAGGTAGCCACATAATTAACTTGGGGTGGAGAAGATACAACCAGTAGATAAAGACCTAGAAGGGATCATGGTGGACCATATTTCATGTTAGGACCAAAGAATGAAAGCTAATCAATGGTCACGATCCAACCTTGGTGCGAAAAACACATCACACAAAAGAGGGAGGAGACAAGTGCTCTCATGGCATAAGTATAATCGTGGCCCAAGAGTAAATTAAAATACAAGGGGCCTGGAATAGCCATCACATCCATATGGATGGTTTTCCCTCCCAAAGTAACAGGCAACTTTGGAAGGATCCCTAACGGTTGACTAGTTCCTCTGTTAAACACCAACAGATTCTGCGTAACAGGCATAAGCAGCGGTGAACCAAAATCTTGCCAAATAGTTGAGGATAAATACTAAAAGATGCACCTTCATCTATAATGGTGTTGGGTATGACCAAATGGGAGGCCTGTATCATGATCTCAAAGGGCACATAAGAAGGAAGGTGATAACCTGCAAATCGACCCCAATCGAAGGAAGCGACCAAACTACTTGGAGGGGCTACCATCAAACCGAGATGGTCTTCCCCTAGTGTTACAGGATAAGAAGGAGCATCCTCTGCCACCTCCATCATGGAGGCAGAAGGAGTATCCTATGGGACCTCCATCATGGGAGGCAGGAGAGTAGCTTCCTGAGATATAGGGACAGGAGAATCTTTCTCCAAGTCTGAGGAATCTGAAGAAACAAAAAGAAGCTGAGGGATGTGAGATCCACCCTCAACGGAAAATACTTGGTGCACCACATATGGGGCCAAATCAACCAATCGTATGACCAATGGTTGGTCAGGGATGGATTCATGATGGTGAATTTCTAGGGGAGCAGGATCAAGCAAGGATGACTCTTGACTAATCATTGAATCAACTGGTGAAGGACTCAAAGAAAGTTGTTTGTAACCAGCCGAAAGGCACGGTGTAGAAACAGTCGAGTTGTCCAAAACTCTCTTGTCTTCATCCATATATGGACAAAGGTGAATGGCATGATTCCCTTCACACAACTTACAGGGATTGGTGAGCTTACTTTGAATCTTAGGAGCTTTACTAGCATTAGCTGAAAATGTGCCCCCAACTTGACTCCCGAAAGCCAAAGGCAACGGCAGACGACCATTGGACCATACTTCGAGCACCTTGGGAATTCCAGGGTAGTCTCGAAGAAGGTGGCCACCTTTGCAAAACATGCAAGGGAATTTTAATTTCTGTGGAGGGTTGGAGGGTTTATCAAGAGCAGATGTTTGGAAGCAACAACTGCAAAATTAGCCTCTTGCTTATCTGAATTCTTCTTCTTCTTAGCCACCTGGGTACTAGAATCCAAAATATCATCAGGCGAAGTAGAAGATGAGGATGAAGAAACAGGCGAAGAAGGGGAGATGCCAACCTTCAAACCAACATGGTGTTGCTCAGGCGGAGGAGTAGATGGTATGGTAGCCAGAACACTTGAGACCACAAAGGTTTAAAATAACCAAACCGGCAACCCAACAGTTAACCCAGGGAGGGATAACGTGGCCATATAAGGAGAACCAATATTTCCTAAAGTAGGAAAAGGACTAGGAATCCCTTCAGAGGGGACTCCTTGATTGGAAAACTCTGGAAAAGTTGCCATTGGAAGCGAGCTTGAAATAAAACACTAAGGACAAAAATTCTAACCAGGGATATTTCGTGGGTGATTAATTTTTAAGACAATGGAACCAGACTCTGTTGTTTCATGTTTTAAGAGTCGAGAAACAAGAAAAAGGTGACTCTATCACCTTCAGGTTGGACACGAGCTTGAGAGGACAAAATCTCGATGATATTTTCAGTTAAAAGAGTCAGTAAAGATCAAAGTGACTGCTCTGGTAATCTAGGTAAATGGGTGTACCAGATATCCGTGAACTACCATACACACCTTGGTAAAAATGAAAAAATAAATCAACCAAGGACTAAATGTACATGCAGGTAATCTCCCAAAATGTTGTGTTCGGTGTATCACGAGTAAGAGGCAGCAGACTCGGCTTCCTATGGATAAAGGATTTGCAACCTAATGGGGTGTCCCTTTATATACACAACAGTACGGGGAGCACAAGTGTGTACTAGCGCTTTCTGAAGCCAGATGGCGAGCAAAAATTTCTATGTTTAAAGACGCCAGTGTTGAGATTCAACAAGATGATGAGCTTAGTGAAAAGAGTCGCCTTCACTAAGTGGGCCTGCAGGCTATTTTTGGCACAAGTCTATTTTTAGACTATGTCTATTTTTAGACATGATGATCATATTTCGGTGAAGTGGTTGCAGGATGCTATTTGTGGATGGTTGATCAAGTTGGAAAAATAGATGAAATTATATTTTTAGAATATTGGGCAAAGTCTATTTATAGATCGTCAATCTAAAAATAGATGCATGTCGATTATTATTAGCTCTTAATAATAATTAGACTCTAAACAACAACTTATTCTCTTGGAGCACTTCATTTCATCAGCTGACAGAAGGAATTATGCTATTCCTAAGGGTTTACTAGAGCTAATGCATGGAGGACTCAGTTAGAACTCAAGTGGCAGAGTTATGACATAGTTGGAAGAAGTAGTTATGGAGTTGTATTCAGTTTAACTCAGTTAGACTAAGTTGAGCTAGTTGTATCTATTTTAACTGATTGATAAACTAGTGAGATTGGAGTGAATTAATTATTTAAATAATTCATGAATAATAACTCATCAATCAATTGAACAATACATCAGTTAACTACAGTGCATGGCAGTTTCAGTGGAGGCTAGTGGAGAGATAGGTGAAAGGGAAAGATAGACTATATGTTGTGACTATAGTGATGCATTGATTGAATTACACACTCAGTGGAGATGCCAATGAGGATTGCACAGTCAAGGATGGAGTAATTTGAATTCATTCAGTGCTATTCTTCATCAGATATTGCGCAGTGGAGGTAGGCTAGCAGGTGGCAAAGATTGGTGCATGGATTTGCAATATTGGGCCTGATTAGTGTGTGACGATTGTACTGTATTGAGAGCATGTGATAAGCTTTGTATGCTTGTATGAGATTTTCATATGATCTCCATGTTACATAATATATATTTAGGGCTTTCAGCTTCAGGCTTTCCCAGTTAAAAACTATGTTATGTGCGATTGAATATTTTTGTTTATGCTTCGCATGTGTGTGCAATTAATTTTTACGCAAAAGATTAATAAGTGGAATAGATTCAGTATCTTGCATAAAGTCAAATAGTGTGAGATCAAGTGGATATTAGACATATGCAGCTTAGTGCATATAATTTCTACATGGTATCAGAGCATTTTTTATTGAAGATTGCAATTGTGAAGTGAGTTTGTGTTGGTGGACAATTCGAATTTGCTATAGAAGATTCTTGGTGCAGAAATCGAGTATACATAAAAATGTCTTTCAACGAGTTGAGATTGGAGTATGCTCTTGATGGGAGCTTGAATTACATAGCCTAGAAGGACAGGATGGAAGTGGTGGTGGAAGATAATGGGCTGAAGGAGTTCATCGATAGCGATGTTACTAAGCCGGGATCTAGCGATGCTGCATTACTTGATGCATGGAAAAAGAAGATTGCAAAGACGAGGAGAATTCTATTGGAAGGTGTGAAGGACCATATTGTGTCTAGAATTCACGGTAAAGCCACTCAATTCTTAATATGGAAGGCTTTGACAGACTTGTTCCAAAGCAGAAGTGACCAGAGGAAGTTGGCGCTTAAAGACAAGCTTAGAAAAATAAAAATGGAGAAAGGCAACAATATTCCAAAATACCTCACGAAGTTTGTCCATTGCAAGGATGAACTGGGAAGTGTGGGGCTTACTATTGATGAAGAATATTTGGTGAGCTTTGCTCTCCTTAGGCTTCTGAAGAGTTGGCATAGCCACGAAGACTCTGTCAATGGATGGGAGAAACTGCCGGGATGGGAGCGACTTTGGTCGGATCTTGTGCAGGAGGAGATAAGGCGGGGTACCAGGGATGGATCTTCATTGAAGAATGAAGATGAATAGAATTGCGCTTTGGCTGCCAAAGCAAGGAAAGGGAAGGGGAAGAAAAATCCTTCAAAATCCGGTGCTAAAGGAAAGAAGCAGGATTTTTCCAAAGTGAAGTGTTTTCACTATCACGAGCATGGACATTTCACCACTAACTGTCCACAGAAGAAGAAGAATAAGCAGGCTACTAGATCTACAACTGGAGAGGCCCTAGCCTCACAATTTGAGCTAGATTTTTCCTCTATCACATGCTTGGTTTCAAGCTGCATGGGATCAGTGTGGTATCTTGATAGTGGTGCGTCTTTCTGTATGACGGGAGACAAAGAGTTGTTTAGTGACTTGGAGGAGAAGGACCTCTAGATGCATATAGAGATGGGAAACGATGGTCGATATAGTGCGATTGGAATTGGGACCATTACCTTTGAGAGGGAGTCCGGTAATCCGTTCTTGTTGAAAAATGCCATGCATGTTCCAAGTCTGAAGAAGAACTTGGTCTCACTCGCAATGCTGGAAGACAAGGGTTATGATGTTGTTTTTAGTGAGGGAAAAGCATTCCTTCGACATAAAAAAATGGTTCAAACCAAGAAGATATGGGTTTGAATTAAGAATCTCTACAAGCTGGAGGTAGATGGCTGCACTGCAATTGTGGGCAAAGCAGAAGAAGTGGTGAGCAGGGATGAGGGCAAATTATGGCACAGGAGATTAGGCCATCTTCACCATGGTGCTTTGAAGATTTTGTAGCAAATTTATACTAGACTTCCCAAGGGTACTCTTGCATAGTCATATCAGTGCAAGGGATGTACCATGGGTAATTTTGTGAAGACCGCCTTTCATGAGAAGGAGAACCGTGCTTCAGTGATCCTAGGGAGAATTCACACAGACGTGTGTGGACCATTCTCGGTTGCTTCAAAAACAAGACACAAGTATTATGTGATATTTTTTTATGATTATTCTTGTAGATGCTGGATCTTCTTCATGCAAAAGAAGATTGAGACGTTCTCAAAGTTCTGTGAATTCAAGGCATTGGTGGAGAAGAAGTCAGGGAAGCAGGTGAAAGCTCTAAGGAACGATAATGGTGGTGAATACATCTCGGTGAATTCAAAGACTTCTATAGCAAAGAATGAATTCAAAGAGAACTCATAGCGCCTCATAACCCACAACAAAATGGGGTCACAGAGAGAAAGAATAGAACGATCGTGGGTGTTGCACGAGCGATGCTGCATGACCAGGGCCTACCGATGCACTTGTGGGCGGAAGCATGCAACACTACGGTTTATGTGAAAAACCATTGTCCTCATAGAGTACTTGGCATGAGTACATCTGAATAATAATTTTCTGTTAAGAAGCCTGATATTTCTCATTTGAAGATTTTTGGCTCACCTGTTTACATTCATGTGACGAAGGACGCCAGGAAGAAGCTGGAGCTGACTGCAGAAGTTGGGATATTTTTGGGGTACACAAAAACACCCCATAACTATCGTGTGTATTTTCCAGACAGTCGGATGACTGTTGTGCGACGGGATATAAAATTCAATGAGGTGAAAGCCATGAAGTTGTCGCTTGAGAGGGAGCTACACTTGCATGCGAAAGAGGAACTTCTTGTTCCCAAAGATGAGCCTCTGGATGTGGATCAACCATAGGAGGATATTCATGGAGTGGAGGAGTCCACTCATGTAGAACCAAGCATCAGAAAAGGCAGAAAGCATACCACAGAAGTTGAGAGACTGAAGCTTGATGCGGCACAGAATGTAGGAGCCCCTACATCATAGCGCAGACAGAGACAGTCACCTGATTGATATACTGGATACATGGCTCTTATGAGCAAGTGTATTGTGACAGAGCCATCTTCTTTTGAAGAAGCAGCGTAGGAGCCCACATGGGTAGATGCCATGGTGGAGGAGTATGACTCCATTGTCAAAAACAATGCTTGGGAGATTGTTCCAAGGCCGGTGGGAAAATCAGTTGTAGGATCACGATGGATCTACAAGGTAAAGCAAGCTGCTGATGGGAGTGTTGAGAAGTATAAGGCAAGATTTGTTGCTCGGGGCTTCTCACAGATTGAAGGGATTGACTATGAAGAAAACTTTGCACCTGTCACATGGTATTTTTCCATACATAACATCATTGCTCTCTCAGCGTAGATGGGTTGGCACATTCATCAGATGGATGTGAAGATTGTGTTCCTTAATGGGATCATTGAGGAAGAGGTGTACATTGAGGAGCCTGAAGGATTTGAGATCTTCAGTAGCGAGTCGCATGTGTGCAGGCTCAAAAGAGTGTTGTATGGGCTGAAACAAGCACCCCATGCTTGGTACACTTGGATCGACAACTACTTCACTAGACTTGGCTTCACCAAGAGTGAGGTGGATGCAAACCTGTACCAGATTGTGGTTGAGGGTAAGATTTTAATCATTGTGCTTTATGTCGATGATTTAATACTAGCAGGTGATGAGAAGTAGATACACTCATGCAAGGAAGATCTTGCAAAGGAGTTTGAGATGAAGGATTTGGACCTCCATTATTTCCTTGGATTGGAAATGTAATATTCCAATTTTTGGTATCACCCATGATAGGGCTAGGAGGGACTTCCAGAGTTAGGAGCAGATAGGTCACATGTACAGATTGGTGCTATCAGTGGGCTCAGGAGATTTTCAGAGGAGTTTTGAGGAGTTTTCATGGTGTTCAGAGGCATTTTCTTGATATACTCCATCATCCGAGCAGTTTGGCTTTCGTTCCGATGCATTCTGTTAACTTTCGGAATTTTGAGTTATTTATGGGCTTAACTCAACTAATTATGCTCAAGGTGGTATTCTGGGAGGAATACACGATGGAACACCTTAGTGTAATAGCTCATTAGAACCGAGACGAGGAGACCTACACGATGGGATAGTTAGACACATATTTTAGTGACAGGAGGAGGCGTGGTAGCCGATTTACCCTTTTCTGCATTAAAAAGGAATATTTTAATAAAAGGAAAAAGTGCTCCAATAATACAATAATGCTCTAGAAGGCTCCAAGGGATCTATAAAAGAAAGGGAGGAGGCCATTGGGAGATATCTTTGGGGTAGATAATTTTCTTGTGTATGGGAGGTTTGAGGACTTGGTTCTCTACTTCATGTCGTAGCCCCAGGATGGAAACCCTAGGGTGATTTGTGAGTGTTGGATGGAAACCCAATACTCTTGAGGAGGCTTCACTTAGGAGTTTCACAGAGCTTCAGAGTTTGGTGTGAGGATCATTCATATCTTCAACTTGGGCTTCATCATTTTCAGTGGGTTCAGTGGTAGCTATTGCCGGAGGGAGAGTGCAACAATTCAGTTTGGGAGGCCAACGCCATATAGCAGTGCAGCAGATTGTATTGTTGGCCAGTTTTCTATCTCCGCACTTTCTGGCTCAGATCTATATGTAAACCCCTCTTAATATTTATAATAAAATATGATATTTCTCCTGTTCTATGTGGTATTCGTTTGCAGTATTTATGTGTTTAATTTTACATGGCAATCTTCTGTTGAATAAATGTTGATTTTTCGGTATAATTTGGGGTTTTAGTAAATTTCTACAATTTTAGTTGAAATATCCCATTTGGGATATTACAGTGGTATCAGAGCCACAGTCTTGGCTCAACCTGCGGGTTTCAGTTCTTAGTTGAAGAGAGTATTGAAGTGAATCTTGAAGGTTTTATCGTAGAACAACTTCAGAAAAAGGGTTTCAGAAGAATTATTTGTCAGATATTTTCAGTGCCAAAGGAAAATCAAAGTTGTTGGAGATTTTCTCCCGCAAGCCATAAGAAATTGTCTCTCATTTAAGTGTTTGAAAATTTTATTTCAAATCTTCTAATTAATATTTGGGCCAAAGTTTCATATTCAACCAAAATATTTTGTGGGGTCGATTTCTTGTTTCCAAAGGGCCACATGCTGGATCTAGGTTCGAACGGTCTCGTTCTTTTTATATTATTGCAACAGCGTCTATTATTCATTAGAAGGAGATCGAAGATTTAGCCAAAATGTATCACAAATTGTCATCTCAGGAGAAAACTGCTTATATTAGACAAAAATCAATCCAAATATGAAGAACGTCGGCTCAGCTAAATTGATTGACGCAGTGTGTCGAGGGCCGGAGGCCACCATCCTGTTGTCGTCGTTCTGTCGTTATCGGAAGCCGAGCATGGGAGACGCCAAAAGGTTGAACCATTTGTTGTGAAAAAGGGCCAGCAATTTCAAGTGCACAACACATTCCTTGTGTCGAATCTGGATCCAATTGTTGCCTCAGTGGGGTTGGCGATAGGATTTGAGATGTTCATAGGTCTCAATAATTAATTGAAGAAGTCGTTCTCATCTTAGAAGCCATGAACAGGTTTAAGGGAGATTGCAAGGAGCGATCACGCGTCAATACGATGTGGAAGTAGGCCGAGGGCATCAATTCATCGTAGTCGGGCCACCATTCTAGGGTCGAAGCAGTGCACGTGACTCATTCCTTGTGGTCGGACAAAGAAACAAATAAATCATGATTGCTCACAGAGCGAGACTGATTGAGGGCCAAAGATGGACCCAGTTAATGCATAGTAAGTGGTGGACAAAGTTGTGAATGTATAGGTTCTGTGCATTGGCAGCCTTGAGAATATCGACGACAGTATAGTAATTGGCATAGGGGGGAAAGAGTAAATTGCGTATGGAAATATAAAGAACGCTGCTCTGTCATCAAAATTATAATTATTGTGTACATTCGCAGGGGTTTAGGGAGCTAATTCTGAAGCAGTTGTTCCAGATTTGTAGTGTTTATCTCCAGAGTCGAAGGCATCATCAAGAAGGGTTCGAGTTGCAAGAAATCAGAGGCCAAGAATTCTATTTCTATTGCACAAGTGATAGACAGGATCAAAAGGTGAAACTTACGTTGTTCTACTTATACGAAACAAACCCAGTCACCAAGAATTAGGACCCTGCGGATTTGAACACAGTCTAAAGACGCCATTGATCCCTGCGAGTGCATTTTAAAACACTGAGTGTTGGAAAGATCATGGCTAAGCGTTGAGATCGATCAGGAGCATATGTGTGTTTTGGGTCACATTTTGGTGCGAATCGACTTAGGATCAATTCTAGCTGCCAATTAAGTACTTACATATTTCTATTGGTCCATGTTTGGCACAAATTTATTCCAGCCACCATAATTTGAATGCTTGTGTAATGGCCTGACTGGAAGGCAATGTGGAGCGAATTATCTTTGTAGGGAGTCAAGTTACAAAAGTAGATATATATATATATATATATATATATATATATATATATATATATATTGTGGAAAAAGACACGCACATGTTATCCCTCTGGTTGAGCGTGTGTATAGTGGCCAAATTGTTGGAGTTAAAAGGGATAGATCCCACATATTCCTATGTTGCGTTGTGAGGGAAGACATTGTGACCTTCAGTTTTGAGCATTCATAAATAGCCTTCAGCTGAGTTGGCACTATGAAAATTTTGTTGGGATACATCATCGCAGCAAATACAACCTCGGTTGAATAGCAAATGTGGACACTAGTACAGGTGGTAATTTGTCACTGTTGTATGCATATGTCCCTTCACAATTCGTGCTTCAGCCACATGTTCATGCATCTTCCCCACTGGTGTCTTGGTATTAGTAGAATGTTACTCAGAATTTGTGAAAAATGTGGAGGTGATGACATATAACGTCAAGTTCCATTTCTGGGCAGCATACGCACTTGCCTCAAGTGTTGGAGTACCCTTACAAGGGTCAGTGTTACATTCTCTTATTTGCAACCCTGCCAAATTAGGTTCTTTCAAAAAATCACAGTGCTGGTACGCTTTGCTCTAATGTCCATAAATCTCTTTGTTAAGTTCTGATATTTCATATAAAATTGTGGGTTTGGACAGTGAATATATAGTGAATTGTCCTAGGCTGTTTCCAACCTTATCTTGTCGGTGTCTAATATTTTTGAGTATTGTTTAGATCAGTTTTGAACTCTTGAAAGTTCCATAGCGGTTGAATGTTGTTCACTAAGCCTATTTTTTGTACCTAAACTTGTTGGGAAAAATACTGAGAGGGGGGGGTGAATCAGTATTTACTGCATATTGAAAATTTTCACTTTTTCATTCCTTTAAAACCCATACGCTACTTTTCTAAAGCCAACTAGCGTATACACGCGGATATCCTTTATAAAATTCGTGTATACATAGAGATCT
The DNA here is from genome assembly GCA_034641835.2 of Pinus albicaulis. NCBI lineage: Eukaryota > Viridiplantae > Streptophyta > Pinopsida > Pinales > Pinaceae > Pinus > Pinus albicaulis. The sequence continues at coordinate 172,519 of JAXQQM020060240.1, read as the reverse complement.
AATTATGCCATTAGTTCTTCACTTATATCATTCCATCATTCATTCATTAGATGTTCTATAAACAGTAAACATGTGCAGTAAGAAAAAAATAAACCATCACACAAAGCATCACACATGAACACCAGGATTTTTAGGTGGAAACCCAAGTCGGGAGAAAACCACCGCTGCAGTTGCTCAGCCTTCAATATTTTATTATAGAGAAAACATCTTACAACATATAAAGTCATGCAAGTGCATTGGCCACACGCAGCACCCACCCCGCGCCATTACCACCTCTGAAGGGAGCTGTCGCACTTCGATCTCGTTTACCAGCCTCACCTGGAAGGGAGCTACAACCCCCTGACTGAAGGCTACAACCTTCAGCACCACCTTGGACCACATTTCATCAATTTTCACACTGGATCCAACAACTTCAATAGAAAAACACTTGCAGGCCACGTTTCATCATATTTTCAAACTAGACCCTTTCCATACTTTTAAGCACAAACATACATCACCAACAGATACTTATCAACAGAGATCAGATAGTAGAAACATAGCAGAACAGATCAGATATTTCATACCCCTTGCTTCAGCAAACCCTAGTTTTCATACGCGCTTTGCCTTTACTGATGTCGCGTATATACGCGCTTCCATCCACACAAACCAGCGTATACCTCTGTATGTATTTCATTGCACATACGCGCTTTCACTTCAGCGAAGCCGCGTATATACGCGCTTCCTCCGCGGCGAAGTAGCGTATAGATCTTCAATCATTATAGAGCAGCATACTTCTTTAGATCAAATATTCAGTTCAGATTTACCCTTTTACTTCAGACAAATGTTCGCCTCATTTCAGATCTAAGTCTTCCATAATCAGATCCAGCAGATACAAGTACATTTCAGATCTAGATCCCCTTCTTCATCATTGGTGCTTCATACATTCAGATTTATCATTCAAGTGTAACCCTTTCCATTCAGATCTACTTCAAAGAGAAGTATTCATTCAAGCTCAGACATCTTGCACCCTCACTCATGATTTGCACAATGAATTTCTCCTCCTTATATAGGTTTATCCTTTTTCAATACCACGGGCCCCTTTTTCAATACCATGAGCCAAACCAATACCACGAGCCTTCAATACCATGGGCCCCTTTTTCAATACCATGAGCCAAAATAATACCATGGTGGTTACCCCTGGTTTTGCACTTTTAGAGCGCTTTAGCCCATACGCGATTTGGAACGTTCCTTTCCGCGTGCATACGTGACTTCCCTTAGGCCAATCCGCATATTCCTAGAGACATACTCTTTTTCATCATAGAATTAGCAAATGCTGGATTCCTTTCTTCATTGCCTTCTGTACTCACTGTAGATACATCAGATTTAGTTCATCAAACCATATTCTATCAAGCACAACTTCATCAAGTAAGTTGTCATCATCTTCATCAAGTGGGTTGTCTTTCAAGGACAACACTCAGCATCGTATTGTCAACAAACATCATATCACATCAGATTTACATCATTTACCAAGTCCATCAAGTCAAGAATAACTTCATCAGGTGGTTTGCCATCAAGGACAACACATGTCAACAGTCGCATGTCTTCATCTTCATTTAGTGGGTTGCCATCAAGGACAACACTCTGCATTATATTTCCAACAATCTCCCCCTTTGGACTTGATGGCAACCATGATGGTGTTTGGTTACCACAACAGATAGATACATTAAGAATACAATGACACCATGTCACTCTCCCCATTTTTACCATGTCACTCTCTCCATTTTTTCCATGTCACTCTCTCCATTTTTGGCATCATTCAAACACCATGTCACTCTCCCCCTTTGACATCAAGGGCAAAGGGCGAATCAAAACCAACACACTCTCCACCTTTGACATCAAGGGCAACGGTCGGATCAAAACCAACACACTCACCCCCTTTTCTCCTCATGTAGAAGAAGCATTCTGCAGATCTGATGTATACTGAAGTGACCAAGCTCCCCCTGAGTTCATGCTGAATATTTTTCAATGAAGTACATGACTCTATGAACTTCCTATCACCAAAAGACTCATACTTACATCAATTATCCATCCAAGTGGATTTACATATGAGACTCAACTACCCAACCAAGTGGGTTTACACATTTGACTCAGCTACTCAACCAAGTGAGTTTACAAAATTTGACTCAGCTACCCAACCAAGTGGGTTCACAAAATTTGACAAGTCCTTACATGACTGAATATTACAATTTACATCATGGGTCTCCACATGACCTTTTCATCAAAAATACAAATATGAATTTTCATAACCAATACCAAGAAGACCTCAAGAGAGATCATATAACAGAACCATCATAATGCATTATACTCAGCAAAGCTAATGCTCCCCCTGAATCTGTGCATCCAAGCATCCTTTCCAAATGACTAAGGCTCCCCCTTAGTTTGTGCATCCTGAACACTTTCATCACCAAAAAATCATCAAGACATCTTTATAAAAACATTAGAAACAGAATTATGAGAACTGGAACACCACCAGAAATACCAAACAGTATCAGAGATACCAAACAGCACTGCAGCTGTGCTGAAGAGAGCTGATCCAACCAAAAATTGCCAGCAACCAAACATACGCAGTTTTATGTGCAGGAACTCCCGTATATACGTGACTGTGTTTCATGAAACCCGCGTATCAAATGCCATCTTCTAATTTATGACCAGATCTAATCCTCTGTGAGGAAAAGACAGTGTTCAGCTTCTTTCTGAGATATTTGACTGCTTCCCTGGACTACAGATAGATAGAACAGTGCAGTTGTGTCTTCAAGCATCATCCAATGGTTGTAGCATCAGCACAATAGTAACCAAGCCTTCAGATTCTTTGCAGCATCACTACAATCTTTCCAAGAGAGATTCTCATACCAGAACAACATCTTCACATAGGTGTCAAGCAATCATTCATGTGGTCCACCACCATCCTACATCACCATGACCTTTAAGATTTAACATGAAGTAATATATGTAGGCAAAAGATCTCAACCATAGTAACAAACTCTGCATGATCTATTCTTATTTCTGAATCACACGACATCCAACTCATCCATGTGTGAGCACAAAAGATACTTATCAGCAACTAGGGCTCAAAAACTCATCATAACAAACCATGTACCAAGTCATCATAATTTGAGCATGAGTATCACAAAAACCAAAGAATAAGCAATCATATTTCCAACAATGCAATCATCAACCTGCTACTCCCCCTAAACCAGTACTCTTCCTTAACTTGTGCAATCTGAAACACCTTCAACAGCAAGTCATCAGCAACAATCTTTGCATGATCTGTCCTTGTCTCTGAATTATAAGACTTTCATCTAAGCAAGCAAACAAGACTCATCCATAGTCTTCAACATAAGAAACCATGTATTATATCATCATTATTTAGAACTGATAAATTAAGCTGATACAGAGTCAAAACTTCAGTTATTATCAGTCAGACTGATGCTCCCCTTGGACCTCTGCTCCAGATCTTCAGCTATCAGATAAATTCTCTCATCATCAATGCATATGCGGCTGTGTCTGCTGGAACTCGCGTGTATACGCGACTTTGTTTCATCTAACTTGCATATGGAAAGTGAAATATAGAAAATTTCACACCTTCATCTCCTCCTGCAATTTTACCTTCTGTTCCTGTCCTTTTCACATCAGATGTGCTGTCAGAAGTAAACATAACCAGAATAATCAAATCAACCATGAGATTCATCATGCATTGTTCCCCCTGTGACGATACATTACTAAATCTCATAATGTATCCCACATCATTCCTGCAGTCAATCAGAGAAGTAAGCTTCAGAAGCGGATGACTGCAGTAGGGTCAGAATTCCCTACGTTTCTGATCGGTCCTCCATCTTGAATTGAGTGTTTTCTTCAAGAAAATCATTGTCTTCTAGAGCATCCACAAAGGTATCCTTTTCTTCTCTAGATTGATTCTTATTCCATCCCTCCATCTTTTTCCAGATTTGTTTAAACTTTCTATTTGTGTGCTGGAAGTTATCCAATTTCTCATATCTTTTCAACCTGCATTTCTTTTCTACATGTCCATACTTGTTACAAGAATAACATCTCATGTGTCCAGATAAATAAACATAAGAATCATAATGAGTATTTCTAATCTTCCTCCTTTTACAATCAGCTGCTTTATGTCCATACTTGTTACATGAAAAACAATATCCCTTGAAGAAACCAGAGTACCTTTCTATGTAGGAACTGTTTCATTGAGGCTGAAATGATCTGCTCCTGCAATTTGCTGCAACATGCCCATAATTATGACATTTAAAGCATTCAACGTTTTTGAATGAATTCCTTTGAGAATTCATGATTGTTGGTGGATCTTTTGACTCTTTCAACACTTCAGGTTTTACATTGACTTCCTCTGAATTTTTAGCACTTCCTTGTGAGCTAGATTCTCCTTTAACAGTTTCATGGAAACCAAGACCAAGTTTGATAGCAGGAGACCTTTGATTACTCAAAATATTGTCCAAAATGTTAGTACTATCATGAAACCTCAAAAGTTTAACCTTTTCTTCTAATTTACCTTTGAGAATATTTACCTCAACCTCCAAGGCTTGACATTGCTTTGTCATGCTTTCTTCTTTTCTTCTTCCATCTTCAACTTGATCCTTCAGATTTAGAATCTCTTCTTTCAACCATTCTTCGTTTCCTTCACATGTTTGTTGCAGCTCTTCATTCTTCTTATTTGATTTTTCCAGATCTTCTTTGAGAGAGATGATTTTTGCTTCAAGGCCTTCCTTTTCAAATGACAGAGGTTCTTCATGCTTCTTATTTGATGCTTCAAGATCTGTTTGTAGAAAGATGATTGCAGCTTCAAGTCCTTCATTCTTCTTGCTTGATTTTTCGAGATCTGCATTTAGATCGTTGATTTCTGCTTCTAGTTCTTTAATACGATTTTGATACTTGTTCACCTGACCATTCAACATTTCTATTTGTTCTTTCATTTGAGAGATCATCTCTTTGTTGATAGAATCTTTCTTATCAATTGCTCTTTGTTGTTCTTCATCTTTGATCTTGAGAGCTTTCTCTATTTCCAAAACACTACTTTCACAAACTTCATTATTGTTTGTACCACCAAGATCATGCAAAGGATGATCCCAATCACTATCTGATTCATCTTCTTCAATCTCCTTGCTTCGAGTAGCCTTCTTCTTTTTCTTCTTTTCCATGAGCACTTGTAGAGCTTCGTCAGAATCTGTTTCATCTTCTTCAATTTTTGCTATACATGATTTCTGAGGTATCTCCTTTCCTTGAGTAACCTTCTTCTTTTGCTTCTTTGCCATGAGCACTTTCAGATCATGGTCAGAATCTTCTTCATCTTCACTGGACATTTCATCATCATCTTCTTTTGCATAATAACTCTTTTTCTTTTCAAATTGTTTCCCTTTCCCATGCTTTTCTCTATAAGGACATTTAGCAGCATAATGACCAACTTTTCCACACTCAAAACATTTGAAGGGAAGCTTACCTTTGAATCTTCCAATACCTAGTTGGAGCTTTCTCACGAAATTCGCTTCTTCTTCATCGGATATATAGCTGGATTCTTTGACAACTTCCTTTTCCTTTCCTTTTGTAGATGCCTTAAAAGAAGCTTCTCTTATTTGAGAAGGACCTCCTTGTCTCATTTCAAAAGCAGTCAGAGTACCATGTAATTGAACAATAGTAAGCGTTTGCAGATCTTGCCTTTCTTCAATAGCTGAAACTTTAGAGTCAAATTTTGAAGTCAAGGATCATAAGACCTTTTCCACCAGAGTAGTATCAGTTATGGTTTCACCCAAATTTCTCATTCGATTTACAATATCATCCAGACGAAGAAAGAAACTGGCAACACTCTCATCACTATGCATCTTCAAATTTTCATATTCAATTCTAAGAGTTTTGAGTTTTGCACTTTTTACCTTTGTGTCTCCTTCATAGCTTAGAATGATTTTGTCCCATATTTCTTTTGTTGAATGTAGCTGCATCACTTTAGCAAATTCTGGTTCAGACATGCTTCCTAATAAGACATTTACTGCTTTGGCATTGATTTCATACTTCTTCCTTTTTGCTGCATCAGTAGGAATACTTGCCGGGTATTGATAACCTTCTTCCACGATTGCCCATACATCTGCACCAAGACTTTGTAGGTATGCTTTTGTTCGTACCTTCCAGAATATCAGATTGCTTCCATTGAATAGAGGTGGCTTTATAGACATCACTCCTTCTTGACTTCCCATTGCGACGGATCTCCTCTAAGCGATCAAGCTTCTGCACAAGGACCTGCTCTGATACCAATTGTTGGGAAAAATACCGAGAGGGGGGGTGAATCAGTATTTAGGGAAAACTAAAACTTGTTAATTTTTCATGCTCTAAAACCCATACGCTACTTTGTTGAAGCCAACTAGCGTATATACGCAAATATCCTTCATAAAACTCGCGTATTCACAGAGATCTAATTATGCCATTAGTTCTTCACATATATCATTCCATCATTCATTCATTAGATGTTCTATAAACAGTAAACATGTGCAGTAAGAACAGAATAAACCATCACACAAAGCATCACACATGAACACCAGGATTTTTAGGTGGAAACCCAAGTCGGGAGAAAACCACCGCTGCAGTTGCTCACCCTTCAATATTTTATTATAGAGAAAACATCTTACAACATATGTGCTGGCGCAGACTTGACCAGCACGCAGGCACCCACCTGCGCTCGTTTACCAGCCTCTCCTGGAAGGGAGCTACGACCCCCTGACTCGTTTACCAGCCTCTCCTGGAAGGGAGCTACGACCCCCCGATCTCGTTTACCAGCCTCACCTAGAAGGGAGCTACAACCCCCTGACTGAAGGCTACAACCTTCAGCACCACCTTGGACCACGTTTCATCAATTTTAACACTGGATCCAACAACTTCAATAGAACAACACTTGCAGGCCACGTTTCATCATATTTTCAGACTAGACCCTTTCCATACTTTTAAGCACAAACATACATCACCAACAGATACTTATCAACAGAGATCAGATAGCAGAAACATAGCAGAACAGATCAAATATTTCATACCCCTTGCTTCAGCAAACCCTAGTTTGCATACGCGCTTTGCCTGAAAAGCACCTACAACCATAAGTCTGTTATATGTTTGACAAATTAAACTCAGAATAACCACTAAAGGCATCCATTAAACTCAGAAAAACCAGTGGCCATTTTCCTAGTGATTCTGAATAAACTTGTAGTGATTCTATTGAGAGTGCATGGTTGAGCTACTCTGTCCTATTTTGATCAGAGAAATGAAGTAGTCTTGAGAATAATTGTCAGAAAAATAGTGAGCTCATTATCACAAACAATCTTGTATTCATTGGTTGAACCATGGAGGGATTCTTAAACAGATTTATGAAAATAAAAATAGAAGTTGGTTCCTTAAACCACCATGCATCAGAAGACTAGAAAACAAAACCAAACAATAGACCCTTTTCAAGAGGAATTTATGCCATCCTTCAAAAAGGATAGCCAAAAGATTTGCAGGGAACATTGGAGATTGGTCACAAAATTTCTGCACTTGGGACAGATCTGAAACACATGAAGATGTCATGGAGAGTTTTGTCCAAACTAGAATAATTTAATGAAATCATGTCTAAAATAGACCAATCAGAAGGGAAGAAACTGATTTGGGCTCTAAAACCAACTATGCTTGCTCTCATATAGCCCAAATGTTTGGAGGAACCTTGTGAAGGGGTCACACTTCCAGTTGCAGCTTGTCTCTGTAACATCATGAAGTTGACCGCACCTATAGCTCCATAAAATGGTGATGTTATGAGGAGGATTATGAGATTGATTGTGGAGACTTTTTTCAGGATTTGGACAATAGTACAGGCTCTACCTTCGGGAAGAAGCTTGAGATTTTATGGGGTATGGCCACATTCAAGACTTATGTCATCATGTTTGACCTTGAGTGTGATGACCTGATTTTGCAGATGTTCCGATGCTTCTTCAACATTAGGAGACATCATCCTGATACTGTCATAGCACACATGCAGTCCATCTTGTCATCATGTATGAGATACCATGAGACCATTGGCCGAGAGTTGCAGACCTAGTTGTTAAGCATTTGGAGGAGAGAGCAGTTGGTCTTGCCCGCTGCTTATGAGCTAGCCCAAGGGCTAGTTGAGTAGAAAATTGAGTTTCTTAGGAGCCTATTAACTAGGGAGGAGAAACTCCATTTTGGTGGGTCAAGTAGTAGAAATGAGCTGAGGAGGAAGGGACTTTGCTTCATGTTTGAGAGATGCAGATGAGGTGGCAGAGGTAGAGAAGGTAGACGTTCCTTCTGTATGCCAGGATGAGGACTCTTCTTCAGATGAGTCCATGGGATCATATGAGGATGCTCCTAGGGAGAGAGAGCTACCGTGAAAAGAGAATGACAGTAGACCGGAGTTATGTTCTAGTGTGCAGGGTGAGCAGTCATGGGACTCTATGGGAGATACTCTAGGTGATGAGTCACTTGTGATGATTCAGCTAGAGCAGCATATGATGGAGCCTAAGTTAGCAGAGGAGGATACTATGGACATCAGGCGTGACATTTCCTTGGGTGAGTTCCAGATGGACGCCCACGTTGAGCCTATGATGGATATGCGGCTAACATTGGGGTTAGCCTTTGAGGTGGAGCAGTCAGATGCACAAACACCGAGTACAGTGATAGTAGCTACAGATCCATATCCTCTGGAGATATTGGAGGTTGATGAGATAGTTTTGCAGGAGGCTAGTAGACAGCAGGAGCATTACATTCCCAATCAGGAGGGGGATGAGCTATTGGAGACGGTAGAGCATCCATTGATGGGTCGACACATTGAGGAGGCACAGATAGATGTAAATGCAGTCAGTAGAGCTGCAGTGTTTTCAGTGGGTAGCACTCTCCATGAGTACATCGACGGGGCTTGCAGCATATCTTGCCCACTTTGGCCCATTATAGAGAGAGGGGCTTCCTTCTACAGGCAACTTCCATCGACAAACAGGGCAAAGTAGTGGGAGTTGATTACGAGCTGGCGGCAACCCTCTGGTCATGTTCCATGTGCAGTTGTTGCTACATTGGATTATTCTTCTAGGATGGACTAGAGGGAGATCATGAGTCAGTACCCTCTTGGTGGTACGGTCTTCTTCATAGGGAGCACAACAGAGCAGGGGCCCTTAGACATAGTAGCTGTTACAAATTCCAGTTAGCAAGAGGGCACAGGTCGTCATTTCTTCAGCACTCCATCCTGATTTCAGGAGAGCAGGATCAGCATGGGATTGAGTCAAGACTTGGATTGGAGAGAGGTGATGAGTTGGTATGCAGTTGGTGGGGCAGCATATGCAGTTATAGGTACAGCACAACAGGAGCCTAGGATAATTGATGCTTGTTGGTGGTCTTCACCTCTGAGAGCATCAGCTATAGCTAGAGACAGTGCACAGCTTGAGCCGTGGGACTTGGGCGATGATTGGCCATGGTGGCATTGGGATCTGGGAGGATTTTTTGTTGACTGGGATAGAGAGAAATCAGTTTGGGATCCCGACATTGAGGGGTCTGTTCCGAGAGGTTTGACACAGGTGCATAACAACACCCAGAGGTTGGCATTGGATCCAGGCATTGGGTCTGAGATGTGGCGGGCCAACAGAGTGGCCCACATATTTTGATTTCTTGAGGGAAAGAAATCTTGGGGTGGGAGGTCTGTAATATTCCCATTTTTGGTATCACCCATGACAGGGCTAGGAGGGACTTCCAGAGTTAGGAGCAGACAGGTCACATGTAGAGATTGGTGCTATCAATGGGCTCAGGAGCTTTTCGGAGGAGTTTTGAGGAGTTTTCATGGTGTTCGGAGGCATTCGCTTGATATACTCCATCATCCGAGCAGTTTGGCTTTCGTTTCGATGCATTCCGATAACTTTTGGAATTTTGAGTTATTTATGGGCTTAACTCAACTGATTATGCTCAAGGTGGCATTCCGGGAGGAATATACAATGGAACACCTTAGTGTAATATCTCATTGGAACCGGGATGAGGAGACCTACACGATGGGATAGTTAGACACATATTTCAGTGACTGGAGGAGGCATGGTAGCCGATTTACCCTTTTCTGCATTAAAAAGGAATATTTTAATAAAAGGAAAAAGTGCTCCATGAATAAAATAATAATAAAATAATTCTCTAGAAGGCTCCAAGGGATCTATAAAAGAAAGGGAGGAGGCCATTTGGATATATCTTTGGGGTAGATCATTTTCTTGTGTATGGGAGGTTTGAGGATGTGGTTCTCTACTTCATGCCATAGCCCCAGGATGGAAACCCTCGGGTGATTTTTGAGTGTTGGACGGAAACACAATACTCTTGAGGAGGCTTCACTTAGGAGTTTCACAGAGCTTCAGAGTTTGGTGTGAGGATCATTCAGATCTTCAACTTGGGCTTCATCATTTTCAGTGGGTTTAGTGGTAGCTGTTGCCCGAGGGAGAGTGCAGAAGTTCAGTTTGGGAGGCCAACGCCATATAGCGGTGCAGCAGATTGTATTGTTGGCCAGTTTTCTATCTCCACACTTTCTGGGTCAGATCGATATGTAAACCCCTCTTAGTATTTATAATAAAAGCTGAGATTTCTCCTGTTCTATGTGGTATTCATTTGCAGTATCTATGTGTTTAATTTTACTTGGCAATCTTCTGTTGAACAAATGTTGATTTTTTGGTCTAATTTGGGGTTTTAGTAAATTTCTACAAATTTAGTCGAAATATCCCATTTGGGATATTACAGGAAATATGGCAGTGGGAAGGTGAATTGTTTGTGTCTTAAGGCAAGTATGCCCGGGAGATACTAGAGAAGTTTCACATGCAATGATGCAAGCCTATCGACACTCCTCTTCCAGGAAATTGGAAGAAAGAGGATGCTACATCGGCAGAGGTAGTGGATGCCACTGTTTATTGATAATTGGTGGGTTCACTCATGTATTTAGTCAATACAAGACCAGACATATGCTATGCGGAGAACCAACTTTCACAAGCAATGGTTAAGCCTACCAAGCTCTTTTGGAAGGCAGGCAAGCATGTCCTGAGATATCTCAGGGGCACATCTGAGTATGGTTTATGGTACAGAAAAACGGATGAGGTGAAGTTGCATGGCTTCACAGATGCAGATTGGGCAGGAAACCCAAAAGACAAAAAGAGCACATCAGGAGGGATTTTCAGTATCAGATCTACGACAGTTTCTTGGTACAACAAGAAACAAAGATCTGTGGCACTCAGTTTAGTGGAAGCAGAATACATGGCAGCAATTTTAGCTACATATGAGGCTATCTGGATGAGGAAGATCTTGGTTGGTTTGTTCGGTTCACATTTAGATCCCATAGTGATTCATTGTGATAATCAGAGTTGCATTAAACTCTTGGTTAATCCTGTGTTTCATGATAGATCTAAACATATTGATATCCGGTATCATCATATCAGAGATTGTGTGCATCAGAAGATCATGTTTCTTTAGTACATTCCTAAGGAGGATCAGGATGCAGATATTTTGACAAAGGCGCTCACCAGGAGAAAAATCGAACACCATAGAGGCAGGATCGGGGTGAAGGATAATCCCTATCTTATTGAGAGGGAGTGTTGAGATTCAACAAGATGATGAGCTTAGTGAAAAGTAAGCAGCTTCACTAAGTGGGGCTCGCACACTATTTTTAGGTGTATGTCTATTTATAGACTATGTTTATTTTTAGACATGATGATCATGTTTCGAGAAGTTGTAGGGATCTTGTTGTGGATGGTTGATCGAGTTGGAGAAATAGATGAAATTCTATTTTTAGAATATTGGGTGAAGTCTATTTTTAGATCGTCAATCTAAAAATAGATGCATGTCGATTATTATTAGCTCTTAATAATAATCAAACTCTAAACAGCAACTTATTCTCTTGGAGCACTTCAGTTCAGTGCACAGATGTGGCACAACAACTGACAGAAGGAATTACGCTATTCTTGAGGGTTTACTGGAGCTATTGCATGGAGGACTCAGTTAGAACTCAAGTGGCAGAGTTATGACACAGTTGGAAGAATTAGTTATGGAGTTGTATTCAGTTTAACTCGGTTAGACTCAGTTGGGCTAGTTGTATCTAGTCTAACTGATTGATACACTAGTGAGAGTGGAGTGAATTAATTAGTTAATTAATTCACAAATATTAACTCATTAATCAATTGAACAATACAACAATTAACTACAGTGCATGGCAGTTTCAGTGGAGACCAGTGGAGAGATAGGTGAAAGGGCAAGATATACTATCTGTTGTGACTATAGTGATGCATTGATTGCATCACACACTCGGTCAGAGATGCTGATGAGGATTGCGCGATCGAGGATGGAGTAATTTGAATTCATTCGGTTCTATTCTTCATGGGAATTTGCACGGTGGAGGCAGGCTAGCAGGTGGCAAAGATCGGTGCATGGATTTGCAAGATTGGGCCTGATTAGTGTATGACGATTGTACTGTACTGAGAGCTTGTGATAAGCTTTGTATGCTTGTATGAGATTGTCATATGATCTCCATGTTACATAATATATAGTTGGGTTTTTCAGCTTCAGGCTTTCTCGGTTAAAACTGTGCTATGTGATATTGAATATTTTTGTTTATGCTTCACATGTGTGTGCAATTAATTTTTCCGCAAAAGATTAACAAGTGGAATAGATTAAGTATCTTGCATAAAGTTAAATAGTGTGAGATTAGGTGGATCTTAGACATATGCATGCTTAGTGCATATAATTTCTACTGCCGGAACATGTTTCTAGCCTAGACCACTAAAAATGTTTCGTTGGTTTTCAATGCTTCCTTAGGTTAATTCAATAAATTTTAAAGTTGATCTTGAATTATGTTTTGGTTTCAAGGCCCTACCACATGTCATCTGAAAATCTCCTATATGCAGCTATATGAGGAAAGAAATCTTTCAATTTGATGAATGCTATCTAGTTAAGGGAAGAGTTCCAAACAATGATGTAACAAACAACAATACTGAAAATGAATTTTTTCTAAACTATATGACTTTCACTATCCAAAAGTAGTCTAAAACATTCAACGATGCGAATTATGCAATGTAATCTCTACAAAATCCTCTTTTTTGAAAACTATGCAATTTCAATCTATGCACAGTTTCCTTTTTCTTTTGAAATGATAAGAATGCACTCAATGCATTTTTCGATGAAATGAGAATCTAATTAATGCATGCTTTTAATGAAAGAGAATGCACTCGATGCGATTTTTAGCTTTCAATCATTAAAAAATGTAATATAAGTTCAATGATGGGTCTCAAAAAATAATTTTCAATGCAATGTGATCTAATGCATTTTAACGAAAAGCAAACTATGAGATGAAAACTAAGTGAACACAAATATCCTTAATCGAAGGATGAATGCAAAAATGATGCAAAACCACACTAAGAATGCAATCGTTGTTTTAAACACTTTGTAACGAAATTCATCAAAAGGCTACAAGACATATGAGGTCAAGCACAAGAAGGACTTCCAAAGCATGAGCTCAAAACAAGGCATTCATTCCCTTTTACATAAAGCAATCAAAGAAAGAAGAATTTTCAATTGAACAATGAACAATGTAATTTATGCTCACAAGTGAAAAAGTAAAGGGGAGAACGTGTACATCATATAGAGAAAAGGAATGGAAGGGAAAGACACACTGGTGAAGGATTTAGGGAAAAAACCTCAGTTTTTCATACACCCTGAAATTGGGACGACTTTGGTGTGTGAAACTAGCACCAAATGGCGCGACTTACTCACTGAAAACTAGTACCAATGGCCAATTGGCGCGGGTTGCTAACTGAAAACTAGTGCCAATCAACGCTATTGTCAGAAAAATAAAAGTGGCAATTCCTAAATAGGAAAAACCAAAGATTTCTTCCAACCAAGACCAGACTCGCCACTTCAAGCAAAAACTAAAAGATTGTAATTGATAAAAAACATAGGAACAAACAGGGAAATGGTCATTTGAGTAAATCTATCGAATGACTAAGATCTCAAAGAGTGACAAACTCAAAGCAGACTCCCCAGTGGAGTCGCCAAATTGTTGAGGCGGTAAATCCCCTTTGTGGACAGAGGCAATCCCACTAGCCCTACAGTGGGTCTAGCAACAATCAAAACATGCTACGATACCGACTCCTAGTAACAAAAAGATAGAGCTACGATAGATAGTCTACCTCAAGTCCTACGCTGTTGTAGTCGAAGAAGAAGCGCCGCTTCCCGTTCCTAGCTTGAAAAATCACAATCCTTCTGCTCACCGCGTATGGACACCTTTACACATGCAGAGATGAAACAACGACATACAACGTAATAATTCAAACATGTAACTATCAATCAGTCGGAAAGGATTGAACTAAATTTCATTACACAGATAGAAATACAATAGTGGAACCAATAATGTAGTCAAGCATATATTAAAATGTGAAAGAAATATTACAACCGAGTTCTGACGTCACATTCTTCCTTTGGCAGGGCTTCCAGCAGAGCATGTCTCACAAAGCTTGTCGGGAATTTGGACAAGGCTCTCTCTTACAAGGTTCTCCTTATCTCTGCTTTCAATAGTCGCTCAGCTATAGTTTTCTTCCAAAATGTTCAGCTAGCTAGAAAATAGAGAGGGCAGGCTTTTATAGAGGGAGAAGGAGAGGTTAGGCTCCCTATAATCATGGGGGAGAGTCCTATCTCTTAGGAAGGTTCCATGAGAGGTGGAAAACAACTTCCTAATCAGGGAGATCCGGAGGCAAACAACCCAACCTCATTTTGATGATCTGTTCTGAAGTTTTTTAGAATCAAACTTCTGCCTTCTATTGTTAAAAAACATTCCTTAAAAGGTTTGGCGCGAGCATGACACAGGGATAGAGCATCAGCTGGCATGCCCAATAGTGTGTTTTTTCCCCATTGGCATGAGGGATGAACTAGCTACCTGTGCCAATGCTAAAACATTTATTTTTAGGGTTTTACAGAGGAATTGTTCTTCAGGAGAATTCTTGTCCTTATGCAGAAGAATGCCATTAAGGAGTTTTCAAGATATTTTACTATTTACAGGTCACGGGAATAGTCCTCCAATGTATGGGACGAGGGATTGTAGGGACGGTGACAAAATGCTGTGTAACAGGTGCACCCTAAAGCATGAGGTCTGAGAGAGAGGGAGGGGTGAAATGCTTTATGAGAATGTGCCCAACTGCAAACACTACCATTGGAAAACCTGCAAATATAAATATAATTGATATCTCTGATACATGATATGTGGTATGGGCGCAACCATCCATAATAGAGTGTACAAAAACCTGGATCCAAGGTATGAACACAACCATCCAGTAAATAAGGACCAAAAAGTAGACTCAGGTATGGTTGCAGCCATCCAATCGAATGAGTCATGTAACAAATCATAATAATCCACAAATAATCCATAGCCTAGATGTTTATCAGACAAAATCGAGGGTCTTGTGCTCCATCTTGACCCGAAAAGAGTACAATTTCGAGCATGCGAATATGTGAGCTGAAGTTGAACATGCAAGAACATCGTCTGATTACCAACCAATAATGAAAGTTTTTAACAGAAACGAGAGAAACCACCAATAATGATGATGGCTCTCAAGGTACAAGAGGTACAATTCACGGAATGTGAACAGTGAGCTGGTGTCGAATACCCGCAGAATCATCTGATTGAAGGCCAATAATGAAAACCTTGCATCGAATGTGAAGAACCTACAATTGAGGCATGCAGGCTCCAAGGTACCTAATGGGAGTCTCTAGATCAGCTTCCTGGATAATGAGATGAAGTCGACAGGAAGTGACCTTGATCGAAGGTGGGCCATAATGTTTCCGCAGTATGGTCACCAATTTGTTGTCTAGGTAAATCCCCTCTGCAGACGAAGGTGATCCCTCTAGCCCTAGGGTGGGTCTAGTAACTATGGGAACATACTAACATCTACCTTCCTAGGTTGTAAATGAAATTCAGAGCAAGGAAGATGTTCTACCTCATTCTGATGCTATGTTGTCTTCTTCCATTGAAGCCTCTTGATCTTTTGCTCTTCTCCAGCTCGATACATGATATTATCAACGTTCGATTACCTATACAGATAGTTAAGACAACGTGACAATAATAACACCACGAAAAACATAAAACAATTACAACCTATATAACTGATCAAGGAATGCTAGAAATCTCATTATAGATGTAAACAAGAATGGAAGACAAACATCAGATGCATTTTATTATGATAAAGACAAGGGGAGTTTACAACCAAGCCTTGATGTTGAGGCTTTCCTTCGGTAAGTCTGTATCCAAGCACGTTTGTAACACTCTCACACAAAAAGGTTTAAGATCTCACTATGTTCCCAATCACACAAAACAATCACACTCTGCACTATTCTCCCGAAGCTATGATTGCTTCTTTTCTCTATACTAAATTTTTCAGCTATCTGTTCAACTATTCAACCATTTAGCTAGCACATCAATGGAAGATGGCTATATTTATAGAGGAAAGGAGGAGGTTGGGATCCCTACAATAGTGGAAGGGAGGCATTATCCCTTGGGAGGTTTCCCCATAAGGTGGAAACAAGAGGCCAAAGGAGGAAGGCCGTGGTTATTCATTCGAACCACTCCCTATGGCTCATCAACGAAGTTGTTGTGATCGAAACTTCGCCTATATTTTTAAAAAAAATTCCATAAAAATATTAGCGTTGGAAGCTCACTGAGACAGAGCACCAACTGGAATGGGCTCAGTGTTAATTTTCCTCATTGGCGCGAGGGCATAATGGACCACCAGTGCCAAGGCAAAAACATGTGTTTTTAGTGGTCTGCTCAGGAAATGGTCAACAAAGGGAATGTTTCCGCATGACAAGGGATGCAATGATGGTATTTGCAAGGCATGACACTTCTAATTAGCCAGATAAATGACCCTCCAATGTGCGAGATGGGGATTACAGGGACAATGAAAAATTACTGTGTAACACACTCCTAGAGAATTTCATCTTGGCCCCCATTTGAAAAATTCACCCATCACTCATTGCAGCCTTTTGACCTAAGAAGCAAAATCTTAAATTCTTGCTGTGCTAAAACCAGCCACCATGTCTGAAGGAGAAGTTCATACCAGTAGTGATGAAAGCCAAAGACCTTCCAAGAAAAAATACAAGGGAGGAAGGGAAAATAGGTTTGAACCCTTAGACACAGTTCAAATTACTTCCTCTCCCATGATCCTTTCATGCTTTTAGGATGTTGGGTGTTATAATTTTTGTGAAATGGTCAAACAAGTCAAAATCCACTCAGACCTGACTAGATTGTTTTTCCTTGGCTTACAAAATCACCGAGTTAGCCTAACAGGAGTGGAGTTTGAGCTCTCATCTGAATCAATTTCTAAAGCAATAGGTATACCAGACATTGGTGAGATATGGTTCCAACAAAAGAAGTTGGATTTATGCTATTATGAACTCTATGTAAAACTAAGCTGTCAGCAAGGCTACAAGGCTGTTTTTCCTTTTTCCCACTTGCTAGAGAAGTATTCCTTGTTGATGAAGCAAATTATCAAGTATTTCACTTGTGAGGGGAGATACTATAGGATTTACTCATATCATATAAGGTTACGAATGCACTTCACCAAATTCAAAATAATGAACCTACCCTACTACCTTTTCCGGAGCATTGACAAGATGGCCTCACTTGTCAAGAAAAGAAGCTATGACCCCCAAATGCCGAGCCTTTTCCACCAGTCCTTGATCAAAATGATTGTCTTACATCAGCTATAGTAGCAAGGAATCCATTGGGAAGTCTTTGTTGAGATTGCAACAAGATGATGAGCTTAGTGGAAAGGAGTCACCTTCACTAAGTGGGCCCGCAGGCTATTTTTGGCGCAAAGTCTATTTTTAGACTATGTCTATTTTTAGACATATGGATCATGTTCTATGAGTTGCAGGATGCTATTTGTGGATGGTTGGTCAAGTCGGAAAAAATAGATGGATTTCTATTTTTAGACATATTGGGCGGAATCTATTTTTAGATTGCCAGTCTAAAAATAGATATGTCGAATATTATTAGCTCTTAATAATATTTGGACTATAAACATTATCTTATTCTCTTGGAGCACTTCAGTTAAGTGCACAGATGTGGCACAGGAGCTGAAAGAAGGAATTACGCTATTCCTAGGGGTTAAGTGGAGCTATTGCATGGATACTTCAGTTAGAACTCATGTGACAGAGTTTGGTGGAGTTGATTGAGGAAGTTAGTGGAGTTGTATTCAGTTTAACTAATCTAAACATAATTGAGCTATTTGTATTCAGTTTAACTAATTGATACAATTAGTGAGAGTGGTGTGAATTAATTATTAATTAATTCACTAATTATAAACTCATTAATTAACTAAAGAATGCATCAGTTAACTTCAGTGCATGGACAGTTTCAGTGGAGACCAGTGCACAAATAGGTGAAAGAGCAGGTTAACTATCAGTTGTGACTATACTGTTGCTATTTGCAACACACAGATAGGTGGAGAAGCCCATGAGGATTGCGCAGTACAAGCCAGGTGGTTTATCTATTTAATGAATCCATCCCATAGCATTGATTACGCAATAGAGGCTGGCTATCAAGTGGCAAAAGATTGGAGCATGTGTTTTTCTAGATCTAGCTTGATAGTGTGTAGCAATTGAGGGTGTGCATGAGAGCTTGTGAGGAGATTTTGTACTATGATTGTTACATGATCTCCATGACATATAATATACAGATAGTTGGGGTTTTCAGCTTTAAGCTTTCCCATTAAATACGGTGTTCATATGTGTGATTGTTCATGGTTTTAATGTATGCATGCAATTGATTTTATTTCCGCATGTGATGATCAATGGTAGAAGAGATTCTGTATTATGCATGAAGCTAAAATAGTGTGTGATCAGGAGAATCTCGGTGAATAATATATCAGTTATTCAAATTTTCTACATGGTATCAGAGCGATATTGATCATTGGAGCAATTGCAAAACATTGAAGCGATTGAGTTTTGTGCTGGTGGAATTCGAATTTGCAGTAGTGTTTTCTTGGTGTCGAAGTTGAGATGTCTTTCAACGGATTGCGATTGGAGTATGCCCTCGAGGGAAGCTTGAATTATATTGCATGGAATCATAGGATGGAGGCAGTGCTGGATGACAATGGGTTGAAGGAGTTCATAGATGCATAAATTCCAAAGCCTACTTCTAGTGATGCTGCCGTACTTGACGCATGGCAAAATAAGACAACAAAGTGTCGAAGGATTCTGGTGGAAGGTGTGAAGGATCACATAGTGTCCAGCCTTAATGGTAAGGCTTCTCCATTCTTAATGTGGAAATCTTTGACAGATTTATTTCAAAGAAAGAGCGATCAAAGGAAGTTGGCGCTCAAGGACAAACTCAGGAACATAAAGATGGAGAAAGGCGATAGTATGCCCAAGTAACTCACGAAGTTCATCCAATGCAGGGATGAGCTGGGAAGTGTGGGGGTTACTGTTGATGATGAGGACTTGGTGAGCTTGGCTCTCCTTGGGCTTCCGAAGATTTTTCATTCCTATCAGGACTCTATCAATGGTCGAGAGAAATTGCTAGGATGGGAGCGACTTTGGTCGGATCTTGTGCAAGAGGAGATAAGGCGGAGTACCAGGGACGGATATTCATCAAAGAATTCTGATGAAGAGAATTGTGCTTTGGCTGCCAAAGAAAAGAAGGGGAAGAGCGAGAAAGCTTCTCATTCCGGTGTGAAAGGCAAGAAGCAGGACATGTCCAAGGTGAAGTTCTTTCACTGTCACCAACACGAACATGACACCACTAATTTTCCACAGAAGAAGAAAAATAAGCAGGCTGCTAGGACTGCAGCTGGAGAGGCCTTAGCCTCGCAGTTTGAGCTGGATTTTTCACTGATCGCATGCTTGGTCTCAAGTATGACGGGATCAGTGTGGTTTCTTGACAGTGGTGTGTCTTTTCACATGATAAGAGATCGAGATTTGTTTACTGATCTGGTTGAGAAATATCTTGGAGTGCACATCGAGATGGGAGATGATGGTAGATACAGTGCGACCGGTATCGGTACCATTTCCTTTGAGAGGGTGTCTAGTAAACCCTTCGTATTGAAGGAAGTGATGCATGTTCCAAGATTGAAGAAGAATCTTGTCTCTGTGGCAATGTTAGAAGACAAGGGATATGATGTTGTCTTTAGCGAGGGAAAGGTTTCCTACGTAGTAAGGCAACTGGTGAGACCCGGAGGATAGGGGTTCGAATTAAGAACCTTTATCAATTGCAGGTAGATGGCTGTGTAGCAATGGCAGGCAAGGCAGAAGGAGTGGTGAGCCGAGATGATGGCGAGTTGTGGCACCGGAGATTGGGCCACCTTCACCATGGAGCTTTGAAGATACTGCAATAGATTTCTACTGGGCTTCCTAAGGGTACTCTTGCACAGTCAGATCAGTGCAAGGGGTGTACCTTGGGAAAATTTGTGAAATCCACCTTTCACGAGAAGGATAGTCGTGCCACAACGATCCTTGAGAGAATTCACATAGACGTTTTTGGACCTTTCTCAGTAGCTTCGATAGCAAAGCACATGTATTATGTGATATTTGTTGATGATTTTTCTCGTAAGTGCTGGATCTTATTCATGCAGAATAAGAGCGAGACATACTCAAAGTTCTGTGAGTTCAAGGCACTGGTTGAGAAAGAATCAAGGAAGCAGGTGAAGGCTCTAAGGAGTGACAATGGTGGTGAATTCATCTCTGGCGAATTCAAGGAATTTTGCAGTGCAGAAGGAATTCGAAGAGAGCTCATAGCACCTCATAACCCACAGCAGAACAGGGTTTCTGAGTGGAAGAAAAGAACGATCGTGGGTGATGCACGGGTGATGTTGCATGATCAGGGCCTACCCATTCACTTGTGGGCAGAGGCATGCAATACTGCAGTATATCTGCAGAACCATTGTCCTCAGAGGATACTTGGCATGAGTACACCCGAGGAGGCATTTTTTGGTAAGAGGCCTGATATTTCCCATTTGAGGATTTTTGGTTCACCTGTTTACATTCATGTGATGAAGAATGCTAGGAAGAAGCTGGAGCCGACTACAGAGGTTGGGATATTTTTGGGGTACACTGATACGCCCCACAAATATCGTGTGTATTTTCCAGACAGTCGCAAGACTGTTGTGTGACGGGATATAAAATTTCATGAGGAGAAAGCCATGAAGTGTTCGCTTGAGAGGGAGCCACATTTGCATGCAGATGAGGAGCTATTAGTTCCTAAGGATGAGCCTCAGGATGTGGATCAGCCACAAGAGGAGGTTCATGGAGTGGAATATACCACTAAGGTAGTGCCAACCATCAGAGGGCGGAAGCGCACTACAGAAGCTGAGTGACTAGCTCAAGATGCAGAGAAGGTTGTAGGAGCACCTACATCACAACGCAGACAGAGACAGTCACCTGACCGGTATACTGGATACATGGCTCTTATGAGCAAGTGTATCGTGACAGAGCCATCCTCTTTCGAGGAAGCTGTGGAGGACCCCACATGGGTATATGCCATGGTGGAAGAGTATGATTCGATTGTCAGAAATAGTGCATGGGAGATTGTTCCGAGGCCGGAGGGGAAATCAGTGGTGGGTTCGAGATGGATTTACAAAGTGAAGCAGGCAGTTGACGGGAGTGTGGAGAAGTATAAGGCAATATTTTTTGCCCGACACTTTTCACAGATTGAGGGGATCAATTATGAGGAGACCTTTGCACCTGTCGCAAGGTATTCTTCCATACGGACGATTCTTGCTCTCTCAGTGTAGATGGGGTGGCACATTCATCAGATGGATGTGAAGACTACGTTCCTCAATGAAGTCAATGAGGAGGAGGTTTACATAGAGCATCCTGAAGGTTTCGAGATCTTCAGCAACGATTCACATGTGTGCAAGCTCAAGAGAGCGCTGTATGGGTTGAAACAAGCACCTCGTGCTTGGTACACACATATAGACAGTTATTTCACCGAACTTGTATTCTCCAAGAGTGAGGCGGATCCTAACCTATACCAGATTGTGGTGGAGGGTAAGTTGCTGATCATTGTACTTTATGTAGATGATTTGATTTTGATAGGTGATGAACTGTTGATACACTTATGCAAGGCTGATCTTGCAAAGGAGTTTGAGATGAAGGACTTGGGCCTCCTTCATTATTTCCTGGGATTGGAAATTTGGCAGCGCAGTGGTGGAATGTTTGTTTCTCAGGGTAAGTATGTCTGGGAGATACTGGAGAAGTTCAACATGCATGGCTGCAAGCCTGTTGATACTCCTCTTCCTGGTGGTTGGAGGAAGGAGGATGCTACTTCAGTGGAGGTAGTGGATGCCACTTTTTATCGACAGTTGGTGGGGTCGCTTATGTATCTGGTCAATACACGACCCAACATATGCTATGCTGTTAACCAGCTTTCACAAGCTATGGTTAACCCAACCAAGCTCTTCTGGAAGGCAGGAAAGCATGTATTGAGATATCTCAGAGGCACATATCTCATAGGCACATCGGGATATGGATTATGGTACAGACAGTCGGATGAGGTGAAGCTATGTGGCTTCATGGATGCAGATTGGGCAGGGAGCCCAATGGACAAAAAGAGCACATCTAGAGGGATTTTTAGTATTGGGTCGACAACAGTTTCTTGGTACAGCAGGAAGCAGAGATCCATGGCACTCAGTTTAGCAGAGGCCAAGTATATGGCAGCAAGTTTGGCTACATGCGAGGCTATATGGATGAGGAAGATCCTGGTCGAGTTGTTCGGTTCACACTTAGAGCCTAATGTGATTTATTGTGATAAACAGAGTTGCATTAAACTCTCAGTTAATCCAGTATTTCATGATAGATATAAACACATTGACATACAATATCATCATATAAGAGATTGTGTGCAGCGGAAGGTCATGTTACTTTCATACATTCCCATGGAGGATCGGGATGCTGATATCTTGACGAAGGCGCTCACCAGGAGCAAATTCGAATACCACAGGGGTAGGATAGGGGTTGCAGATAATCCTTATCTTGTTAATAGGGAGTGTTGAGATTGCAACAAGATGATGAGCTTAGTGGAAGGAGTCGCCTTCACTAAGTGGGCCCGAAGGCTATTTTTGGCGCAAAGTTTATTTTTAGATTATGTCTATTTTTAGACATATGGATCATGTTCTATGAGTTGCAGGATGCTATTTGTGGATGGTTAGTCAAGTTGGAAAAAATAGATGGACTTCTATTTTTAGACATACAGGGCGGAATCTATTTTTAGATTGCTAGTCTAAAAATAGATATGTCAAATATTATTAGCTCTTAATAATATTTAGACTCTAAACATTATCGTATTCTCTTGGAGCACTTTAGTTAAGTGCACAGATGTGGCACAGGAGCTGACAGAAGGAATTATGCTATTCCTAAGGGTTAAGTGGATCTATTGCATGGATACTTCAGTTAGAACTCATGTGACAGAGTTTGGTGGATTTGATTGAGGAAGTTAGTGGAGTTGTATTCAGTTTAACTAATCTAAACATAGTTGAGCTATTTGTACTCAGTTTAACTAATTGATACAATTAGTGAGAGTGGTGTGAATTAATTATTAATTAATTCACTAATTATAAACTCATTAATAAACTAAAGAATACATCAGTTAACTTCAGTGCATGGACAGTTTCAGTGGAGACCAGTGTAGAAATAGGTGAAAGAGTAGGTTAACTATTAGTTGTGACTATACAGTTGCTATTTGCAACACACAGATAGGTGGAGAATCCCATGAGGATTGCGCAGTACAAGCCAGGTGGTTTATCTATTTAATGAAGCCATCCCATAGCATTGATAACGCAATAGAGGCTGGCTATCAAGTGGAAAAATATTGGAGCATGTGTTTTGCTAGATCTAGCTTGATAGTGTGTAGCAATTGGAGGTGGTGATGAGAGCTTGTGAGGAGCTTTGTACTATGATTGTTACATGATCTCCATGACATATAATATATAGATAGTTGGGGTTTTCAGCATTAAGCTTTCCCATTAAATACTGTGTTCATATGTGTGATTGTTCGTGGTTTTAATATATGCATGCAATTGATTTTATTTCCGCAATTAATGATCAATGGTAGAAGAGATTATGTATTATGCATGAAGCTAAAATAGTGTGTGATCGGGAGAATCTCGGTGAATAATATATCAGTTATTCAAATTTTCTACAGTCTTCATCTCACATGATGTGTTTACAAATCCCTAAGCCTTCATTCAGAAGAATTTACCTTCCACTTCACAACCACCTACCTCCACTCCTCCATCATCTCTGCCTATGAATTATCCACAAAAAAAGTCACCTCCTATCTCTTCTCCTAAAGTGCCAAGTGAAGAAGCTTTCAGTGGCTCTAATGAAGAGCAAACATATGACAATAATGAGGAAGAGGACAGTGAGGCAGAAGCTGAGGAAGATGAAGAAGACAAGGAAGAAGACAGTGAGGTAGAAACTGAGGTAGAAGAAGAAAGTAAGGAAGAGGACAGTGAGGTAGAAGCTGAGGGAGATGAAGAAGACAAGGAAGAGGACAGTAATGAGTAGGAAAGTAATAATAGCCACAACAAACAAGAAATTGATGACAACAAAAATCAAGAGACAAATGTAAGTGAGACAAAGGTTGAAAACATTGAGGCAAATTCAGAGCTTGATGAAGATGATGAAAGTGGAAAAAATAATGAAGATTATGGGACATAAATAGAGTGTGAAGGAGAGGAAAAATAGAGTGATGATGACCAAGAAGAGGTAGCCTCTCAAAAAATAAACAATGAGCAAGAAAACAAAGTTAAAATTAGTGAGCCTCATGATGAGAAAAAGGGCGAAAACAATGGGTCTTACGATGAAGAATATGACAAGGCTTGTGGCACCTCCAAAGGTAGAGACACCATCATAAAACCTCTCACAAAGGCATAAGAGATGTGTTTTCTGCCTCAAAAAGGCAAGGGGCCATCTCTCCTCCAACAATCGAGCATCAAGACAAAGGAAAGGGAAAGGTGGACAAAGGTGAGTAGAAGTTACATGTAAGAAGAAGCAAAAGGATCAAGAAGACTTCTCAAGGATCTCAATTCATTGATCTAGACAGTGACAATGAAGACCAAGAGATGAAAAATAGGTTTCTCCTCTTGGAAAAATATGCACAGCTTCAGGAGTGGGAAATGGATTTTGAGATGGCTCAAGGGGTCATCTAATATTACAAAGAGGAACATAAGCATTTCAAATATGTCAAGAGGGGCCTTTCCCTACAAAATAAAATGGCCAAACATTATGCAAGGAAAAGAATGCTTATTATCGCCAAGCTAAAGAGGGCCCTCATTGAACTAGAAGACCTAAAAAGAGCCAAAATGCATGACAGCCTTGGAGCCTGGGTTGAGGTTTCTCAACAGGTATCCAAAACCTCTTGAGGGGTCTATCCACCAATTTTGAGGCA
The DNA here is from genome assembly GCA_034641835.2 of Pinus albicaulis. Lineage (NCBI taxonomy): Eukaryota > Viridiplantae > Streptophyta > Pinopsida > Pinales > Pinaceae > Pinus > Pinus albicaulis. Next base: position 147,060 of record JAXQQM020060240.1, on the reverse strand, counting down.
AATTGGACAACTTTTTGTTTTTTCCAAATTTTGACCCCTAGGAGCACAACACCGTAGGTGTTACGCATAAATTTGTCGCATCTTCAGCTCTCAAATTTTACATTTTTGGATTTTTTCACATCACCAATAGTCTACTCACCAATTTTCAGATCATTTGGAGTAGTTTTACCCCCTTAAAAGGTAAAAAAACATAAAAAAAATTGACCTTTCTGCCTCCTTTTCAGACCAGGTGTTACACACATATTAATGTTGGGAGATTTGATTTTTGTGCGGGTAAATGGAATACATTTAGCACAATTCAATTTTTTTTGGAAATTTGACTCATCAGGCTTTCCAACGAGCCATCATAGAGCCAAATCCGGTGTCGGGAAGACCTCCAAAAGACTGCTACAACAGGGCCTATCTGCGCTATGCACTTGGAAAATTTTCACTGATTGACACGTGTTACGCTCCTATGGCTGAGTGGGAAAAATGTTTGTTTGGAGAGTTTTCTTAGGAATTTGAGGCCTAAAAGTCAATTTTATTTTCATTTATAGTCAGAAAATATATTTATTTAGATATTTTTGTGCCTTGGGGTTTACAAAGCCTTAAGGACAAGTTAGAATATTTCTCTATGGCCAATAGGCTTCTAGATGCTCTAGTAGCCTCTCCTCTCCTCATTTGTTATATAAGACATGAGGATTCATTGTAAACGGTTGGGACTTGATGTTTTTAATAGAAATACATGGTTTTATGAGCTTGGACAAGATATTGGTTTTAGGAAGTGAACGAATGGCTTGTGTGGATTGATGTTGGAGAAGCTTGCTTGCAGGATTCTATTGTGGTTCCTGTGTTTTGGCAAGTTTGGAAATACCAAAAGACAAGACAACATCAAACCACTTTGGGATCTCAGGATCTAGCCCTCCTGGATCCAGAGAGGGATCTCTCCACAAAGGAAAATAATAATATATCTTTGAAGTTCAGTTTTAAGGTATTAGGCTATTTATAGGGCACAAAGGTTGTTGTTTGTTTGTTTTTGTTTGTTTGGTTTGTTTGGTTGGGAAACATGAAAGAAGGGTTCAATATGAGGTAAAGAAATGATCAAAGAAGGATATTTGGCAATGGGGAGATAATTTAGAGAAAACACAAGTCCATTGGGCAATGGGGTCATAAAAGGGTTTACTTGCAATTCAATATCCAAGGCTTTCAAATGGGCTAGTCATCTAAATCAGAGGATCTGTAAAGATGATAGTATGGGATGAAATGATAGGAAATGAAGGTTAATGACAAGGAAACCTTCCAAGGTGACCTCTTAGGATCAAATCTAGGGATAGGGCATGCCTTGACCATCTATGATCCAACTCCTAATGAGGCTAACTCTTTAGAAAATAGAAAACATTTAAGATTGACACAAAGTAAAGTTTAAGATCAGAGAAAGACTTTTAACCTTCTCTTCTTTTGACATTCACTTAAGGGATCTTAGAAAGGATAACTGTTGGAAAAGGACCTAGTGAGACAGAAATAACTCTAATCTCTTAGTTTCCCAATTCTTTTAGCTAAACCAGACAAGAACATCTAAAAACAAACTCTAAATTCATACATCAGTAAGCAGGGAGAGCCAAATACTATACTGGTTAAATTATACTGAATTTGTTCTTAGATAACACAATTAGCAGAAAAAATCAAATATAAGAAGAGTGGAAGCATTAGGGTAATTTACATCAGTATATTCTAAGCTAAATTACTGATTCTTATCATAGAAATGAAATATGATGTATAACAGAGGGAAAAAAAACCAAAGATAGAACACATCACCGCTGATTTAGATCAGGATCCAATGAACGTGCTTGTCATATTAAAGAGAAACACCAGTCACATACATCATTGTCCAGCAGCTTGATATCAACTAAAAATCATCTCCCAACCTACTTTACAACTAATACACACAGAACTCTATCTCAATGAAACAACTTACAATCCATGGTTAACCAACCAACAACCTTTACAATGTATTTTTCCTGAGTTCTTATAGCTGAGAGAGTGGCAGTAGAGGTAGATAGAACTTTAAATGGCTCATTAAAATAGAAGGAGAGGTGTTTTTCTGCCCATTCTGTCTTAATATCACTGGATTGACTTTCAGTACCCTTTGGATAGATTAGGGGTCTTCGACAAATTGATAATAACTCCAGGTATGTCTCTTGAAGTACTTTCTAGTTGTTTGTACTCTGTTTGTACTCTGGGACAAGAAAAGATGAAAATCTGATATTCAGGTCTTCCATACTTCGTAACTAATGCTCTAGAAATCTTAGGACTTCTGTCAGGGTGATGATCTTCTCAGGAGGTTGATGGAGAATAAAAAATACTGAGGGAACTTGTCCTTTCTTGGGAAAGAACATTCTGCTGATGTGAAATCACTGATATGGCTTGTTTCATGCGCTTTAGGCCTTATTAGGATTTTTGATCATTTTTGAGGTCTTCGAACTATGTTTCTATCCTTTAAACACTGGATTATAGCATTTATCTTCAATAACAGGCATTTAATCCCTTTGATCTGTCACTGATACACTTTGTCGCTTCTCTTCTGATCTGTATATGAATATGCAGGTTTAATGGCATTGGAGGGTTTGAATCAGGGTTTTGCAGCTTGATATTCGATAAAAACATGCTTAAAACCTTCTCAAGTGTCTTCCCTGCACTCTTTAGCTATGAAACATGGTGTTCCGTGCTCTATTTTCCCTGTTTGTGACTGTGAGACAGAGTTTTATTTTCACCATCTGTGACCCTGCAAAACCCAATAAACATGTTAAGAAAATCCTCGGGGAGTAGGATGGAGTGCTCTGGTGGACCAGGGAGATGGTGGCACGACAATGAGAATGGTGGCTGCAGCGAAGAAAATGGTGGAAATTGTGAAAGAATGGTGAAAAACAGGTCTGATGAAGGCCTAGGGCGTTATGTGTCCTGGATAGTTGGATTAGAACAACCCCCGACAATGTAAAACTAAGATTAATCAACAAAGTTGGTTGGACGGTGGATGAATTGGGAGAAGAGATCATATCATGACCGTTGGATCAGATAAACGAATGACGGAGATTTGTCAAAGATGTTGTTTGGGGGTCCAGGTGAATGGGAAATTGAAGGGGTCGAGGTTTTAATCTAGACTGTCGATCTTCAGGGATGGACAGTGGAGAAGACTCAATATAATGTCCAGGAAAGGAAACAAAGGAACAAAGACCTAGGGGTTAAATGTAATATGAGCCGTTGATCTAGATCAAATGAACGGTCAATATCCTCAGACGTAGCTTTCAGGGACAAAGAGGGAGGGAGAAATAAACTGTGATCATGTTAAGTTAGAGCCTTCAGATTAAAACAATCGATGGTCAGGATTAAGTGAAGAATTATGTTGGGGAGGAGTGGTTTTGGCGGAAAACTGCTAGTTTCGTGTAGCTTGCAAGTGGTTTCAAATTTTAGCCAAAAAAACGCAATATCATTTTCTTGCTGAAACCTGTCCCTTTCAATACTGCCCATTTTTCATTTTTAGAAACGTTAAACCTTGGGCGCAGAAAAAATGTGAAATGCAATGGTGACCATTGGATTAGGGACCTCAATTCCTATGGTGCAGAAGAACCGCGATAGGAGGTAAGATGCATGGGCAGAATGGGTAGATGGGGTCAATGGCAGATTAAATCCCAGCCGTTAGATCTTGTAAACGAACAGTTAAGATCTATCGATGGGAAATAAATGAGCAGGGCAGGTTTTGATGATCAGAAGAAATGTAGACCATCCAATCAGGCTCGATCAACGACTGAGATTCAATCGGAGGTCGGGATGGTGAAAAGTTATGAGAGGAGCGTGATGAGATCCTGGACATTGGTTCTTGTGGATTCAACGATCTAGATCTAATCGACGGATATGATGATGGGGGCTATGAATCAAAGCACGATTGAATCTTTAACATTTGTTATTGTGGATTCAACGGCTGAGATCAAATCGCATGATCGACATCGGAGGAGGGGAAATGAACATGGCATTGGATTTGCACGATGCGATTAAGCGCTGGCCGTCAGATCTGGAAAGGATCAACGATATGGATTAAATCAGAAGGATTGGGTGATGGGCTATATGAAAAAAGAGCGATCAAATCCTGACCATTGGTTCCTGCGGATTCAACGGTCAGGATTAAATCGGGGAGTCAGCCATCGGGGGAACAAAAAAAAAGGGAAGACTAGATTAGCGTGATGTGATTGAGCGCTGGTTGTCAGATTTGGAAAATATCAATAGTCAGAATTAAGTCAGAGGGGGAAATATGTATGGCTTGCGATGAAGCACAATGCAATCCTGGCCATTGGATCGGGAGAGATCAATGGTCCAGATTGGATCAGCGATCGACAGAGTAAAACTCATCAGATCGGAAAATTTCAAAGAATCAAAGGAAAAGGCCAAAACGAAAGCTCCGATTGTGATTTTAGATTAGGCCTTAGCGCTTGGTCATAGCGCGGGTCACATGTGGAAAAGGGGCTAATGGCTAAGTCGAAAGGGGCTTAAGGCCTTAGTGTAAAAATGGTTGTTTTAGGCCTAAAATCAGTGTTTTTAAGGCCAAATGGGGGGTTTCGGTAAGAAGAAAAAGATATTTTAAAACCAAATAAATGATAATATAAGGTTTAAAATGGGGACTTAGATGATTTAGAGGGTCAATGAGGGGATCTTGGAGGAATTTTGTGAGAGCAAAAAGGGGTGAAAATGGGAATTTTGAGGGGATAAAATGGAGCAGATGGAGGCTTTTTTTTGAATCTTTTCTTTCACAAACAGTGAGGCTTTTTTGATGGAAACAACATTAAGGACTGCTTTAGAGGGAAAAAAACACATGAAGGATTCAAGAGTGATAGGTTTTCAAGGAAAATGTTCCTCTTGAAGACTTAGAAACCATTTTTGCCACCTGTTTGCTATGCCAAAATTGTATAGGTGGCTAATAGTGGCTCCACATGGGGATGGCATATTATTGAAAGTGTCAAGAAATTTAGATTTAATTCTTTGGAAGTAGGCCAGATGCTTGATCCTTGGCCATATGTTTCTTCTTTGATCAGCTGCTACAAATCATGAAAACATCATATCAACAGTAAATATTCTCCCAAACAATCTACCTACCCATCCTACTATCCTAACATTTTTTCTTCAAGGTGCATTTAGACTTGCAGACCTTCTTCATCATTTTTTTTATTGAAAGTAGAAAAAACTAATATAATTCTACCCTTATTCCTCCATGAGACCAGATTAGACATTTGGCCTCATAGCTTCTCTACCTACACTAATATCTGCTAGGATTAAACTGTATAGCAGATTTCTTTCTCTACATTCTAAAACAAAAATTTAAAAATAGTCAAACCAGGATTAGACTGTCTGGTTTGCTGTGGGTCCATGGCATAAAGACAAATTCACATGAACTGAACTTTGCAAGAAATTGAAACCAAAATTGTGAAGGCTTGAAATTTTGAAATTTTAAAGCATCCTTCTTCTCTTCTGACTCATATTTTGAGCTCATTAGAGTCACTTTTTTTCTTCATTTCAGCTCTGGTTTTGAGTTTCTTAGAGATAATTCTTCTTCTTTCTTTGCTGGTTTAGGTTTTGGGCATGTTAGAAATAGCTTTTCCCTTTCTTTGGCTCAGGTTTTGAGCTAATTTGAGCCATTATTTTGGAGCCTCATAGGTTCAAGTTTTGGGCTTGTCTGAACCTTTTCTTTTCTCTTTTTTGTATTTTTCCTTTTTTTTTGAAATTGAACAAAGCAATGGTATTTACAATGGAAGGTGAAATATTTAAACTCTGAACTACAGCAGTAATAATGTTCGAGTGTCCTGCCATTGACAGGACCCCCAAACAGATCTGTACCATCTAACTCTTGCAGAAAGAATGCATTTGGAATAATGGTGGACTGAATAACATAAGGGCCTTGCCATAAACTGTCGAATTTTCCATGCTTACCGTTTTCTTCTCTTCTAGAGTCCCACTTGAGCACCTTGTCTCCAATTTTGAAGCCACAAGCCTTGGTTCTCTTGTCAAAAAACTTTTTTATGTTATCTTGCACTTTTTGAGCTCTATTGTAGACCTCTTCCCTTGTCTGCTGAAGATATATTTTTTGATTGATCCTCCTTACCATGCTTTCCTATTCTAACTATATTTCTTGGACCAATTTTATCACTGGTACCCCTAGGCTGGTAGGAAACACTGCCTCTGTTCCATAAACAAGCTGATATGGAGACATCCCTATGGATTTATTTGTAGTTAATTTGTCTGCCCACAAAGCATGCACCAACTTATTATGCCATTGTTTTGGGAAATAACTCCCTAGAGGTTTGTTGGGTCAAAACCCCCACAGATCAGGGCATGCTACTCAAGAAGGACTCACACAACCACACTTGTATGCTAAAAACTAGATAACATCGATAGTAGAACTCACCCGTAATCCTACGTTTGATGTAGATCCTGCGGGGTCCAAACCCCCAACAACCCTTCTTCCTCCTCAACCTGAAAACCAAGAAGAAACGTCCACGGAAATCTAGTTGTACAGCATATATCTATCCTAAATGTCAGTGAAATCCATGTGAAACATCATATAAACAATAGTAAATGCTTAAATAATAATATTTTCACATATGCAAGAAGATATTAACACGTGAATTCAGGAACAAGATGGTTCTTCTTCATTACGAACAACATGTACAGTAGTAAAAAGTGGAGAGATCACCTGAATCCTTCCACGATATTTGAACAGACCGTCGTTCGGATCCGTCCCTCCCTTGCCTCGCTAGGATACTTTCAAGACTTGTGCACACGAATGACATATAAACTGATGAACATCTCCAGGAAACAAGGGTTTCTTGTAAAAATATGGGAAAGTGCAGGAGGCATGGGAAATCAGACTTGAATTAGGATTCCAACAGAGTATAATGTCTATAAATTTCTCTCTCCCCTAGTCCATGCACATGAGAGGCTTTTATACTTCCTCAAAGTAGTTTCAATCAGTTGGAAACAGTTGGCCACGTGCTGTGGTGGTTGCACTACTAGAGTAACCATCAACCCAGCCCGAAAATAGGGAATTTTTATATATTTTTTAATGATTTTAATGGCATACGCGGAAAAGTGTGTATGGACTCGCGTATACACGTGGAAAAGTCTGGGCATACCCGCGTATGGGATTTTTAACACTGTTTTTTATGAATTTTGTTCAAGTCTGTGGGAATGGGTGCCCAAGGCCAAAGAGCCAATCATGAATCACATGAGGGTGGAAAATGATGCTATAACAGCCATGATTTTTTATTCTCGTCAAGCAACTTCTTGATGATGGTCACCAAGCTTTTGTTTGATGATTCTGTTAGCCCATTACCTTGTGGGTAATAAGCAGTAGAATGACCAAGTGCAATCTAATACTTGTGACAAAAATCAATCATCTTTTTGGAACCAAAAGCCGCAGCATTATTAGTAATAATCTTCCTAGGGTAGCCAAATCTAGATAGAATATGGTCTTCAAGGAATTTGATGATAACATAATCTGTGGCATTCCTAGAAGGGATGGCCTCTATCCATTTTTTGAAATAGTCTGTGGCTATGAGAATCCATTTGTGTTGGGCAGATGAAGTAGGATGGATTTCTCCTATGAAATCTAGGCCCCACTGTTGAAAAGGAGCTTCAACAGTGATTGGTTGAAATGGTAAAGGGAGGATTTTTTTTTTCCCTTAAATATTTGGCACTTATGGCAGGAAACTATCATTTTATGTACATCTTGGAAGAGTGTGGGCTAGTAAAAGCCAGCTCTAAGGATTTTGTTGGTTGTGGTTTTCCAGTATAAATGGCCTCCACACTCTCCTTCATGGAACTCATGTTTGATCCTCTCTGCATCAACTTCAAGAAAACATTTAAGAAACAAGCAATTTTCATTTTTCCAGTATAAACATTCATTTAAAATGCAATAATTTCTAGCTTTTAACTTCGGAAACCTTGCCTTAGTCTTTGATAAATTAGGAGGATAATTAAGATTTGTAAGCACATACAAGATGTCAGCATACCAAGGAGAGTTTTGGAATTGTTCCTCAATAGTAGGAGCAGATAATCCTGCATGTCCATCCAAGGCATCTACCATGTTTATGTCAAGGGCTTGTAAATTAGATTCAACCATTAATTGAGCTAAGCCTTGACCCTTGATGAGTTTTGTGGGTTTGATCTCCAAATCATACTCTAGTATCACTGCAATCCATTTACCTCTTTTCCCATCTGGATCTTGGGACAAAATATCTTTTACCACTATGTTAGGCACATAGGCAACGATGTGAGAATGAAAAATATACACCCTTAAGTCCTTTAAGGCCTTTACCAAAGCGTAAGCCTGTTTTTCCATTATATTATATTTCAAGGGTGCATCCCTCAATGCTTTGCTAAAGAAAGCAATTGGCTGCTCTTGGCCTTCCGGGTTTTTCTACAATAAGACAATAGCCACGGTATGCTCTGATGCAAAGGAGAAAATAAGGAAATCTTTTGTGAAATTTGGACTAATTAGGATTGGTGCCTGGGTGAGTTCATGTTTAACTAATTCAAAAGACTTTTTGGCCTCTAGAGTCCATTTAACTCCTACTTCCTTCTTAAGCATGTTTGTCATATTTCTAAGGAGCTCTGCTAAGTTGGGAGTAAACCTCCTCAAGAAGTTAATCTTCCCAATAAAGGACTGCAATTCTTTTATGTTTCTTGGGTGGCTAATCTGTAGTATTCCCTCAACTCTTTTTGGGTCTATTTTAATCCCCTTTTCTGATATAATATGGCCAAGAATATTACCTTCTTGGAGGCTAAATACTGTCTTTTTGGGATTTAAAGATAGCCTAAACCTCCTACACTTCTCAAATATTTTTCTTAGATTTCAAAGGTGCTCTTCATCAGTTTTGGAATAAACCATTATGTCATTAAAATAAATTACAATGAAGTGCCATATTTCCTCTGAAAAGGCAATGTCCATAGCTCTTTGGAATGTTGCACCAGCATTCATTAGTCCAAAAGGAATTTTCACATACATGAAAGTGCCCCATGGAGTGGTGAAAGTTGTTTTAAGTTGGTCTTCTGGGAGTACTAAGACTTGGTTATACCCTGAAAATGCATCTAATAGAGATATCCTCCTAGAACCTACTACCCTTTGCTGGATGTGTTCCATCTTAGGTAAAGCGTAATTATCCTTTAAAGAGGCTCTGTTAAGGTTTCTAAAATCGATGCACAACCTAATCTCTCCTGTCTTTTTCCTCACAGCTACCAGGTTAGATACCCAATCAAAAAACCTCAGAGGCACTATGATATCGGCCTCATACATTTTCTTGATTTCCTTTTCCACCAGAGGCAGTTGTACTGGGTTAATTCTGTGTAGTTTTTTCCTAAAAGGTTTTTGATTTTATTTCAATGGGATTTTATGCTGGATAATCTTTGTGTCATAGGCCTTTAAGTCCTCATATCTCCAAGCAAAAAAATCAGCAAAATATTTGAATAGGTCAATGTATTTTTGTTTGATATGGGCAGGCAAAGTCTTAGATAATTTAATCATTTTAGGCTTATCTTTGCTGCCTATATTGCATTCATCAACATCGGATTCTGTATGTTCTATAGTGAGTTTCTTTGCCACATCATTAAATTCAAATAGGTCCTATAGGGGTGCTAGTCCTCTGGGTATGCTTTTATCTTTTGACTGCAACACCTCAATGTCTTCTTTATCTATTTTCATGTATTCTTTAGTTTGGTTTTCGAATTCTTTGGTTAACATGTTTATTTCTGCATTGGGGGATGGTCTTTCTTCATCAGGGGGCTCTTTATCTGAACAATTTTCATCGAATTTAGAGTCTGAATCAGGTATTTCAAACTCATTCCTGCAAATAAAGAAATCCTCTATCTGTTTGTCCCCCTCAAATTCTTGCCAATATTTCTCATTATCTGGCACTGTAGGTCTATATTTTGTTTGAATAATGATATGTTTGTCACTAGGGGATTTCTAATATGAACTAGCAGCGTAGGCCAATCCATTTTCAATGATGTTTTGACTCCTAGGGACAAATACAAGCTCATATTCTATGAATTTTTTCAGCAGATCCATGGCATCATTTCTGTATGCCCTTAATCTAGGATGCTTTATAGTGTACTCTCCATTGATTTGTTTGATGACTAATTATGAATCTCCTTGAACAACTATTCTCTTAGCTCCTATTTTTTTCAACAAATGAAATCCTAGGATGAGAGCCTCATACTCCGCAATGTTGTTTGTGCACTTAAAGTCCAGATTGAAGGCATGACTCTCAACATAGTTGCTTTCAGTATTGTGCAACCATACCTCAGCTCCTGCATTCTTTTTAGTGCAAGACCCATCAAATTTCATGCACCATAAAGGACTATTTGCAGATTGGTTATCAGTTTCATCGTTATGTTGTATTATGAGGTCTGCACCGTGTTGCGTAATGCATTGTTCTTTAGGATTTTCATGGAGTTCAGATTGATGAGTAACTTGTTGTTTACAGTCTTTGTTTTGTTCACTCTGGTCTTTCAATTCAACACATTTTTCCAATGTTTCTCTCTTTTTTTCCTCTATTTCTAGAGCTTCCATTATGTTTAGGTCTGTGGGATCTACTCTGTTATTTAAATTTATGTCTTCTAGCTATGGCTCTTCTATGAATTCATCATTGTAAAGGATAAAAGAGTCCAGATATGTGTGGATAGAGTACAGAGGTGAATTTTTAGGTTTCTTAGGGCTACTAACCATAAAATTCATGTGTGCCTCCCTATATAGTCTCCTAAGCTGGATAAAGACAGGGATAGTGGCATAAGTCATGTCCATCTGCATTGTGCCTTGTAGTTTGGCACCCCATGATCTTGACAACAACATGCCATACTTAGGAGGCACATCTCCCACCACCACATCCATTACCATGCACTTGGCTAGGATTTGAGTCAGATTCACACAAAGGTCTTTGATTAGGCCAAGGCACTTCACTATGCTAGAGTCAAAAGAATATAAGTCCTTATAGGGTCTGGTTATCTCTAGGCCTAACTTTTCCATAATCACTTTTGGCATTAGGTTGTGTGAAGCTCTAGAATCATGCATAGCGTTATGTAGGATTTTATCATGGATATTTAGGCTGAAATAAAAAGGAGGTACTACCCCTTCCTGAAATTTCCCTTCTATTTTTGGGCCAAACAAGAGGGCAGGTTGATCATCATTTAAATTGACAGTGTCACTGTTTTCTCCTAAGTTCAAAGCTTTCAAAATTTGACCTTTATATATATCTTGAGTAGCCAACTCAGTGAGGGGAACAAAAATTTTAATTTTGGCAATCTCACTCTCCAAATAGAAAGAAGACTGACTCTTTGTGAGGTTCAATTATGTTTTATTGGCCACTATTTTAGTGGCAGAATCAGCTTGTTGATTCTCACTATGTACAATGTTTGAAGCTATTTTATCAGGAGAATTAGCTGCAATGCTAGTGCTGCTAGTTTATTGACTTGATTTATCAGCAATTTGGATGTATTTTTCTTGTTTTTTCCAGAACTCTCAGCTGTTGACTTGCTACTTTCAGCAGTCACTTTAGGATTTTTCTCAGGTACTTTCTTAATGATGATTTCAGATGCTTTTGGTTTGGTAGTATCTATGTTATTTTTTCTTTTGAGATCATATTTTTCTCGGACCTGCATGATGGCATTCTCAAATCCTAACCTATAATCTTCAAATTCTAACCCTTCCTCATCCCTATGTGAGTATGAGATCTGAGTATCTTCTGCAGAAAAGGTGTGATCTAGGTTATCTAATTCCACCATGTTTATTATAGTTCCCTCTAATTCTTCTATTATTCCCTCATCTTCATCAAGGAAATTCTCTTGAAATGGGGGTATGACTTGTTGATCAGATTCCCTCTATCTATTGGGAGGATTGTTTCTCCTAAATTTTTGGTTTTGGTTTTGATTTTGGTTTCTGTTCTAGTTACTGACTTGGACAACCATTTTCTCCATCATTTTTTCTAGTCTCTCCATGTTTTTGGCTAGATTGTCATATTTGGGATCAGATGTGGAAGCTGAGGTGTCATCTCTATATGTTACCTTCTTTTCAGCCCTCATTCTAGCTCTCTTTTCAATATAATTTGCCTCTACATTCACTACCCCTTTCTGCATGTCTTCTAATGTGTTATAATCCCTTTCCCTAAGCTGAGAAGACATGTTAGCATCAAAGCCTTCAAGATATTTCACCAAGGCCATTCCTTGGGGAGGTTTCATATGTGGTGGAAGGGCGTTGTAGACACTGTTAAATCTAGTAGAATAGTCATGGACACTCTCTCCTAGATTTCTTTTGAGATTTTTGTATTCTGCTAGGATCTAGAGAGGATTGATTTTAACTTCCCATTTGTTTATAAAAGTTTGATGTAATGAGGGAAGATCATGGATGCTATTGGGAGGTAAGCCTTTAAAACACTTCTTTACCACTCCTCCTAAACTCTGAGCGAAGATTCTCATTTTGATATTTTCATCTTCAATTTCCATATAGTCAAAGGCATCTTCCATCCTATCCACATGATGTTGAGCTATGGTGGATTCCTTCCCAATGAAATGAGGGATTTTTGACTGATAATCACTGGGTAGTGGAGCCAAAGGTTGTGGTAAAACCAAGGGAGCATACCATGATGCCATGATGGTGTTTTATGGAGGTAAAGGATTAGTTTGAGCACCAGGTATATGGATGGAAAAAATGCTAGGACCAGCAAAAAACTGTTGCGCTAATTTAGGGTGATAGAGGCCCAAGTTTTGAATGAAAAGAATATCAGGAGGTGTTGATGGAGGGGTCTCTCTGTCCCTAATGTTTTGATTACTAGTTGGTGATGAACTTGGAGGCTCAAAGTCTATCTGATCTATAGCATTGAATGATTGAGTTCTTGGTAAATTACCTGGTAAATCCAAGTCAAATTGAGTGTCTAATAGAGCTGCAAGGTTTTCAGGTGCTGAGCTAGCTCTATTAATGTATCTGACAATAGTTGAATCCCTATATGTATAAGGCTTCCTAAGAATGCTCTCTGGATTGTCAACTACCTCAGGTGGGTTTGGATTAGGATAAGATCTAGTATGGATTGTTCTTGAAGCCAGTATGTTAAGTCCTCCACTCAACAAAGAAAGTTATCCAGATATGACAGTCTTTAAGAGGCAAACTATCTTTAAAAAGGAAGCTGAATCCTATGTGTTTCTTTTAATATGGATGATGTTGTAATGGAAACTGGTCTCCCAGTGGATTCTAGTCAAAACAAAAATAATCAGCATGCCTAATGATCATCATTGAAGTCTTATGGTCATTTAGGAGCTGTGGAGTCGCCAGGTGGAAGGTTTATAATGTTTCAAGGAGATTTAATATCCACCACAGTGATTAAATACCAAAATTAGGCTAATATGGTATTTTCCCTAGCGGAGTCGCCATTATGTTGTGGTTCCTGTGTTTTTGCAAGTTTCGCAATACCAAAAGACAAGACAACATCAAACCACTTTGGGATCTCAGGATCTAGCCCTCCTGGATCCAGAGAGGGATCTCTCTACAAAGGCAAAGAATAATATATCTTTGAATTTCAATTTTAAGGTATTAGGCTAGTTATAGGGCACAAAGGTTGTTGTTTGTTTGTTTTTTTTGTTTGGTATGTTTGTTGGGAAACATCAAAGAAGGGTTAAATATGAGGTAAAGAAATGAGAAAAGAAGGATATTTGGCAATGGGGAGATAATTTAGAGAAAACACAAGTCCATTAGGCAATGGGGTCATAAAAGGGTTTACTTGCAATTCAATATCCAGGGCTTTCAAATGGGCTAGTCATCTAAATCAGAGGATCTCTAAAGATGATAGTATGGGATGAAATGATAGGAAATGAAGGTGAATGACAAGGAAAACTTCCAAGGTGACCACTTAGGAGAAAATATAGGGATAGGGCATGCCTTGACCATCTATGATCAAACTCCTAATGAGGCTAACTCTTCAAACAATAGAAAACATTTAAGATTGACACAAAGTAAAGTTTAAGATCAGAGAAAGAATTTTAACCTTCTCTTCTTTTGACATTCACTTAAGGGATCTTAGAAAGGCTAACTGTTGGAAAAGGACCCTAGTGATACAAAACTAACTCTAATCTCCCATTTTCCCAATTCTTTCAGCTAAACTAGACAAGAACATCTAAAAACAAACTCTAAATTCATACATTACTAAGCAGGGAGAACCAACTAGTATACTGGTTAAATTATATTGAATTTGTTCTTAGATAACACAATTAGCATAAAACATCAAAGATAAGAAGAGCAGAAAGAATTAGGGTAATTTACAATAGTATATCCTAAGCTAGATTACTAATTCTTATTAGAGAAATGAAATATGATGCATAACAGAGGGAAAAAAAACCAAAGATAGAACACATCACCACTGTTTTAGATCAGGATCCAATGAACGTGCTTGTCATATTAAAGAGCAACACCAGTCACATACATCATTGTCCAAAAGCTTGATATTAACTAAAAATCATCTCCCAACCTACTTTACAACTAATACAACAGAACTCTGTCTCAATGAAATAGCTTACAATCCACGTTAACCAACCAACAACCTTTACAATGTATTTTTCATGAGTTCTTATAGCTGAGAGAGTGGCAGTAGAGGTAGAAAGAACTTTAAATGGCTCATTAAAATAGAAGGAGAGGTGTTTTTCTTCCCATTCTGTCTTAATATCACTAGATTGACTTTAAGTACCCTTTGGATGGATTAGGGGTCTTCGACAGACTAATAATAACTCTAGGTATGTCTCTTGAAGTAATTTCTAGCTGTTTGTACTTTGTTTTTACTCTGGGACAATAAAGGATGAAAATATAATATTCAGGTCTTCCATACTTTGTAATTAATGCTCTGAAAATCTTAGGACTTCTATCAGGGTGATGATCTTCTCAAGAGGTTGATGGAGAATAAAAAATACTAAGGGAACTTGTCCTTTCTTGGGAAAGAACATTCTGCTGATGTGAAATCACTGATATGGCTTGTTTCATGTGCTTTAGGCATTATTAGGCTTTATGATCATGTTTTAGGTCTTCGAACTGTGTTTTTGTCCTTTAAACACTGGATTATAACATTTATCTTCAATAACAGGCATTTAATCCCTTTGGTCTGTCACTGATACACTTTTCTGCTTCTCTTCTGATCTGTCTGTGAATATGCAGGTTTAATGGCACTGGAGGGTTTGAATGAGGGTTTCTCAGCTTGATCTTCGATAAAAACATGCTTAAGACCTTCTCAAGTGTCTTCCCTACACTCTTCGGCTCTGAAACATGGCGTTCCGCACTCTATTTTCCTTATTTGTGACTGTGAGACAAAGTTTGATTTTCACCATCTGTGACCCTGAAAAACCCAATAAACATGTTAAGAAAATCCTTGGGGAGTGGGAGGGAGTGCTTTACCAAGGAGATGGTGGCCCGGCGATGAGAATGGTGGTTGCAGCGAAGAAAATGGGGGAAATTGTGAAAGAATGGTGAAAAATAGGTCTGATGAAGGTTTGGGGTGTTATGCATCTTGGATCGTCATATTAGAACAACCCCCAGTGATCTATGGCTTATATTAATCAATGGAGGTGTTTGGAGGGTGGATGAATTGGGGGAAGAGATCATATCATGACCGTTGGATCAGATAAACTAACGACAGAGATTCTTCAAAGATGTTGTTTGGGGGACCAGGTGAATGGGAAATGGAAGGAGAAGGCTTGATATAATGTCCGGGAAAGGAAACAAAGGAACAAAGACCTAGGGGTTAAATGTAATATGAGCCATTGATCTAGATCAAATGAACAGTCAAGATCCTCATATGTAGCTTTTGGGGACAAAGAGGGAGGGAGAAATAAACTGTGATCGTGTTAAGTTAGAGTCGTCAGATTAAAACAATCGATGGTCAGGATTAAGTGAATAATTATGTTGGGGAGGAGTGGTTTTGGCGGAAAACTGCTGGTTTCACGTAGCTTGCAAGTGGTTTCAGATTTTAGCCAAAAAAACATGATATGATTCGCTTGCTGACACCTCTCCCTTTCAATACTGCCCATTTTTCGTTTTTTAGAAACGTTAAACCTTGGGAGCAGAAAAAACATGAAAGGCAATGGTGACCGTTGGATTAGGGACCTCAGATCCGACAGTGTGGAAGAAACACAATAGGAGGTAAGATGCACGGACAGAACGGGTAGATGGGGTCAATGGCAGATTAAATCCCGACCGTTAGATATTGTAAATGGACAGTCAAGATCTGTTGATGGGAAAGAAATGAGCAGGACAGGGTTTTATGATCAGAAGAAATGTAGACCATCCGATCAGTCTCGATCAACTGTTGAGATTCAATCAGAGGTCGGGATGGTGAAAAGTTATGAGCGGAGCACGATGAGATCCTGGCCATTGGTTCTTGTGGATTCAATGGTCTAGATCTAATCGGCGGATGCGATGACGAGGGATATGAATCAAAGTGCGATTGAATCTTAACCGTTGGTTCTTGTGTATTCAACGACTGAGATCAAATCGCATGATCGGCATCAGAGAAGGGGAAATGAATGGGGCACTAGATTTGCGCGATGTGATTAAGCGCTGGCCGTCAGATCTGGAAAGGATCAATGGTCTAGATTAAATCAATGGGATTGGGTGACGGGCTCTATGAACAAAGCGCGATCGAATCCTGTCTGTTGGTTCTTGTGGATTCAACGGCCAGGATTAAATCGGGGAGTCAGCTATCAAGGGAACAACAAAAAGGGGAAGACTGGATTAGCACGATGCGATTGAGCGCTGGCCATCAAATTTGGAAAGGATCAACGGTCGGGATTAAGTTAGAGGGGGGAATATGTATGGCTTGCGATGGAGCGCGATGCGATCCTGGCCATTGGAGGAGAGAGATCAACAGTCCAGATTGGATCGGCGATCGACAGAGTAAAACTCATTGCATCGGAAAATTTCAAATAATCAAAGGAAAATTCCATAAGGAAAGCTCCAATTGCGATTTGCGATTAGGCCTTAGCACTCAGTCATAGTGCAGGTCACATGCGGAAAAGGGGCTAAGGGCTAAGCCGAAAGGGGCTTAAGACCTTAGTGTAAAAATGGCTATTTTAGGCCTAAAATCAGTGCTTTTAAGGCCAAATAGGGGGTTTCAGTAGGCAGAAAAAGAGATTTTTAAACCAAATAAATGATAATATAAGGTTTTAAAAGGGGAATTGGATGATTTAGAGGGTCACTGATGGGATCTTGAAGGAATTTTGTGAGAGAAAAAAGGGGTGAAAATGGTGATTTTGAGGGGATAAAATGGAGCAGATGGAGGATTTTTTTTGAAGCTTTTCTTTCACAAACAGCGAGGCTTTTTTGATGGACACAACATTGAGGACTGCTTCAGAGGACAAAAAACACATGAAGGATTCAAGAGTGATAGGTTTTCAAGGAAAATTTTCCTCTTGAATACTTAGAAACCATTTTAGCCACTTGTTTGCTATGCAAAAATTTTATAAGTGGCTAACAAATTCCATAGCTTGGTGAATGGTGATGTTTTCCTAACTTGTTAATGTTTTCTTGTTCTCATTTTGTTTCAATCTGCTTGGTTGCTACAGATAAGAAAAGTATAGGTTGAGATATGCTCATGGAAGCACCTCAAACCTCCTGTTTTCTATAGTTTTGATGTTTTCTTCTTTTATTCATCTTAAGGAATTCTCGACTACTCCTTAAGCCCACTAAAACTTGTTTTTTGTTTCATGAATGGTTAGTATGTTATCTTATAAATATGATTCATGGTATGCCTTGCTTATTTAAATTTTTCAAAACCCTATTGTGAAGCTTTTCTATGGAATATTGATTGATTAGGTTAAGACAAAGAGGCCTTGTTTCAATCTTGCGCTTTGCCCATGCTTACCATATTGTTTCGAAGTTCTCGATAGTTTGATATATGTTTTCTAGGAGTTCCCTCTCCATATATTGAGTTATTTTTTTATCTTATGTGTTTTCCCAAAAAGCTAAATGTGAATTTATAAAGCTAGGAGTTCTAATGCTTCTATGTCTCACCAGAATGTTCATCTTACATGTTTATCAGTTTGATTATTGTTCATAGAGATTAATGGTTTGCCCTACCTCATGAGTTATTGTTTTCAGACTATATGTGTTTAAGACCTCTTAGTTTTTCCCAAAATTAATGTTCATTACACCTCATACATCACCTAAGGATCTATTAACCTTGTTAAATCGGCCCTGCAATACACTCTGCTTCATCATTTAGACACCCTCGACTTCATCTGACCCCATAGCCTTGTTGATTTGAAAACCTCTTATTCCACCTATCCTACTTAGTCATCTTACCCCAACCCAAAACAAACTAACAAATTACACTTAATAACTAGCCTAAAATCAATCATCCAAAGCGAACAAGTTCACATCCTTTGCATAGTAGAGAGAGCCCTCTCTAAGTCCGAGAAGGTTAGGTCCTAGGACTACAAATGTTGGTCTAATGTTACCCTCTCATTTGGTTAGCCAATCTGCCAAATCACGGGACACTAATAGGGTTTTCATCTTTGCCTAGAGTTTCTTGATGGCATCAACTAGAGGGGGAAAAACACCTTCGCTCTACGCGACAAAATTCTATGCAATGTCCACAAAATTTTGCGAATTTTGGCCTTCTGTGGTAGCGGTAACACTCTCCAGGGTCTGATTCAACTATTTGATCATGACATCCAAATCCCTGGATAACTTGAGGGATTCATCTACCCAGGGCTTGAGGTGGTCACTAAGGACCTTCTTCATGTAGCGCAACCCCTCAAGGTCATATTTGAGCGTGTGACTGGTTCGTAGATGTGCCAGGCATTGGGCGGGGATCAGAGTGGGCATTGTAGCCTCTATTTTCTGAAATTATTCTTCCTTCTGGTGCAAATCTTAGGTAAACTCATGCAGAAGAGGGTCGCGTTGTACCGTAGACCATAGCTGCATAGCTGTCTCAAACAATTCGATTCCTTGGGAAATCTATGCTGCAATGATATTTGTAGCTTTTGTGACTAACACATCTCTCTGGGTGCGCACCTCGAGAGGGGTCTCTGACTACGACTTAGCTTGGAGTTCGATAATTTGCTGCTCCATCTTGGCTTTAACGTTCTGCATTTCGGTTCGAGAAGCTTTCGAGGCTGTGATTAGTCCTTCAATCTTAGCTTGCAGGGTGTTAGAAGTCGAAATGTCCTCTCGCACATCTTTGCAGAGTTTGTTTATCAGACGTTACAACTCTGTCTACTGCGTGGCGGAAAGGATGCATGCGACCTATGCCTAGGAAGCCTCTATAGTCTTTTTTACGATGGTCTACTCTGCCTCACTTATTTTCTACTGCGCTTGCTGGTCTATGTACTGGATTTCCTCAAAGAGGGACGTATGGAAAGCCTACAGCGAATCACCCTGAAGCCGGGCCAGGTCAAGATGGATTTTTGTGCAAGCCTGGACTTGCGCGCACAAGCTAGGCGGACTCAGAGTGAATGTTGCGCCTGGCAGGGGTCAGAGTCGGCTCTCGGTTGTGGAGATCATTGCAGTTCCAATAGTGGGCTGGCTCGATTGAGGTTGTCTTGCTTGAACCATGCTCGTCTGCAGGGTATCAACTTTGAACTGAAGAGCGTGGAGCTCAAACTGTAATGTGGCGACTATGGCCTTCTTTTGCTCTTCCAAGGAAACCCACCTGTATTTCGAAGTGATGGTGACTACATCTACAATTTTCTCCAAATCATCCTTGGTCAAAGTAACCTCAATCTCCCTACCGGGCCTCGTAGCCCACCGATTTGATTTCTGGCCCTTGGGGGGCTCAGTTGTCCATTTCGTGCCACGTGGGGATCCTGTGCCCTATCCATCAAGACCCTCAATTTCCATGTCCTACTGTGACTCCTGCTCCATGCCCTATGTCGTATCTAGTGGAACCTCTGTTCTGATGGTGCCTTTCAGGCCATGACCTTCCAATTCCTTAGCAGTATCAGGCGGGGTGGTGGTCTTCGGAGCTGCGTTTGTACTAGTAGTGTCCGTAGTGACAAGGTCGTCCGACATGAATCCCAATTTCCATTGCGGCAGCCAAGTGGCGATGAGCTGATCAATTTCCTCATCGACGACCATGTAGGGGAGCAACATCCAAGCTGGATCCTTACGTCCCCGAATCTGCATGTTGTGCATCGTAACCTGAAATTTCGTGATGCTCTTATAACTTTTGTACACCATAGAAAACAGGTGTGACTAGGAGTGAATTTTTTCTGCTAGCACATCGTCAAAAAATACCCAAAATAACTTGTTTTCCTCAATACGCTTTGCATCCTTCAAATCCCACAGGTTTTCGTATCATGCCCCTTCGCACATATTCAGTTCGAGCTTAAGGAGGACTGATCCTTTAGGGGATTCCCATGCTACTGAGGAAATTAGGATCAGCAACCAAGAGTAACATAATGCCTTCCCATGGTCATGTGCCTCGCGCACATTTTACAGAAACTTGGTCCAAAGGAACTGCGACCAGGTAAAGCAGACCTCCTTTTCGCAGCAGTCAGCAAGTTGAATTACATAGGCAGGGATATTCGTTACGTGGCACTTGCGTATCATTTTTCAAGCCAACAATAGGGTACCCATGTGCACTCCAGGGTCGGCGATGGCTCTGACTAGGAACCCCCTTTTGTTTCGTTCTACATGATAGTCTTTCTGCACCTTGTCGTAAATTTGCTGCTTGTGCTTCTTGCTGATGCACTCCATGGGATTCGACCCTTGCATGGGGAGACCAATAATGTGCTAAATTAGGGCAACGTCGATGGGAATACGGTCTTGGATCCACACGCTGCCATCATGGACTAGGGCTATCAATTTTCGCACAACTAGGTCAGTGATATTGTATCAACCATAGTGGGGTATCTATAGCAAATTTAAAAACCCCAAAATTGCTAACCCACACACCCATGGCATTGGCACTACTTTTAGCACATTATCATCCAGTACTCTTTTGAGGTATAAATTAGGTGCCACTTCTAGGAAGGCCTCCAGGTTGGCAAGGTCGTGATTGTCGAACTTCATCCAAAATTAGTGACATTTGCAGATAGGAGTGAACAACATCGAGATTCTTGGGCGTGCACACCAAGGGTCTCCTAGGTTGAACATAGGGAAGTAGCCAAGTCAGCAGGGCCGCCAACAGAGCTTCTTCCTAAGCAGATATAGGTCACTTCGCAAGGTTAGGTGAGCGTGCCTTAGGCACCTTTTGGGGGGATTTCACATTCCGAGGGGAAGTGCGTGGCTTCATTGCAACTCATTTCGTAGTTCTCCCCTGCCCCTGCTCCTGGCCCTTTTCCTTATTCTTCTCCCTTCCCACCTTCTTCCCCTTGGTCGATATGGATACGACTTCTTCAATTTCAGGAGTTAATTCCAATACTTCATCGGAAGCTATATTGGGAGAGGATACGGCCTGTGATGATTCAGTGGGGTTGGTTGTAGTCATTCTTGCTTAGAAGATAAACTCAGGGTTGCTGCTATTAGAGGGGGTAGCGCGCCTAAACATGGACAGAGTCTAGTATTTACCAAAAATTGTGAGGCACAATAATTTCAAGAAGAAAGGAACCCAATTCTGATCTTCCCTCCTCTTTTTATAGCTTCGAATGGTTAACAATAGTTAGATGAAACTTAGCTAGAAATTACCATCAAATAAATGGTAAAAAATCCTCCAAAATCACCGCATTAATTGCCAACTGCCCGCTCCCTTTAATGGTAAAATTGGATTTTTACCTAGCTTTACTATTCCAACAGCTAGTTTTCGTAGCTGTGTATTACCCCTGCATGCCCACCCTTTTGTGCCTCCTGACTTGTGGACAACCCCTGTGCCTACACTGGGCATGCCTTTGTTTTTCCTCCTGCCTACGCACAACCATCCTAATATAGATACTTTGGCCATATAATCATTTGGTATGTGCCAAGTTGTCCCTGTATGGTTTTAGACAACTGCCATTAACGTATCCTGGCAGGGGATCCCCACACAGTATAGCCAATCTCACTGCACCACCATCCGTAATCTCTGTTACTACATAAGGTCCCAACCAATGTTGCAGGAATTACCCTAGGTGGCGTGCAAACGAGCTGTCATATAGTAGTACTAGCTCATCTTCTTGAAATGACTTTTGTCAGATATGCTTATCGTGCCAGGACTTTTCCCAGGCCTTTTGAACTTGCTGATGAAAGTTAGCAATGAACCAATCCTCCTCCAAGGTGACTAGCTCAACTAGGCGCTCCTCCATGATATCAAGCTCTACCACGTTTGTAAAGGCCAGAATGTGTAGGCTAGGGATGATATACTTATCAGCCTAATGGCCTCCTTCCCATAAACCATCCAAAACGACGTTTTCCTAGTCAACTTCTTGCACGTGGTCTAGTAGGCCCAAAGTACTGATGGGATGTGCACGCCCCAATTACTTTGATCAACATTACAGACCTTGGTAAGTGCTTGTTCCAACATATATTAAAAGCTTCCACTGTTCCATTTTCCTGTAGGTGATATGGGGTACTCTTTGCATGGTGGATCCAGAATTCCTTGGTCAAAGCTTGAATTGTTTTATTAATGAAATGTGCACCTCTATCGCTCATCAAGATCTTTGGGCAACTGAACCTGGTTAAAATATGCTAAAAAATAAAGTGCACAACGGTATCTGCAGTGAAATTCTTCATAGCTTGCGCTTCCGCCCATCTGGTTACATAGTCGATTGCAGTGAGGATGTATCGGGCACCTGTCTTCTTACCTGGTGGGTTGATGGGTCCTGTTGTACGGATTAATCAATCTTGCAGACAAGACCGATCTCCCTAGTACCAAAAAGGTAATCTAGCAACAAAAAACCAAATGAACTAATCTTTCTCTAAGCATATATGATTTACAAAAAGCACTATAGAGGTGTAAAAGACTTACCGTAGGTCCAGCGCTTGTTTGAAGTCGTTGTTGTCCCTCATGCACTTGAAGGAGTTATCCTCATAAACCTGCAGTCACAAACAAGAAAATATTAAATAGCACATGTATAGTAAAGATCGTGAATCATGCTTATCATGGTGATCAAGGAATCCATGAAATAAATAGTTTAAATAACAGATTATTGAGAAAAATGAATTCATTTGTATTAACTTTAACAGAAATAAAACCTTACAACTGTTGGGAAAAATACTGAGAGGGGGGGGGGGGGTGCATCAGTATTTAGGACTTAACCAAAACTTTTACTTTTCCATTCACTAAAACCAATACGCTACTTTTCTTAAGCTAACTAGCGTATACACACGTATATCCTTCATAAAACTCGCGTATACACAGAGATCTTGTTATGCCATTAATTCTTCACTTATATCATTCCATCATTCATTCATTAGATGTTCAATAAACTGTAAACATGTGCAGTAAGAATAGAATAAATCATCACACATAAGCAACACACATGAAAACCAGGATTTTAGGTGGAAACCCAAGTCAGGAGAAAACCACCGCTGTCGTTGTCTCAGCCTTCAATATTTTATTATAGAGAAAACATCTTACAAAATATGTGCTGGCATAGCCTCCTACCAGCACGCAGGCACCCACCTGCACTCGTTTACCAGCCTCTCCTGGAAGGGAGCTACGACCCCCTGCTCTCGTTTACCAGCCTCTCCTGGAAGGGAGCTACGACCCCCTGATCTTATTTACCAACCTCACCTAGAAGGGAGCTACAACCCCCTGACTGAAGGCTACAACCCTCAGCACCACCATGGACCACGTTTCATCAATTTTCACACTAGATCCAAAAGCTTCCTTTAGAGCACAACTTGCAGGCCACTTTTCATCATATTTTCAGACTGGACCCACTCCATACATTAAAGCTCAATCATACATTAAAACTGATATATATTAATTCAGCTAACCCAAACAAATAGCAGTAGCACAGAAGAACATATCATACATTTCATACTAATACTTCAAAAAACCCTAGTTCTTCGTACGCGCTTTCCTTTCATTGATCCTGCGTGTATACGCGCCTTCGTCCATACAAACCTGCGTATACTTCTGCACATTTTACAGAACTAATTTCACTGCCCATACGCGCTTCCTCTTTAGCAAACCCGCGTATATACATGCTTCCTCTGTGGCAAACCCGCGTATAGTTCTTCAGACATTTAGGTCATTGCAATTCTTCAGAACAGATACATTACTCAGATTTAACCCTTTACTTCAAACAGATGTTCGCCTCATCTCAGATCTAATCATTCCATAAACAGATCTAGAATATAAAAATACATTTCAGATCTAGATTCCCTTCTTCATCATTTTCTTCATTGGTGCATCATACATTCAGATCTATCATTCAACTGTAACCCTTTCCATTTAGATATCCTTCAGAGAGAAGTATTCATTCTAGCTTAGACTTCTTGCACCCAATTGCACAATGAATTTCTTCTCCTTATATAGGTTTACCCTTTATCAATAGCATGAGAAAAAACCATATTGCTTTTGATGGTATTCCTGGACGGGGTCACATAGATGAATCATTACTCAATACAATGGGTCAATACCATGGTGGTTACCCCTGGTTTTACATATTTAGAGCGCTTTTTCCCATACGCGACTTGGCACGTTATTTCCCGCGTGCATACACTACTTTGTCTAGACAAATCCGCGTATGCCTTGAGACATACTCTTTTCATCATTTTCTAGCACATACTGACATTCCTTCCATCATTACCTTCTGTACTCATTGTATATACATCAGATTTACATCATTTAACAAGTTCATCAAGACATATTCCATCAGGGACAACTTCATCAAGTAGGTTGCCATCATCTTCATCAAGTGGGTTGCCATAAAGGACAACACTCAGCATCATATTGCCCACAATCTCCCCCTTTGGACATGATGGCAACCACGAAGGTGTTTGATCACCACAATAGATAGATACATTGATTATAATCATTACACAATAACCATGTTACTCTCCCCTTATTCAAGCACCATGTCACTCTCCCCCTTTGACATCAAGGGCAAAGGGTGGATCAAAACCAACACAAGTTTTTTCTCCTCATGTGGAAGGAAGCGCTCTGCAGATCCGATGTGCACTGAAGTTACCATGCTCCCCCTAAGTTCATGCTGAAAGTTCAAACATATTTTTCAATGAAGTACATGACTCTATGACCTTCCTATCACCAAGGACTCATACATACATCAAAGATCCAACCAAGTGGATTTACATAAGGGACTCAAATACCCAACCAAAAAGGGTTTACACATTTTGACTCAACTACCCAACCAAGTGGGTTTACAAGTTTGACTTAGCTACCCAACCAAGTGGGTTTACAAATTTTGACAAGTCCTTACATGACTGAATATTATAATTTTACATCATGGGTATCAACAAGACCTTTTTATCAATTTACAAGTATGACTTTTTATGACTATAACCAGAAAGACCTCAAGAGAGAGATCATATTGCAGAACCATCATAATGCCAACAATGCATTATAATCAGCAAGGCTAATGCTCCCCCTGAAAATGTGCATCCAAGTATCCTTTCCATATGACCAAAGCTTCTCCTTAGCTTGTGCAACCTGAAGCTCTTTCAACAGCAAGTTATCAGCAACAATCTCTGCATAATCTGTCCTAATCTCTTAATCATAAAACTTCTATCTCATCCATGTGTGAAAGCAAAGAATATTCTTCATCAAATAAGCAATCCGGGCTCAACCATAATCTTCAACGTAAGAAACCATGTATCATTTCATTAGCATGAGTATAACAAGAATAATGCTAACAGTACAATCATTAGCAGTCAGACTGATGCTCCCCCTGAACCTCTGCTCCTGATCTTCAGCTGTCATCCCAATTCTCTTATCATCAATGCATACGCGACTGTGTCTGCTGGAAATTGCGTGTATACGCGGATTTAGTTCACTAAACCCGCGTATGGAAAGTGAATTATAGAAAATTTCACATTCCTCCATCTCCCCCTGAATTTGTCCTTCCTGTACCTGTCTTCTTCATGTCAGATGCTCTGTCAGCAATAATCATAACCAGAATAACCAAAACAACCATGAGAATCATCATACATTGCTCCCCCTGTGACGATACATTACAAATCCCTATAATTTATCTCACATCACTTCTACAATCATTAAGAGAAGTAAGCTTCAGAAGCTGATGACTGCAGTAGGGTCAATATTCCCTACGTTTCTGACCAGTCCTCCTTCTTTTTCCAACTTTGCTTGAGCTTTCTTATTGTGTGTTGGAAGTTCTCCAATTTCTCAGATCTATTCATTCGGCATTCTTTTTCTACATGTCCATACTTGTTACAAGCATAACATCTTGCATGACCAGAAAAATAAGCATAAGGATAATAATGAGTTTTTCTATTCTTCCTTCTATTGCAATCAGCTGCTTTATGACCATACTTGTTACATGAAAAATAATATCCCTGGAAGAAACCAGAGTACCTTTCTATGTAGGAACTGTTTGTTTGTGGCTGAAACAATCTGCTTCTGCAATTGGCTGCAACATGTCCATGATTATGAAATTTAAAGCATTCAACATTATTGAATGATTTCTTTTGAGAGTTCATCATTGTCGATTGACCTTTTGTTTCTTTCAACACTTCAGATTTTGCATTGATGTCTTTTGATTTTTTAGCACCTCCTTGTGAACTAGATTCTCCTTTGACCGTTTCATGAAAACCCAGACCAAGTTTAATAGAAGGAGACCTTTGACTACTAAGAATATTGTCCAGAATCTTAGTACTATCTTGATACCTCAAGAGTTTTTCTTTTTCTTCTAATTTACCTTTGAGAATGTTTACCTCAATCTCCAAGCTTTGGCATTTCTTCTTCATACTTTCTTCGATCCTTTTTCCTTCTTCTACTTGATCATTCAGTTTCAATATTTCTTCTTTCAGCCCATTTTCTTGTTCTTCAAATGCTTGTAGAAGTTCTTCATTCTCCTTATACAATTCTTCTTTGACAGAGATGATTTTTGCTTCAAGTTCTTCATTTTTCTTATTTGACTTTTCCAGATTTTCTTTGAGAGAGATGATTTCAGCTTCAAGGCTTTTACTTCGATTGGTTACTTCATCCTGCATTCTTTGATGTATTTCTATCTGTCCCTTCATTTTAGAGATCATCTCATTGTAGATAACTTCTTGCTTATTAGATGCTCTTTGTTGTTCTTCAACTTTGTTCTTGAGGGCTTCTTCTAGATCCATAACACTTCTTTCACTGTCTTCATCATTACATGTACAGGTAAGTGAGATACAAGAACAACGATCAATACCTGTTTCATCTTCTTCATTTTCTGTTGCACATTTTTCCTGAGATATCTCCTTTCTTTGAGTAGCCTTCTTCTTTTGCTTCTTTTCCATGAGCACTTTCAGATCTTGATCAGAATCTTCTTCATCTTCACTTGACGTATCATCCTCATTTGCATAATAACTCTTTCCCTTTGCAGATTGTTTCTCTTTATCACGATTTTCTCTATAAGGACATTTAGCAGCATAATGACCAACTCTTCCACAACCAAAACATTTGAAGGGGAGCTTACCTTTGAATCTTCCAGTTCCGAGTTGGATTTTTCTCACAAAATTTGCTTCTTCTTCTTCTGATATATAATTTGATTCCTTGACATCTTTCTTTTCTTTTCCTTTTTCACATGCCTTAAAATCAGCTTCTTTAATTTGGGAGGGACCTCCTTGTCTCATTTCATAAGCAGTTAGGATACCATGCAATTGAACAATAGTAATAGTTTGCAGATCTTGCCTTTCGTCAATAGCTGCTACTTTTGACTCAAATTTTGAAGTCAAAGATCTTAATACTTTTTCAACAAGAGTAGTATCACTTATGGTTTCACCCAAACTTCTCATACGATTCACAATATCATCTAGACGTAAAAAGAAACTGGCAATACTCTCATCACTATGCATCTTCAAATTTTCATATTCAATTATGAGGGTTTGGAGTTTGGCACTTTTTACCTTTGTATCTCCTTCATAGCTTAGGATGATTTTGTCCCATATTTCTTTTGCTGAATTTAGCTGCATCACTTTAGCAAATTCTGGTTCATACATGCTTCCTAACAAGACATTGACTGCTTTGTCATTGATTTCATACTTCTTCCTTTCTGCTGCATCAGTAGGGATACTTGCCGGATATTGATAACCTTCTTCCACGATTGCCCATACTTCTGCACCAAGACTTTGCAGATATGCTTTTGTTCGTATCTTCCAGAATAATAGATTATCTCCATTGAATAGAGGTGGCCTTATAGACATTACTCCTTCATGACTTCCCATTGCGACGGATCTCCTTCAAGCAATCAAGCTTCTACAGAAGGACCTGCTCTGATACCAATTGTTGGAAAAAATACTGAGAGGGGGGGGTGAATCAGTATTTAGGACTTAACCAAAATTTTTACTTTTCCATTCACTAAAACCAATACGCTACTTTGCTGAAGCTAACTAGCGTATACACGCGTATATCCTTCATAAAACTCACGTATACATAGAGATCTTGTTATGCCATTAATTCTTCACTTATATCATTCCATCATTCATTCATTAGATGTTCAATAAACTGTAAACATGTGCAGTAAGAACAGAATAAATCATCACACATTAGCAACACACATGAAAACCAGGATTTTAGGTGGAAACCCAAGTCAGGAGAAAACCACCGCTGCCATTGTCTCAGCCTTCAATATTTTATTATAAAGAAAACATCTTACAACATATGTGATGGCGCATCCTCCTACCAGCACGCAGACACCCACCTGCGCTCGTTTACCAGCCTCTCCTGGAAGGGAGCTACGACCCCCTGCTCTCGTTTACCATCCTCTCCTGGAAGGGAGCTACGACCCCCTGATCTCGTTTACCAGCCTCACCTAGAAGGGAGCTACAACCCCCTGACTGAAGGCTACAACCCTCAGCACCACCATGGACCACGTTTCATCAATTTTCACACTGGATCCAAAAGCTTCCTTTAGAGCACAACTTGCATGCCACTTTTCATCATATTTTCAGACTGGACCCACTCCATACATTAAAGCTCAATCATACATTAAAACTGATATATATTAATTCAGCTAACCCAGACAGATAGCAGTAGCACAACAGAACAGATCAGAAATTTCATACTCATACTTCAGCAAACCCTAGTTCTTCATACGCGCTTTCCCTTCACTGATCCTGCGTGTATACGCGCCTTCGTCCATACAAACCCACGTATACTTCTGCACATTTTACAGAACTAATTTCACTGCCCATACGCGCTTCCTCTTCAGCAAACCCGCGTATATACGCGCTTCCTCTGTGGAAAACCCGCGTATAGTTCTTCAGACATTTAGGTCATTGCAATTCTTCAGAACAGATACATTACTCAGATTTAACCCTTTACTTCAGACAGATGTTCGCCTCATCTCAGATCTAATCATTCCATAAACAGATCTAGAAGATACAAATACATTTCAGATCTAGATTCCCTTCTTCATCATTTTCTTCATTGGTGCATCATACATTCAGATCTATCATTCAACTGTAACCCTTTCCATTCAAATATCCTTCAGAGAGAAGTATTCATTCTAGCTTAGACTTCTTGCACCCAATTTCACAATGAATTTCTTCTCCTTATATAGGTTTACCCTTTATCAAGACCATGAGCCAAAACCATATTACTTTCGATGGTATTCCTGGACGGGGTCACATAAATGAATCATTACTCAATACAATGGGTCAATACCATGGTGGTTACCCCTGGTTTTACATATTTAGAGCGCTTTTTCCCATACGCGACTTGGCACGTTATTTCCCGCGTGCATACGCTACTTTGTCTAGAAAAATCCGCGTATGCCTTGAGACATACTCTTTTCATCATGTTCTGGCACATACTGACATTCCTTCCATCATTACCTTCTGTACTCATTGTATATACATCAGATTTACATCATTTAACAAGTTCATCAAGACATATTCCATCAGGAACAACTTCATCAAGTAGGTTTCCATCATCTTCATCAAGTGGGTTGCCATCAAGGACAACACTCAGCATCATATTGCCAACAACAACCTTAGCCTTGATGTTGAACAGGCCTTCCTGGGGTCCAAAGTAGGAATCTCCTCTACTCTGATAAGCTCTGCACTCCTCCAACTAAGACAGATAGAGGTATGTAATCTCTCCTCCCAAAAATATCAGTTAAATGAGTCTGAATCCCAACAGCACTTAACCTCAAATATTTCTAAAGCTTCAACTCCCTTTGAGGCTACCCAATGCCTATTTTTATAGTGGAAAAGAGGAGGTTTTCAGTTCCAACTATGAAGGGATATAATCCTCCTTCAAAGGGATAAGCTCCTCACATCAAGGGGTTAGCTCCATAAGGTAAGGGATACATGAAACTCATAAGAGCGGTTCTGCCATCGTAAGATATTTTCTAGAAGCTTCTATAATTTGCTGAAAATGATTTTTTTTGAGTTTACTTGCACCTTTTTAATCTTTACAGGGGTCCGCACCTATAACACAGAGAAAGTGCATTCAGGTACGCAGAATACATGAACATTAGGTGCGGGACCGTAGGAAAGATATAGAGAAAGTGCGACACCAAAGTTAAGGAGATTTTTAGGAACTTTTCTCTGATTTTCAAGGCTTGACACGAGGAACTGATATGTTAGACTTGCAAAGGATGAAGTATGAGTGATAATGAGCTCATACACATAGAATAATGTCAGGATGACAATTTTCAGTGTAACAGATTGCCCCCTAAAGTGCAAATTCTGGAATAGATGAAGCTAAAGTCTGTCATATATGAAGAGTGCAGTACTTTATCATTTCAAGGATCATCCTGTGGACACCCCAGTCGGAACCTGTAAAAACATTCAATGCAAAATATATATATATATATATATATATATATAGATCATCGCCGAGGTAGGCATTCCCATACTCAGATCAAAACTAACTAGAAACTGATTCAAACTGTTCTGATACAGGAATGATTTTGGCTACATCACAGTATAGACATGTGTAGACACAGTATGGATGCAGCCATCTGTTTATGAATAGTCTACTATATAAATGATAACAAAATTCCTCACAGCCTGGATGGTAGAAACTAGATCCAGGGTCTTGATTTCCGCATCTCAAACTAGTACGATTCTATCCATGTGAATGAATGTGTCGAAGTTGAACATGGTAGAAACCGCTTGATTACCAGTCAATGACATAAATTGTTAACAAGTGTGAGAGTAACCACCAGTAATGTCAATGGTTCTCAAAGTACTCAGTACAATCCATGAAATGTGAATAAATGAGTTGAAGTCGAACACATCAAGGAATATTTTGATCGAAGGTCAATGACGTAACCTGTCGTCGAAGGCGAGAAACTTGCCATTGAGGCATGCAGATTTCAAGGTACTAACGATTTGTAGATCAATGAGTTGTCGTCGATAGAAAGTAATCCGTCATAGGCAAGCCCACAACACGAAATCATAGATCAAGTTTTGAAAATATATTCGCAAGGACTGACTCAGGGATGGTCAAAATGAATGACAGATATTTTGCAGATGAATGGTTTATTTTAACTATCCTCTTGAACACATAATGACACTGCAAATGGTTTGGTGACAATTAACCCAAAGCTAATACCCAAAAATCGGCTGAAGACTTTCAATGTGGTTTGATTAATGGTTAGGTAAAGGATTTCCCAACCCAGGTGGACAAAAAGTGTCATGTTCAACAGTAGTTAACTGGATTTTCAAAAAATCAAAATACAACAAACAAGTCCATTTTTCTCTCTTTTCCCCCACCATTTCTGGCAAATATCTCTTTATTTTTGACAAGCTTGAGGAGGATAACATTTTCTTGTTTATAAGCTCATCCTTTGGATGAGTCCAACTTAGTTTAAGAGTTGAACCCTAAGAAGGAGTGGTTCGTTCCTGTTTTAAAAATTGAACATGTCCTTTACTGTTAAATTTTAATGAGTCCAGTATAGGAGAAACTCGGTGTTTTTTTATTTTAGGGAGTCAGAAGAAAATCTTAAGAAAATTCTGAGGGTGTAATTTTTCGTAAATTTAGTCTCTCGAGCCCGAAAAAGGATAAAATAATGCGGGAGAGAACTCTATTGACTGTAATTAGTCAACGTATACCTTTTTCGTAAATAGTCCATTTCAGTCCGTAAAAGGGGTAAACTTATACTGAAAGGATGATAATTCATTTACTTTAACGAGTTCGAATAATCAAATGCTCGGCAATCTTTTCATGTTTAGAGAGTTTGAAAAGGGCTTAAAAAAGGACTCCAAGTTTTCGCTTTTTCGTAAATTTTTGAAAGAGTCTGAAAAAATGATAAAAGTATACTCTTTGTTGAAAAACGATCAATTCTCCTGAAAAATCCAATTTCTGCACAAAAACTTGAAACATACACATACCTGTTTAAAATAAATAAAAATGCTTTCAAAAACAGCCTTTTAAAAGTGAAAAATAAACAAATTAGAAACTCATTTATTCGAAAAAACTTATAAAAAGGGAGTTTCTAACTTCATTTTTACTGTTCGAGTTCAGAGTGAAAAGTAAAAGCTTTTGGGTAAAAAAGTTCCTATGAAGATTCTGGAAGATCCGTCCAACGAAATCGAGAACCATGAGCTCCAAGTAATCCACGACCTCCTAATCTTGTATTTCATCCGTTTTCGTTTCATTTTTAGGCTTTATATTTCATTTTTAAGAGAAAAATATGTTTAAAAAATCGCCCGCGGGGGTCCGTAGGCATAACACATGGGCCCTGCGGACCCCGACATTTTTCTATGTAGAAAAAGGTCGTGGGTCCACACTTGTCACATAGTGCGCGTGCGTTCCTACGTACTGTGTATGAAAACAAAGTGCGGACCCCATGCAATTAGATTTCAAAGTTAAATTTCTCAATTTCCGCCCAAAATTTTACAAATTAGATTGTTCTAATATATGTTTTTATGCATTGTAGGATAAACAAGATGCTAATTTGGAGAGAACGTGAGCATGAAGACGTGGATGACGCCGCAATGCTCCATTTTCCCACAATGCAAGCATTAAGAGCATGCAGTTTGTATAAATTTTGGGCCATTCAGGGCATGAGGGCACAGGTAGACCTCCTAACATGGCTGGTGAATAGGTGGAACGTACAGGACCAGTGTTTCATTATGGGTAGCCACTGGCTCAAAATTGAGCTGGAGGATATTTATTTTCTGACTGGCTTGTCCAAAAGGGGCGAACAAATTTCTCTGTTTGGGACTAGGCCAGGTGGCCAGACTGTCGCTAGCCTTCGACAAGAGTTATGTAATGATCAGGCAGACCCTAGGGACAAACGGATTGACATAAAAACTATCATCCATCCCAAGCTAAAATTTATTGCATTTACTGCAACCAGGTTGTGTGGGAGTGCAGTGCTGCATGTGGCTACCGGTTCCCATATGTGCATTGTTGTAGACTATTTTCGAGGCACCATTTTCAACTGGTGCAAAGCTGTGTTGGCCAATGTAAAAGGCCAACTAACTAGAGCGAAGAATGGGAAACTAATTAACTTTGGATATGGATCCATTTTAGTCACCTTTGCTCTAGAGAGGATCCCCATGCTAGCTCTGTAGAACATTCCTGTTGATGCCGGTCGACCTTGAGAACCTAGGATGGTTCGTTGGGTTGCATTGATGGCCCGTCATGGTATTGAGGGCATCGATATTGTTCGATTTCCTCCTTCATATTTCATTGGCTGGAGCGCCAAATTTTTCGTTATAGAGGATTTTCCATAAGCTGAGATAGATTTCTGCGGCGACCGAGAGATGACTCTCCTAGCAGGGGAACAGTGGGATGAATCAGGTAAAATCATTTTCAACAATTTTTAAGTTCTATTTTTTTTGTTTTTTAATCATCTCAAAACTAATAACCAAAAGTTTTAAATGAAGATATGGGCCCACGATGACCAGCCCATCTCCAGCCTTATGAAAGGAGACAACTAGCTTCAGCTGCACCAGCCCCAGCAAGCCAATTAGCAGAGACCCTGTTTGATTTAGAGCATCACCTAGAGCGCCTGACTCTAGACATTCCAGAGATAGGCATAGATGAAATTCCACTCAGATTACAGAGATACATGATTGGTGTCCCAGGACCTTTTAGGAGGTTCCTATGTAGGGTGGCTCGGGCAGTGGTCTCTTATCGTGATCACCATTAGTGATGGGATGATCATGTCATAGACTCATACTTTTAACCTTTTGTATAACCATTTTTTCCGATCATAAGGTGTTTTCAACCTATGATCGAAGATGATATATATATTTTTTGAAAACACTTCTATACTATGATATATCACTATTTACCGGCTATCTATGCACATGTTATGAATGTTGTTTAATTTACTGTTTTGATTTATTTCAAATGTCGATTTATCATACTAGAAGCAACTGCATCTGATAATTTATTTAAATGTCTTGAAATATGCTGATATTCAATGTAATCAAATTCACGTTCCAAGAGATGAACTCTTAAAAATAACCGTAATAACACTGGATTTCTAATGGCACAAACTCTGTTGAGCTGTAATACAACAAGTTCAGAATCCAACCTAACAATCAAACTCTGAATTCCAAAAGATATGGATTCAGATAGTAACTCAATCACTGCACTATACTTTGCAATGTTATTTTTTGTTTGACCAAGGCTTACCCCATGCATGGATACTAACTTGTTAGAGGGTGAATAAATAACCCAAGCTGTGGAAGAAATGTTTCGTGTACTACGACAAGCACCATTAGCAAAACCAGTGTAGGTTTGAAGAGATGTCGACATCTGCAATATCAAGAGTAAAACTCAGATAAGCAGGAATAGTGACAAAAAACACTTCTAAACTAGGCACGCTTTTCTAATCTAAAACACACCAGTTGTAAAGAAATATAATCTAATTAAATCTCCACACCATGTTTAAGCATAATATCTCTTTAGATAAAGCCCATTTCTAGGTTTATCTAAAGGGACACTGTCAAAATCTATCAGCTCATAGGCCCCTTTTGCCAGTTTTTGCTTAACAATGAAAGGACCATGCCACATAGGCACGGATTTTCAAACTCCTAGCTTATTATTGGCTTGATAATAAACTAAGACTAGGTCTCCTTTTGAAAAATTTCGAGGGGTAGCACTTATATCATACAGAGCTTTTATTCGTTTAACGTGAGCCTCGTTTGCTATTGCAGCACTTCGTCGATTCTCTTCTAACTGAGCCAAGTACAAAAAATGTTTTTCCTCTTCAGACGTAGTTGGAAGTAATTCTATGGCTAATTTCAAAGACGAAATTTTGCATTCAATCGGCAACACAGCTTCCAAACCGTAAACCAGTTGAAAGGGAGTGAAACCAGTTGATGTTTTTACTGAGGTTAGATATGCCCAAAGTGCTAAAAATAACATGGAATGCCAATTCAACTTATGAATACCAATAGTTCGTTTGATCATAGTGACTAAAACTTTATTGATAGCTTCAACCAGACCATTAGCCTACGGATAATACGGAGTGGAACTATCGTGGCGCAGGCCAAGTTGATCTGTCAGTTCAGTCATCATGATATTTTGAAATTGACTTCCATGATCTGTAATAATGGCTTTAGGAACACCAAACCTAGCAATTATGTGATTGAATACAAAAGTTGCAGTAGTATTTCCCTCAGCTAAAAATGTAGGCATTGCCTCGGCCCACTTAGTAAAATAATCTACCGCTAAGATAATATACGCATGCCCCTTGCCGAGTGAGAATTACATGTAATAAAGTCAATACCCCATTTTGCGAAAGGACCGACAGCAATTATAGGGTGAAGAGTATTGGGTGGCGCACGCATCTTACGATCAAAGAGTTGACAATTGTGGAATTTCCGGACTACATAGATACAATATTTGAATAACGACGACCATAAATAACCAACGCGCAATATATTTTGGGCTATGGCATACCCAGACATATGACCACCACATGCTCCAGAATGTCAGTCATTTACAACCTTCTCAGCTTCTTCATGAGTAAGACAGCGTCGGAAAATAGAATCAGCTCCATGACGATAGAGTGTATCACCAATAATATTGTATTGCTGGGATTGGAAACGTATTTTCCGTCACTGAGATCATGAGATTTCAGGTCGAAAATATTGGGTTTGGAGATAAATGATAATATCTCCATACCATGGATCAATATTACTGATAAGAAACAAGGATTCGTCCGTAATGGGCTCCTCTGCCACAGTTTCAGTATCAGTAGAGGGGCAATCACACATCAACTCGGCAAAAACCAAAGATTTCCTTGCCCTGGATTTTTCAAACTCCAAGTCAAATTCCTGTAGGATAACTATCCATTTGGAATACTTTCCCCCTAGCAATTGTTTGGTTAAAATTTACATCATAGGGTTACAGTCAGAAATTACTGTGGTTTTGCGTAATAAGATGTAGTGTCTAAATCTTTTAACAGATTGAATAGCTTCCAATGCCAATTTCTCCACATGTGTGTATTTGATCTCAGTCGGCTGTAGATTTCGACTAAGATAGTAAATCACATGTTCAGTTTTAGATTCGTCTTCCTGAACTAAAACCATCCCAATTGTGGAATGAGAGGCGGTGAGGTACAAAATGTAGTCCTGGTTGTAGTTGGGAGGATGAAATAACGGTACATGGGTCAACGCATGTTTAAGTGCATCAAAATATTGATCAGCGATCTCATCCCAAAAGAATGGAATTTTCTATTTTAGCAACCAGGTAAAACCCTTTGTTAGCTCGGCGTAGTTAGGAATGAACCGACGTAAAAAATTTACTTTCCCCTGCAAAATTTGGAGTTGGCGTAGAGTTGAATGAGGAGGTAAATTGACAATAGCTTCGACCTTCGACAGATCAATGCGAATGCCTACTTTTGAAACAACAAAACCTATTAAGCGACTTGATTCTACACAGAAAACACATTTGTGTGGATTCAGCCTAATTTGATAATGCCTACATCTCATAAAGATAGCTCGTAAATGAGTGAGATGGTCGGCCCTACACAATGAATGAGCAGGTAAATCATCGAGATAAGGCTGCACATTGTGCCTAATGTCATGAAATGTGTAAGACATAGCCCTTTGAAAATTTTCTCCAGCGTTATTTAATCCAAAAGGTAGCTTGCAATAAGCAAATGTCCCCCATGAAAAAATGAAATCTTTTTTTGGCTGGTCAGCAGGGAGTATGTTTATTTGATTGTAACCGGAAAAACCATCCATAAAGGAAAACATTTCACTACCAGAATAATCATCAATTATTTGATCGATATAGGGGGTTGGATAATTGTCTTTAGGACAAGCTCAATTAATATCCCTATAATCGATACATACTCATATCGTTCCTTTTTTTTTAGTAACAAGAACAATATTTGATACCCAATCCGTTAAAGGAATTGGATAAATGAAACCTGCATGAAGTAATTTTTCAATTTCGACTTTGATAGCAACAACTTTTCTAGGATGTATTTGACGTAGACGTTGACGAATAGGTTTGGAATCTAGGTAAGTCTTGATTTCATGTACGACAATTGACGGATCAATTCCTGGAATTTCTTCATAGGACCAAGCAAACACATCACAGAATTCTTGAAATAGGGCTTTATAAGATTGAATTTCATCTTCTATACAACAAGCACCTATATGAATGTTTTCAATTATTCTTGGCTTTACTGAAATGTCAATTGGAATCGTTCGAGAGATATTTTCCAAATTTAACTTAGAATAAGGATTTTTCAATGGATTCTGCGGTTCTTTGACATATTCAACAGTAAAAATAGAAGCAAAATCATCTTCAAAATGATCCAGCTCAGGTAAAAACAAAGATCGATGATGTAGATCTTCCCATGGTAAATCTTCAACAGACAAAAGTTCACGAATCTGCTCATCGGTATGAACAAGATCAGGAAATGTCGTTGTGGCTGAACTAGATATAGAAAGTGATTCCTTATGGATCCCATTAATTGGATCAATTTCGGTTGAAGAGGGGTTGGAAAGTGACTGTACATCTTGATACGCAATTTCAAATGGACTCAAAGGCATCATGCCATCAAATGAATCTAACTCGGAGTCGGAAGGTACGACCCAAAGATCATAAAACATAATAGTGTCTGACGAAATCATATTAATAGTTGCGATAAAAGGCGATACGTTAGGAGAAGGAACGGAAAAAGTTCCTAGTAAACCAGAATGTTTAATCAAACCTACTCCAACATCCTTGTAAGGGATAGCTACTTTACCAACGTACTGGATTGTTTCTGTAGAGGATGGATCGGAAGAAAAGTAAGTTAACTGATCTATTGTAACGATCCTTCCTTGATGTAGAAATTTTATGAGCCGAAAGACCGAAGAAACAACAACAGTCATAGCATAATACCAACTGTGACCTAGAAGAAGGTTATAATCTAGAGGGGCATCAATGACCTCCACATCTAGATTTATGGTTTTACCTTCAACCCCTATGGGTAAATCTTGAAAAATACCAAAAGGGTGGAAACCTCGGCCATAAAAAGCCTTTAGAATTGTCGGAGACTAATTGAGTGTAGGAGAACCAAGTGATTGCCAACACTGGATCGACATAATACATGTTGAAGCTCCCTCATCAATCACAATCTGAAAGATCAGTCTGTTTTTTACTAACACTGGAATTTGGAAAGCCATTTGGTGAGGTAGGTGTGGTGTACTATTCTCTAAATCGAATATTATTAGGTTCAAATCCTGAATATCGATAGGTCTTATGGCAGACAAAATTAATTTATGCTATGCTGGGCATGACTGCAGCACTTCCAAAATCGACACTGCTGAAGGGGAAATAGCTAAATCTTCAACAATGTTGTAATTCTAAGCAGCTCTCGCATGTGGATTGAAAGCTGATTTACGAAGAACACCCTTAGTAGGCGGTTTGATTATTAAGTCTGGATTTGGTTTCTCAATCTATAGCAGACTAGAAATAGGGGGAGGTGTAGTTGATGTGTTTGCATTAGAAGATTTTGCTTCTTTACCATCAACAAGATTCTTACTACCATAATCTTGCTATCGCGTCGCAATCCGTACATGAGACATCATTAGAATAGGTTCTTCTAAGGCATTCAAGGTTGAACCAACCATCTTACTATCTTGAGTTGGGAAAGGATCCTTCAAGACAACAGGTTGTTGTGAACCTTTAATGAATTTTGCAACCTCTTCTCGATGTGGGCATTCCTTAGTAAAATGATCCTCATCACAAATGTAACAAGGATAGCGAGGTTTGCATTTTTCGTCATTGGATTCATTTTTATCAGTTTTCTCTTTTGAATTCTTTTTGTTTTTATTCCCTTTCTTTTTACCACCAGATTTAGATTTGGTTGTAGATGTCTCTACGACATGAATGTCGGCAAAAATTTCGGGGGAATATTCTGCTTTCGGGGAATCAGGTAAAGTAATAATAGGAGAAGAATTATTTGAATGTTTCTTCTTGCTTTTAGTATTTACTATACCAATCATACCATGAGCGGCATGAGACCCTGAAGGAGCTACAACTATTTGACCTTGTTTTGGAAGATCAGGCATTTTTTCATGTAAAGTACCTGACTGCGTATAAACAAGGTCAAGGTACTGAGCTTGAGCAATTACTTGCTCCTCAGTAACAACACCAACCTTAGCTACATCTTCAGTGATTTTGGGTAACAATGATTTAACAAACCATTCCGCCAAAATTTGATCCGGAATGTAAACTTTCACCAAACGCCTTCTACGTCACCATTCATGAATATGATCAGAAATATATGTGGGCGTGGATTGCTTTAGTGAAGTTAATAGTTCCATGCCATTGTCATATCTGACAGGAAACTAAAAATGAGTCAAGAAGGCAGTTTCTAACTGACTGAAATTATTAAAAGAGCCTCGTGGTAACTCAATGTACCATTTGGCGGCAAGACCAATAAGAGTTCTTTGGAAAAGACCTAAGTGAATTGAATCATAAATTATTGAATTAGATGCACACCAAAGGTGATAAGTCATCACGTGATTTGATGGATCCTCTCCTGTCTTACCTTCGAATTTGGGTATATCACTGGGAAAATTATTCGGCATTGGCATCCAGTACAGATAATAGAAAATTGGATCATTCGTAAGGCGCGTCAAATCAGGTAAATCCAAAGTTGCAATAAATGGTAACTGACGGTTAGGGTCATGAAAACCTTGAGTAGCCAAAGCAGTTCCAGGAGGAGGATACCCAGGATAACTAGGAATCGGAGTAGCATTAGGAATTGTGTAACCTCCCGGGTAAACAGGATTAACCGGACCAAACTAGGGTTGTTGAGGCTGTTGATAAGTATAGCCAGGGTACGGTTGATACTGATAATTTGGATTTTGTGAAACGGGACCGAATTGAGGTTGTCCTTGGTATGGTTGATACGTGAATTACGGTTGAATTGTGACCACTGTACTTGTACCAGCTTGTCTCGCAAGCATCTGGACCAAAGTCTGAATTGAAGGTCCTGACTAGGGTACAGAGACTTGAGGGATTTGCACAGATGCAGGGATAGAAGAACTTGGAGCTACAGATACTCTGGAAACAGGTGTTATAGGTTGAACAGATGTTGCAGTAGTTGCAGTAGTCTGAGGCATAGTCTGAGGTGTACTAGGCCCAGACTACTGAACAGAACTAGGTGCAGGAGTTTGAATAGTAGGCTGGACGGGTTGCTGGGTTGGACCAGAAACCAAAGGTTGTCGAGGCTGAGTAGGAAACTGCACATTAGGCTGCATAGGATATTGATATTGGGATGGATCCCACACCATATTCATTCCAGGGTATTGTCCCGTAGAAGGTTGAACATAAGGACCATAGCCTGGTTGTAGGGTTGATAAGTAAGTGGTAAATTTCCGGTTCCTTGAATAGATGATTGACCACAAGGCTATTGGAAACCTTGAATTGGGTACTGACCTTGAGGTTGATAACCCTGAGGTGCATACTGAAGCTGGGGTTGATAAGGACCCTGAGGAGCATATTGAGTTTGGGGTTGACCCTGGGGCATGTACTGTCCTTGAGGTTGATAACCTTGATGTATGTACTGTCCTTGAGGTTGTCCTCCAAAATAATATGATTCCACAGTTTTTCCTAGGAAAAAGCTACCTTGAGGTTGCCCCCTAGGTGGTAACTGACTACTTGAAGGTTGCCCCCCAGGCGGTAATTGAGTACCCTGAGGTTTCCCCCCAGGCGGTAACTTATTTCCCTGAAATTGTCCTCCAGGCGGTAACTGATTGCCTTGAGGTTGAGGATTCAGAATATTACCACACATCATAAATATTTGCTCTACGTTCGATGTTTCAGTTTTAATTCCACTTAGACCAGATGATAATACATGTTCAATTGGTTGAGAAGCTACTCCAGAGAAAGTACCAGACAAAGCTCGATATCCCAAAGGAACAGAAGGACCACCGTGTAAAAATGCTTCTGGTGTCTGGGAAAACATGGATGACTCTCCTGCCATAATAGATGACGGATAGTAACCTCTGGGTGTAGGAGGAAATGGAATTCGAGGTGGAGAAAAAGCAAGACCTGGATTCTCTAAAAAAAAATTCAAAGATAGATACCAAGCGTCAGTTCAAATAGGGCTGTAGAAAATAGATTCATGCTCCCTAAGATTTAAAGACTGAGGGGATTCAGGAAGAGATAACTCTTCGTTTGGACTAGCAAGTTCTTCAATAGAAATAAGGCCAGATGGAAGATCTTCAGTGATAATATTTCTTACCCTAGGTGAACCAGGATCGCTAGAAGTTCATGTAATAAATCCTGAGGATGTTTCCAAAACAGAAGGTTTAGTTTTAGGTTTAGAAATTTCAGGTTCGTCAGCAAGTTCACTGGAAGGATAAATACTACCAGTAACTTATGAAACTGAAATTGGTTCAGAAATATGTTCTATTATGGGTGTTTGATGATCAGGATGAACAACTATAAATGAATTTCCAATTTCTGTTGATCTAATTCTACTGCTACTAGATGATACTAGAGGACACAACCCTTCAAGCTGACATGGTGTATATTCAAGGGGTTTCCCTTGAAGTCTTCGGGATTGTCTCGGCAATTCTGCCACGATTAAATATTAACTAATCACACGAAAACAAATAAAATTTCAATAAAAACACCTAAAGTCTCTAAAGAAACAAACAACTGAATCACACGCTTAAAAATATAAGAGTTCAAACCACTCAAAAACAGTAAAATTCCCGTACTAAAAACACTAGTTGGTGATGAAATCCAACTTAGTATAATTTTAATACAGAAAGGGTGGTTAGAAAATTTACCCTGACAACCTGCTTAATGAAACATACTAGCACAAGTTTCTTCACAAAACCATCTTGTGTGAAGAGAACCCCCTAAAGAGTCCAAGTGATTCTAGTCGACGTCTGCTCCAAGTACAGTGAGATCTTTCCTTCACCGTCACCTTAGGAAATAATCCTAATTTTTTGGACACTAAGGTTACAAACAATAACAAATACAACTGGGGGAATAGTCTACGATCTGATCCCACGCGCAAGGGCAGAGTAACAAAGCTCAATCCCCTTGAAGGCTCCTCAACATGGTTAATTCGAGGTTTACCGACAAGTGACCCCAGGCTCCTCGACAATGGTTAATCTGAGGTTTACTATTTTTAATGCATGCAAAATCTTCTATCTTCCCTAATGAAACATAATTGATTGTCTCAAAGGTTCAGACATGATCTCACGATTGACTTCTTTAAGAGAAGCTTCCCAGATTGTACCAATTATAATTGGATTTATTTCCTACCGCAAGATTTTTCTACTTGTT
Organism: Pinus albicaulis; assembly: GCA_034641835.2. Taxonomy (NCBI): domain Eukaryota; kingdom Viridiplantae; phylum Streptophyta; class Pinopsida; order Pinales; family Pinaceae; genus Pinus; species Pinus albicaulis. The sequence continues at coordinate 104,248 of JAXQQM020060240.1, read as the reverse complement.
TGTTTTTACTATCTTGGAGAGCTAATTACTCCCTACTCCAAGATACTAGCCTAAGCTATGTTGGTGATAAGAGCCCTAGAAAATAAAAAGATTGCTAGATGAATTTTAATTAAGATTTACTTTTATGAGCTATTTATTAAGTCAATAGGTACGGAAATGAAACTTTGATGGTGTGAAGACTCGACTTCCAAAAACACTAAAAATGCACCTAAAAATGATAATCAATTCGTTTTCTTTCAATGAAATTCTGGCTAAAGAAAGAGTTCGAGAATGCAATTCTTTTAAGAAACAACTCTTTCTTCAAACATAAAGAATAACCAAAAGAAAATATTTTTGTCTTTTCAACAACAACTCAAAATGAGACAGATTATCAAAGCTCACAATAAAATCCTTTCACTTTCAAAAAATTGAAACTACAAAACAATTTTCCTTCAAAATAAATCTACAAATTTTAAAAGCACTCAAAACTATAAAACTAATTCTGAGATCTACAAACTTTAAAAATATAATTGAATAAAAGATTTAATATTTTTTGAAGAATTTTTTACCTAGTTGTTCAGTAAACTAAGGATCTATTTTTTCAGAATAACAAACAAATAAAAAACACTCAGATATGTTTTTATAAAAATGAAATTCAAAACCTATAGCAAAATTTTTTCGAATATTTGCAAAGAAATAAGTAGGTCTATTTCTCAATAAAGGATGGATTTCACAATCAGGTCAGACTCAGCAAAAAGGCAAAAATAATGTAATCTGAGGTATTTCAAACTTCCAATGCTTCGAATCACTACAAAGACCAAGTGAAAAGCAATCCAAAACGCAAAACTACTAGAAAATCATCAAAACACAAATACCATTGGAATTCATTCACAAAAGGCTTTTGACAGAAACAACGTCAAGTTGGGCAGAGACTAAAAACTCTAAACCAAAAATAAAGATAAACTAAAGAAATAAATCTAGATTTTTTCAAAATTTTAACAGGGTCCGCAGCCTTCCAGAAGTAACAGGTGCGGTCCCGCACTGTTTACTCAAGGAAAGTGTGAAATTGCCCGCACTGTGCAAAACGACAAAGTGCGGTCCCTAGAAAAGTTAAAGAAAAACATAAAAGATTTCAAGATTTTCAAAAACAGAGAAAACCTAAGCTACCCAGGCAAATATCTATCAATCAAAAACCAGGAAAAATTTTTCCTCAAATCAAAATAAAAGAGAACCAAAAACAACAAGTTTTTTCCCCAGTGGAGTCGCCAATTTGTTGTACGGATTAATCAATCTTGCAGAAAAAACTGATCTCCCTAGTGCCAAAAAGGTAATCTAGCAACAAACAGCCAAATGAACTAATCTTTCTCTAAGCATATATGATTTACAAAAAGAACTATAGAGGTGTAAAAGACTTACCGTAGGTCCAGCGCTTGTTTGAAGTCGTTGTTGTCCCTCGTGCACTTGAAGGAGTTATCCTCATAAACCTGCAGGCACAAAAAAACAAATATTAAATAGCACCTGTATAGTAAAGATCGTGAATCATGCTTATCATGGTGATCAAGGAATCCATGAAATAAACAGTTTAACTAATAGCTTATTGAGAAAAATGCATTCATTTGTATTAACTTTAACAGAAACAAAACCTTACAACCTTAGCCTTGATTTTGAATAGGCCTTCCCATGGTCCGAAGCACGAATCTCCTCTACTCTGATAAGCTATACACTCCTCCAACCGAGACAGATAGAGGTATGTAATCTCTCCTCCCAAAAATCTCAGTTAAATGATTTTGAATCCCAACAACACTTAACCTCAAATATTTCTAAAGCTTCAACTCCCTTTGAGGCTACCCAATGCCTCTTTTTATAGTGGAAAAGAGGAGGTTTTCAGTTCCAACTATGAAGGGATAGAATCCTCCTTCAAAGGGATAATCTCCTCACATCAAGGGGTTAGCTCCATAAGGTAAGGAATACATGAACCTCATAAGAGCGGTTCTGCCACCGCAAGATCTTTTCTAGAAGCTTCTAGAATTTACTGAAAATGAGATTTTTTGAGTTTACTTGCGCCTTTTTAATATTTACAGGGGTCCACACCTATAACACAGAGAAATTTTGTTTAGGTACGCAGAAGACATGAACATTAGGTGCGGGACCGCATGCAAGATATAGAGAAAGTGCGACACTAAAGTTAAGGAGATTTTTAGGAACTTTTCTCTAATTTTCAAGGCTTGACACGAGGAACTGATATTATAGACTTGCAAAGGAGGAAGTATGAGTGATAATGAGCTCATACACATAGCAGAATGTCAGGGTGACATTTTTCAGTGTAACAATTCAATAAAGTCTATAGCACATTTATCAAATGCCTGTACGGCCATCTGTGGTTGTAAGGGCATCTCATCTCGGTGCGATGGTCTTCCTATCTGTTGGCATGCTTCGCAAGCTTTAAAATAAGTGTGGGAGTCGCTATGAAGTGTGGGCCACCACAACCCAGCTCTTAATACCCTCTGCGCAGTTGCTTTTCGTACATAGTGAACTCCTGCTATTCCTTCGTGGGCTTCTGCTAAAATGTCTTGTATTTCATGCTCCAGTACAGATCTTCGCAGTACCTCAATAGCTCCAATTTTATACAATTGGCCCGCAATGATGGTAAGGTCAGATGTGTGGGTTACCAATTATATTCTTTGTTGTATCGAGTAGTTTGCAGGTGCTGTCCTCATAGTTAATAATTGAATAATATTGGCAAACTGCTCATCAACCACCTTAATAGAAAATATTTGTGCATCGGGAAATCCTTCTTCTAGGTTAGTTGGTTCTTCACCACTCTCAATTTGGGACAAGTGGTCTGGTCAAAAATTTAGTCTTCCAGGGTTCACAATTATCTCAAAGTCATATTTCTGAAATAGTAGTAACGATCAGCAAATATTCCCCCCAAACACAGGCTTATTGACAAGGTACTTCAAATCTAAGCTATCAGTGAACATCTTGAAGTGCCCTCCCAGCACATAGTGTTGGTAATTTTGCAGGGCATACACCATTTCCAGTCCCTCGCATTTAGTAGTAGAGTAATTACGTTCCACGCTAGAAATTTTTCTACTAGAAAATGCAACCGGGTGGTCAATTTCCCCTTCCCCAGGTTGCGTAAGAACAACTCCTAGGGCAATCCCTGAGGTGTCCACATGGACATGAAAATCCTTCACCCAGTCAGGAAATATGAGGATAGGTGCAAAGAACATATTTTCCGTTAGCAACTCAAAACTCTTTTGACACTCTTCATCCTAGAAAAAGATATATCCTTCTTTAAAAAATTCTCCATTGGTGGCATGATCAGTGCATACCCTTTAATAAACTTCTGATAGTAGCCTATGTTCCCGAGGATGGAGCGCAACTGTTTCTCAATTGTGGTAGCTGATAAATTGATGATAACTGCAACCTTGGTAGGGTCAACCATCAATCACTTCCGACAGACCAGGTGTCTTAAAAAGATCCCGAAAGGTACATAGAATATGCACTTCTTAATGGTTAGGGAAATTTGGTGCTTTCTACAGGTATCCAACATCATGTGCAGGTTTGATACATGCTTATTTACTAATCTAAACACTTTCCAATCGTCAAAGTATACTTCTAGAAATTTGTGAATGAATTCCTTGAACACTGCTACCACCATCCGTGAAAAGATGGCAGGGGCATCTTTGAGTCTGGAGGGCATGATGGTGTACTGGAAGGATCCCCATTCTATTGCGAAAGTATTTTTGTTGTGATATTCAGGTGTGATCCTGATCTGATGGTTTCCCGAAAACCCGTCAATGAACGATTATGCTTCCTGACCTCCGACACTGTCAAGAATTTCATTAGAGAACAATGTAGGGAAGGGATCATGTACGCAAGCATCGTTTAACTTGCGTAGGTCGATGCAGATTATTATTTCCCCTTTAGTCTTATTTTCTTGAACCACCATAGGGCTTACCCAATCCAACTATTCCACCAGTTCGATGATACCTACAACTATCATTTTGTCAATTTATTCTCTGACTTTCTGCTTATATTTGGGGTTCAATCGGTAAGGTCGCTGCTTGACAGGACGTGCATCTAATTTTAAGGTGATTCACATGAAACTCAAGTCCCCTATGATATTGTAGGAAATATATCCTAATCTTCAGTGAGAATTTCTGCAACCTTTCCAATGGTATCATCATCCTAGTAATCCCCAATTCTAGCCATCTTGGTTTTCTCTTCTGTTCCAATGTTAACTTCCCTTAATTTAAGAGGATTAGTCACATCTATTGCTTGCAGTGGGGGTCCAACAACTACGTTTTCGCCCTTAGACCCTAGGATAGTGATATTTCACGGGTCCTCGTCACATTCCTCCATTGATAGATTCTGATAGTTGGAAATATCCTACATATGCATGTCCCAAGGTGGTTCCCCACACTCTACACGAGGGCATGATTCATCAAATACTAGAGCATCTATGTCTTGTAGAGATTTTTATAATTTCTCAGTTCCACCTATCAACCCGAACGTCCCCAAAAAATATTCCCTCATGGTATCCCAGTGGTGAGTGCGCTGATGTAGCTCTACATCCAAATACCATGTAGCGGGGATTGGTTCCAAGGTGTGGATAAACATATGGACCCATTCGTCCCAAGTATTTTCTCACCATACCTCCATCCATATGGACAAGTGCTTGCGTGGGTCCCCACGGCCAAGGAAAATATCCATGGGTAGGTTGACCGAGGGTTCAAATCGTAGGATCATCATTCTGCGATATTCCTCCCAATCCTGAAAGGTTCCCTTATGATATTCCCACCAACATGCAGGGGTCACACACATAGCTAGGTTAAGCTCCCACATTCTCCATTCCCTTGGGACTTCCCCTTTGAATGCTTTAATAAAATCCCTAACACTTCCAGAATCATCAAAATAAGGCAGCTCTTTTACCTCTGAGGAGATACACTGGAAGCTCTTTGTGATTTTAAGACATCGTAGCACAGATACGTCATGCAACTGATTATGCCAATTTTTTATCTCTTCAACTGAGTCAGAGAGACATTCATTGTCTTTCTCCCAGCAGAGCATGCCATCAACCATAGGGTTAATCCAATCCTCATCCCAGGCAGTCAGTTTGTAGATATGATCAACATCGTCTTCTTCGCACATGGGTTCTGTATACCATTCACCCTCTATCAGGTCTAGAGGGACTCTTACTCGAGTGTCCTCATTCTCAAAAACCATGCTTCTTTTCTTCAATTTGATAATACTTCCCATGTCTATAGCCCAGTCTAGTCCTAGGAGCACAGGGTAAGGGTCCAGATCCTCTACAGTTTGAATTACCTCAAAATCCTTTTATACCTAACTGCCATGATATCCACCATAATATTTGATAACCTTCCTAATAGTATGATCTTCTGTTGGTTAGCCATGCACAATTGTATAGTATACCATTCCATCTTGGGTTTTCCCATTCGACTGCCAAGTTTGTTTGGGTAGGACATTTGCATCGGATCCTAAATCTAGGATGACCTGCATTAGGGGAATTTTGAGGTCTAAAATGGGCCTCATAAGAAAAATGTACAACCAAAATAAAATTTATAAGAACCAATAGGATTCAAGATGATGACGTCAACCATGGGGGATGATTCACCATTTTTTTAAGCAAAAGGGTAAAAATATTAAAAAATAATAAAATAATAAAACTACTTTTTCAACTCGTATTTTCAACTTATCTCCCAATTTTTTTACTCAAATTTCGAGAGAGAGTACTCGTTGGATGAAAAATTTAATTCCTCATCCAAGGAGTACCCATGTTTCATACTTTCGATGGACCCTTCTATACGAAAAATGAGAAATACATGAAAAAACGTGATTGCAATCACATTTTTCATGTATTTCTCATTTTTCACATAGCAGGGTACATCGAAAGTATGCAACATGGGTATAGTTTGGATGAGGAATTATATTTTTCATCCAACGAGTACTCCCGCTCGAAATTTGAGCAAAAAATTTGGGAGATAAGTTGAAAAAGTATTATTTTATTTTTTCCCTCTAATATTTGATGATGTCATCAAATATTATTTTGTTATTTCCACTATTATTTTATAATTTCCTTAGGAGGTCCATTTTAGACCTCAAAATTACCCTAATGGATCCATTTCATAATCGCATATCTACGCAGTTAACCACATTTCTCGACCAATGCGTTTCTTATGCCTATAAAGTTTGTGGACATCTTTAACATCCGTTGGAGGGTCAACCTTTTCTGCCCAACTGTCTATCAATGCTCGAAGGTTTTCTATTGCCTTTTGGTTGCGTAACAGCTTCATACATCCCTGTAGGAACAACTTAACTTCTTCGTCCTCCTTTAGATTCGTTGGGGCCCTTGAGGTAGATGCCTCATCTTTGGAAAAGTCCTTTCTAGCTTCCAGGAAGGTTTCTTTTTCCTTCTATAGGTCCAAGCTTTCATTTTTGTCAGCGGATTTTATGATAAGGGATTCAGCTGCAACTCTTTCCTCAGCTCCTCCAGTGGCCATGCCACTACACATAATTACATTAATACTAGGTCCTTCATCGCGTGGTTCCGCCTTAACCCTTTGTACATTCTGTGTTGGTGTTTGTTGTTTCTCCTGCATTTTTGCTATTAGTATAGGAGAGTCTTCGATCACGTGATCCAAATATCTACAATATCTACAAGATTGACGTGCATGGTTCAAATAGTCCCTTGTGAAGTGTCCTACCTCTCCACAATTATAGCAGATCAATTGTCCTCTTCCCCAACCTGCGCTTCCACCTCTCTCCCTCCCCGACCTCTAGCATGGGAGCCGCCTCATCAAGAGGTAGATACTGGTGATGAAGGGTCAGCCTGCACCCTGTACAGGTTTCCTCTATCTTTCATTAAATCATATGTCCAACAGTTGTGCTCATTGTTAGCCACCTATAAATTTTGACATAGAAAACAGGTGTCTAAATAGGTTGTGAGTCTTCAAGAGAAACATTTCCCTTAAAAATATTTCATCCTTGAAACCTCTATGTGTCCTCTGCTCCTTGAAGAATCTTCACTGCTATTTCCATGAAAAAATCCTACTGTTTGGTGAAGAAACTTCTCTCAAAAAAGCCTCCATCTGCCCTATTTCATCCTCACAAAACCTCCATTTTTATCACTTGTTCCCCTTTTCAAATCCCACAAAATCCCCCTCCTTAACCTCCATATCATCCTAAAATCCTATTTAGGCCTCATATTATCCTTTTTCTGGCTTTAAAATCCCTTTTTCCCCCTACCGGAACCCTCATTTGGCCTTGAAAAGCATTAAATTTGGCCTAAAATCACCAAATTTGCATTGTAACAAAACCTAGACCCTAAGGGCTTATACAGCTTAGCCCTGGCCTTATACAACCTCAGCCCTACGACCGGACACTAAAAAGGCAAAAAAATCCTTCAAAGGGCCTGCAAAAAAAAATTTCTGCTCCATTGGAAGTTAAGCCCCCATGAGCTTATTCTTCTCAGCCCCCCTCCATGGAACCAAGACTCCAGGACTAGGCACTCAAAGGCTATAAAACCATATTAAAACTTGATCTCCCTTTTTTTTCCATTCCCTGACAGTTAAACCTTTGAGTGAGTACCCACTGTTGAACTTTACAGATCAATGGTTGTTACTGCGCCTAATCCCCGCTCTCAACTTTCCCCCTTTTGTTTAACTCTGCCCGAGAAGTTATCATGGCCATCCACTGAAATAGATACAACGGCTGTGATTAGACCTAACGAGCCTAATGGCCCAACATATAACTGTGTCCCATCTTCTAATCTAAGCCGTCCATTCACATGATCTGATGGTCCATGTTGAGCCCGATGGCACACTTCTGCCTGCGCTCTTTCCCACATCGCGCTGTGTTTTCAACCGTCAAATCTCACCGCTCATAATCCAATGGTTAGGAGGCATATCACATGAATCTATTGTCTAACGGTTAAAATTAAAAAGCCGCGCGATAAAGGTGATTTTGATTTTCCATGTGGCGCACAGTGTATGGAATCAAGGAGATTTTGCCAATACCATTTTCCACACTAATCCCATGCAACAAATACCATGGTTTTCTGCCTTACCACTCATCCACCACAATGTATTTTCTTTCTTGATCACATCCATTGATCAAAATGATCTAATGGCTCGGATTTATTTCACCTCCATTCTTTCTCTTCTCACCCAGTCTCCCTTATGACCCCGTTGGACGATCTCTGCCATTCATCTGTTTAATCTAACAGCCAGGATACAACTTCACCTCAATGCCACATTTATTATACATCCTCCCAAAGCCCCATCGTGCAATATTAACTGTTGATTTCCTATGTCAGATCTAATCCCACGGTATTAAACGCATCTCACCCCCAACCTCCATCAACTCTGTTTTCACCATTCTTTTACGATTTTCGTAGTTTTTCTCCACTATATTCACGTTTTCTCCACCGATCTCCATCCTCCATGAGCCTTCATAGCATTCTCTTCCACACCAATGGATTTTTATAACAATTTTATTGTTTTTTCAGGTGTTACAGGCAGTGAACTCACTTTGTCTCACTATCACAGACAGGGTTTTATTAAGCGCAGAAAAGCCATGTTTTCAAAGCCAGAGATAGAAGGGAAGGCATCCAGGAAAGTTTTAAACATGTTTTCATCAACGGGATCAGTGTCAAACCCTACACCAAACCCTCTAGCGCCATTAAAACCTACATTTTTCACGGACAGATCAGAAAGAAGCGGAAAAAGAGTATCAGTGAGAGATTAAGGGGACTGACAGCACATTATTGAAGATTAAACGTTATAATATAATGTTGGAAGAACGAGGATGCATATTGAAGACCTTAAAAATGTTCCAGAAGGCTAATAAGGCCCACAACACATGAAACAAGCCATATCAGTGTTTCACATCAGCAGAAGGCTCTTTCCCAAGAAAGGACAGGTTCCCTCAGTATTTCTTATTTCTCATAAAACTCCTGAGAAGATAATCACCCTAACAGAAAGTCCTAAGATTGCTAGAGCATTAGTTACAAAGTACGGAAGGCCACAAAGTTATTTAAACTGCCTTACTTGTCCCAGAGTACTGTAGAGTATAAAACAACCAGAAGTACATCAAAGAACATACTCCTGAAGTTATATCCAGCTTGTCGAAGACCACTCTTTCACCCAAAGAGTACTGAAAGGAAATAAAGGGATATTAAGATAGAATGGGCCTCAAGCACTCTTCTTCCTCTGTTTTAATGTTTCATTTAAAGTTATATCTACCTCTTCAACCTCTCTTTCAGCTATAAAACTCATGAAAAATATATTGTAAAGGTTGTTGATCGGATAACTATGGATTGTAAGTTGTTCCGTTGAGATAGAGTTCTGTGTATCAGTTGTAAAATAGGTTGAGGAGATGATTTTAGACTAAATATCAAGCTGTTGGAAAATGTTGTATATGACTGGTGTTTCTCTTTAATATGACAAGCATTTTCATTGGATCCTGATTTAAAGCAGTGGTGATGTGTTCTATCTTTGTCTCAGTTTTTTTTCTGTAATTCATCATATTTCGTTTCTCTAATAAGAATCAGTAAACTAGCTTAGGATATACCCTTTCATGGTACCCTAATGCTTCTTTCTCTTCTTATCTTTGATGTTTTCTACCAATTATGTGATCTAAGAACAAATTTGAGATAATTTAACCAGTATAGTAGTTGTTATCACTGCTCATTGATGTGTGAATTTAAAATTATGTCCTTAGATGTTCTTGTTTGGATTTAATTGAAAGAATTAGGATATTGGGAGATTTAAAACAGATTTTTTCTCACTAGGGTCCTTTTCCACTAGTTAAACCTTTCTAAGTTCCCTCAAGTTGAATGTCAAATCATTGAAAGTTCAAATTCTTTCTCTGATCTCGGGCTTCACCTTTGTGTTAAATCTTTAATGTTTTCTATTTTCCGAATAGCTAACCTCCTAGGATTTTGATCATATATGGTTAAGGCATGCCATGTCCCTAGATTTTCTCCTAAGTGGTCACCTTGGAGGTTTCCTTGTCATTCACCTTCATTCCTTATCATTTCATCCCATGCTACCATCTTTAAATATCCTCTGTTTTAGATGACTAGCCCATTTGAAAGCCTTGGATATTGAATTGCAAGTAAACCCTTTTATGACTCCATTACCCAATGGTATTGAGTTTCCTATGAATAGCTTTCCCATAGCCAAAATCTTCTTTTCTCACTCTTTGTCTTACATTGAACCCTTATTTCATGTTTCCCAACAACCAAAAAAACAAACAAAACAAAACAACAACCCTTGTGCCTTACAACTAGCCTAATACTTTAAGATTGAACTTCAAAGACATATATTTCTTTGCCTTTACAGAGAGATCCCTCTATAGACCCAGGAGGGCTAGATCCTGAGGTCCCAAAGTGGTTTGATGTTGTCTTGTCTTTTGGTATTTCCAAACTTGCCAAAACATAAGAACCCCAACATAATGACGACTCCACTAGGGACTAAGACCATATTAGCCTGATTTTGGAAGTGAATCATTGTGGTGGATAGTAAACCTCCTTGAAACATTCTAAACCTTCCACCTGGTGACTCCATAATCCCTTAACGAACATAAGATTTCACTGATGATCAGTAGGCCTGCTGGTTATCTTTGTTTTCAATAGACTCCACTAGGAGTCCAGTTTACATTTCAACGTCATCCATTTTAACAAAAACACATAGGAATAAGCTTCCTTATTCAAAGATAGTTTGACACCTAAAGACTGTCATATCTAGCTTACCTTCTTTTTTGAGTCTTGAGGGCCAACATACTGGCTTCAAGAACAATTCACACTAGAGCTTATCCTAACCAAAACCCACCTGAAGTAGTTGACAACCTAGAGAGTATTCTTAGGAAGCCTCTCATGTCTAAAGAAACAACTATTTTCAAACACATTAATAGAGCTAATTCAGCACCTGAGAACTTTACAGCTCTATCAGAAATTCGATTTGACTTAGATTTATCATACGATTTACCAAGAACACAGTCATTCAGTGCTATAGACCAGACTGAATTAGAGCCTCTGATTTCACCATCACATAGTGGTCAACACATTAGGGATAGAGAAACCCCTCCATCTACACCTCCTGATATCCATTTCATCCACAAATTGGGTCTCTCTTACCCTAGATCTTCCCAACATTTTGTTGTTGGTCCTAGCATTTATGTCATTCATATACCTGCTGCTCAAGCAAATCCTTTACCTCCACAAAACACCATCATGGCAGCATGGTATGCTCCCTTGGTGCTACCACAGCCTTTGGATCCACTACCCAATGATTATCAGTCAAAAATCCCTCATTTCACTGGAAAGGAATCCACCACAACCCAACATCATGTGGATAGGATGGAAGATGCCTTTGAATATATGGAAATTGAAGATGAAACCATCAAAATGAGGGTCTTCGCTCAGATTTTGGGGGGAGAGGTGAAGAAGTGATTTAAGGGTTTACCTCCTAATAAAATCCATGATCTTCTCTCATTAAATCAAACCTTTATAAAAAATGGGAAGTGAAAACCAACCCTCTCCAAATCCTAGCAGAATATAAGAACCTTAAAAGAAATGTAGAAGAAAGTGTACATGACTATTCTACTAGATTTAACAGTGTCTACAATGCTCTGCCTCCTCATATGAAACCCCCCCAAGGAATGGCCTTGGTGAAATATCCTGAAGGCTTTGATGCTGACATGGCTTATCAGCTTAGCGAGATGGATTATAACACATTATAAGACATGAAAAAAGGAGCAGTGAGTGTAGAGGAAAACCTGATTAAAAAAAGAGCTAGAATGAGGGCTAAGAAGAAGGTAGCTTATATAGATGACATATCAGCTTCCACATCTGATCCCAAATATGATAGTCTAGCCAAAAACATGGAAAGGATGGAAACAATGATGGAGAAGTTGGTTGTCCAGGTCAACAATCAGAACAGAAACCAAAATCAAAACCAGAACTAGAATTTTAGGAGAAACAATCCTCCTAATAGATAGAGGGACTCTGATCAGCAAGTCATACCCCCATTTCAAGAAAATTTCCTTGATAAATATGAGGGGATAATATAAGAGTCCAAGGAAACCCCAATAAACATGGTTGAATTAGACAACCAGTTTCACACCTTTTCCACAAAAGATAATCAGACCTCATACTCCCATTGGAATGAGGAAGGGTTAGAATCTGAGGATTATAGGTTGGGATTTGAAAATGCCATCATGTAGGTCAGAGAACAGTATGAACTCAGGAGCAAAAAGATCTTAGACACTTCCAAACCCAAATCCTCTAAGATTACCATTAAGAAAAGACCTGAGAAAAATCCCAAGGTGACTGCTGAAAGTAACAAATCAGCAGCTGAGAGTTCTGGGAAAAAAAAAGAAAGGGACAACCAAATTACTGATAAAAAAAGTCAAGAAACTAGAAGCACTAGCATTGCAGCTAATGCCCCTAATAAAACAACTTCAAACATTGTACATAGTGAGAATCAACAATCTGATTCTGTCAATAAAATGGTGGCCAATAAAACCGAATTGAGCCTTTCAAAGAGTCCATCTCCTTTCAATCTGGAAAGTGACATAACCAAGATCAAAATTTCAGTGCCCCTCACTGAGTTGGCCACCCAAGATGCTTATAAAGGCCAAATTTTGAAAGCTTTAAATCTAGGAGAAAATAGTGACACTGTCAATTTAAGTGATGATCAACCAGCCCTTATGTTCGGTCCAAAGATAGAAGGGAAGTTTTAGGAAGGAGCAGTACCTCCTTTTTATATCAGCCTCAATATCCATGACAAAATCCTTCATAATGCTATGCATGACTCTGGAGCTTCACACAACCTTATTCCCAAGGTAATTATGGAGAAGTTAGGCCTAGAGATAACCCGAACCTATAAGGATTTATATTCATTTGACTCTAGTAGAGTGAAGTGCCTTGGCCTAATCAAAGATCTATGTGTGAATCTGACTCAAATCCCAGCCAAATGCATGGTTATGGATGTTGTAGTGGTAGATGTGCCACCTAAGTATGGAATGTTGTTGTCAAGGTCATGGGGTGCCAAGCTACAAGGTACAATGCAGATGGATGGGTCATATGCCACAATCCCCATATTTAGCCAGCTTAGGAAACTATATAGAGATACACAAATGAAGTTTATGGTTAGCAGCCCGCAAAAAATTGAAAATTCACCTCTGTACTCTGTCCATACAGATCTAGAATTTTTTATCCTTTTCAATGATGAATCCATAGATGAGCCAGAGCTAGAAGACGAAGATGCAAACAATAGAGTAGAGCCCATAGATCTTAGCATAATGGCCACTCTAGATATGGAGGGAAACAAGAGAGAAACGTTAGAACAGTGCACTGAATCAGAAACTCATAGTGAACAAAACCCAGACTACAAACTGTAGATCACTCATCACTCTAAACTCCATCCACATCATGAAGAACAAAACATTCCACACCATAGTGCATACCCCATTATACAACATAATGGTGAACCCAACATTAGGGATGAAAATGATGATAAAATTGAAAACAATCCCTTATGGAGGATGGAATTTGATGGTGTTTGCACTAGAAAGAATGCAGGAGAGGGAGTGTGGTTGCACAATACTGAGAGTAAATACACTGAGAGTCATGCCTTCAAGCTTGATTTTAAGTGCACTAACAATATTGCAGAGTATGTGGCTCTCATCCTAGGATTGAATCTATTGAAAAAACTAGGATCCTGAAGGATAGCTGTACATGGAGACTCTGAGTTAGTCATCAAGCAAGTGAACGAAGAGTACACTGCAAAGCATCCTAGATTGAGGGCATACATAAATGATGCCATGGATTTACTAAAAACCTTTGTAAAGCATGAACTTGTGTTTGTTCCTAGGAGTCAGAACATTGTTGAAAATGGATTAGCTTGCATAGCTAGTTCATATCAGAAACCACCTAGTGACAAATAGATCATTATTCAAACCAAATATAGGCTTGCAGTGCCAGATAATGAGAAGTATTGGTAGGTCTTTGAGGGCGACAAGCAGATAGAGGATTTCTTGATTGGCAGGAATGAGTTTGAATTCTCTAATCCAGACTTTAAATCCGATGAAAACTGCCTGAGTGAAGAGCCCCGTGATGAAGAAAAATCACCCCACAACGTAGAAATAAACATGTTAACTAAAGAACTTGGAACTCAAACCGAAGAATACCAGAACACAGAAAAGGAATAAATAGAGGTGTTGCAGTCCAAAGACAAGAATATACCTAGAGGACTGGCACCCCTAGAGGACCTTTTTTATTTTAACGATGTAGCAAAGAAACCCACTATAGAACACATAGAGTATAATGTCGAGGAATGCAACATAGGCATTGAAGATAAGCCTAATATGATTAAACTAGCTAAGTCCTTCCCACCAGACATGAAGAAGAAATATTATTTAAAGAGTTTACCAATGTGTTTTCCTGGAGCTATGAGGACTTAAAGCCCTACGATACAGAAATCATCTAGCACAAGATCCCTTTGAAAGAAAACCAAAAACCCTTCAGGAAGAAACTGTGTAGAATTAATCCAGTACAACTGGCTCTAGTGGAAAAGGAAATCAAGAAAATGTATGAGGCAGGAATCATCGTGCCTATGAGGTTTTTCGATTGGGTCTCAAACCTTGTAGCTGTGAGGAAAAATATAGGTGAGATTAGACTGTGCATTGAATTTAGAACCTTAACAGAGCTTCACTTAAGGATAATTACCCCTTACCAAAAATGGAACACATCCTACAAAGGGTAGTTGGCTCAAAAAGGATTTCCCTATTAGATGGTTTTTCAGGGTATAACCAAGTCTTATTACTCCCATAAGATAAACTGAAAACAACTTTCACCACTCCATGGGGCACCTTCATGTATGTGAAAACTCCCTTTGAACTGGTGAACGTTGGAGCAACCTTCTAAAGAGCAATGGACATAGCATTTTCAGAGGAGATAGGGCACTTCATTGTAATCTATCTTGATGACATCACAACCTATTCCAAGACTAATGAAGAGCACTTTAAACATCTGAGAAGAGTATTTGAGAAATGTAGAAAGTTCTGGTTTTCATTAAATCCTAAGAAGATTGTATTTGGCCTTCAAGAAGGTAAGCTTATTGGCCATATTATATCAGAAAAGGGGATTAGAATAGACCCGAAAATATTTGAGGGAATATTATAGATTAGTCATTCAAGAAACATAAAAGAATTGCAGTCTTTTATTGGGAAAATTAACTTCTTGAGGAGTTTTATCCCTAACTTAGCAGAGCTCCTAAGAAATATGACAAACATGCTGAAAAAGGAGGTGAGAGTCAAATGGACTTTAGAGGCCAAAAAGTATTTTGAATTAGTCAAACATGCACTCACCCAGGCACCAGTCCTAATCAGCCTAGATTTTTCAAAGGATTTCCTTATTTTCTCCTTTGCCTAAGAGCATACCGTGGCTGTTGTCTTGTTGCAAAAAAAACCAGAAGGCCTAGAGCAGCCTATTACTTTCTTTAGCAAAGAATTAAGGGATGCACCCTTGAAATATAACATTATGGAAAAACAGGCTTATACCTTGGTAAAGGCCTTAAAGGATTTTAGGGTGTATATTCTGCATTCTCACATCATTGCCTATGTACCTAATATAGTGGTGAAAGATATTTTGTCACAAGATCTAGATGGAAAGAGGGGCAAATGGATTGCTGTAATACTAGAGTATGACTTGGAGATCAAACCCACAAAACTCATCAAAGGTCAAGGCTTGGCTCAATTAATGGCTGAATCTAACTTACAAGACCTTGACATTAATATGGTATAATATGTCTTGGATGAACATGAAGAACTTCCTGCTCCTACTGTCGAGGAACAATTTCAAAATTCTTCTTGGTATGCTGACATCTTGTATGTGCTTACAAATCTTAACGCTCCTCCTGATTTGTCAAAGACAAAAGAAAGGTTTCTAAAGTTAAAAGCGAGGAATTATTGCATTTTAAATGAATTTTTATACTGGAATAATGCAAATGGTTTTTTGCTAAAATGTTTTCTTGAAGTGGATGTAGAGAGAGTCAAACATGAGTTCCATGAAGGAGAGTGTGGAGGTCATCTATACTAGAAAACCACAGCAAGCAAAATCCTTAGGGCTGGCTTTTACTGGCCTACACTTTCCAAGATGTACATAAAATGATAGTTTCTTGCCATAAGTGCCAAATTTTTTAGGGCAATAGAAAACTCATCCCTTTACCATTACAACATATCATTATTGAAGCTCCCTTTCAACAGTGGGGCCTAGATTTCATAGGAGAAATTCACCCTGCTTCCTCTGCCCAAAACAAATGGATTCTTACAGCCACAGACTATTTTATAAAATGGATAGAGGCCATCCCTTCTAGGAATGCCACAGATTCTGTTATCATTAAATTCCTTGAAGACCATATCCTATCTAGATTTGGCTGCCCTAGGAAGATTATTACTGATAATGTTGTTTCTTTTGGATCAAAAAGGATGATTTATTTTTTTCAAAGGTATCAGATCGCTCTTGTTCATTCTACTGCATATTACCCACAAGGTAATGGGCTAGCAGAATCATCAAATAAAATTTTGGTGACCATCATCAAGAAGCTGCTAGAAGAAAATAAAAAATCATGACATAACAAGTTAGTGCATGCCTTGTGGGCAGACAAACTGACTACAAAGAAATCCATAGGGTGCCTCCATATCAGCTTGTTCATGGAATAGAGGCAGTGTTTCCTACCAGCCTAGGGGTACTAGTGATTAAATTAGTCCAAGAAATACAGTCAGAAGAGGACAACATGGTGAGGAGGATCAATCAAACAATACATCTCCAGCAAACTAGAGAAGAAGTCTACAACAGGGCTCAAAAAGTGCAAGAAAACATAAAAAAGTTGTTTGACAAGAGAACAAACACTTTTGATTTCAAAATAGAAGACAAGGTGCTCAAGTGGGACTCCAGGAGAGAGGACAAAGGAAAGCATGGAAAATTTGACAGTTTGTGGTAGGGTCCTTACATCATCCAATCCACCATTGGTCCAAATGCCTTTTTTCTGCAAGAGCTAGATGGCACATATTTGTTTGGGGGTCCTGTCAATGGCAGGATGCTCAAGCATTACTACTGCTGAAGTTCCATTTTAAAGATTTCATTTCCATTGTAAATACCATTGTCGTGTTTTGTTTTAAAGAAAAGGAGAAAAATGTTTCAAAAAGAAGAAGAAAGGTTTAAACATGCTCAAACTTGGACCTATGAAGTTCCAAAAAAATGGCTCCAACAAGCTTAAAACTTGAGCCAAATAAAGGAAAGGGATGGTTCTAATATGCCAAAAATCTGAACCAACAAAGAAAGAAAGAAGAATAAGCTCCAACAAACCCAAAACCAGAGCTGAAATGAAGAAGAAAAATGACTCTAACAAGCTCAAAACAAGAGTCACAGAGAAAAGAAGGATGCTTCAAGGTTTCAGAATTTCCAAGCCTTCACATTTTGTTTCTATTCCTACAAAGTTCAGTTCATGTGCAACTGTCTTTATGCCAGGGACCCACAACAAACGAGACAGTCTAATCCTGGTTTGACTGTTTTTAAATTTTTGTCGTAGAATGTAGAGAATGAAATATGCTAGACAGTTTAATCCTAGCATATATTAGTTTAGGTAGAGAAGCTATGAGGCCAACTGTCTAATCTGGTCTCATGGAGGAATAAGGGTATAATTAGATTAGTTTCTTTTCTACTTTCAATAATAATAAAAAAAATGATGAAGAAGCTCTGCAAATTTAAATGCACCTTGAAGAAAAAATGTTAGGACTATAGGATGGGTAGGTAGATTGTTTGAGCGAATGTTTTCTACTGATATGATGTCTTCATGAGTTGTGGAAGCTGATTAAAGAAGAAAAATATGGTTAAATATCAGGCATCTGGCCTACTTCCAAAGAATATTTCTGAAGTTCTTGACACCTTCAAGAAGATGCAATCCCTATGTGGAGCCATTGTTAGCCACCTATAAATTTTGACATAGCAAACAGGTGGCTAAATAGGTTGTGAGACTTCAAGAGAAACATTTCCCTTAAAAATATTTCATCCTTGAAGCCTCTATGTGTCCTCTGCTCCTTGAAGAATCTTCACAACGGTTTCCATGAAAAAATCATACTGTTTGGTGAAGAAATTGTTGTAAAAAAAGCCTCCATCTGCCCTATTTCATCCTCACAAAACATCCATTTTTATCACTTGTTCCCCTTTTCAAATCCCACAAAATACCCCTCCTTAACCTCCATCTCATACTAAAACCCTGTTTATGCCTCATATTATCCTT
Source organism: Pinus albicaulis (assembly GCA_034641835.2). Lineage (NCBI taxonomy): Eukaryota > Viridiplantae > Streptophyta > Pinopsida > Pinales > Pinaceae > Pinus > Pinus albicaulis. The sequence goes on along the minus strand of JAXQQM020060240.1, from coordinate 85,937 downwards.
TGTCTGTCTTAAAAATCCCTTTTTCCCCCTACCGGAATCATCATTTGGCCTTGAAAAGCACTAAATTTGGCCTAAAATCACCAAATTTGCACTGTAAAAGAACCTAACCCCTGAGGGCTTATACAACTTAGCCTCAACCTTATACAACCTCAAACCTATGACCGAGCACTAAAAAGGCAAAAAAATCCTTCAAAGGGCCTGTAAAACATTTTTTCTACTCCATTGGAAGTTAAGCCCCCGCGGGCTTATTCTTCTCAGCCCCCTTCCATGGAACCAACACTCTGGGACCAGGTGCTCAAAGGCTATAAAACCATATTAAAACCTGATCTCCCTTTGTTTTCCACTCTCTAACAGTTAAACCTTTGAGTAAGTACCCACCGTTGATCTTTGCAGATCAACAGTTGTTACTACGCCTGATCCCCGCTCTCAACTTTCCCCCGTTTGTTTAACTCTGCCTGAGAAGTTATCACGGCCGTCCATTGAAATAGATCCAACAGCTGTGGTTAGACTAGACGAGCTCGATGTTCCAATATATAACTGTGCCCCATCTTCTAATTTGAGCCGTCCATTCACATGATCTGACGGTCCATGTCGAGCTTAATGGCACACTTCCGCCTGTGTTCTTTCCCACATCGCGTTATGTTTTCAACCGTTAGATCTCACCGCTTGTAATCCAACAATCAGGAGGCATATCATGTGAATTTATCATCCAATGGTTAACATTCAGAAGTCGCGCGATAAAGGTGGTTTTTCTTTTCTACATGGCACACAGTGTATGGAATCACGTAGATTTTGCCAATACCATTTCCCACCCCGACCCCGCACGAAAAATACCATAGTTTTCTGCCTTACTGCTCATCCACCATAATGTATTTTCTTTCTTGATCACAACCATTGATCAAATTTTTCTAACGGCCCATATTTATTTTGCCTCCATTTGTTCTCTTCTCACCCAGTCTCCCTTATGACCCCGTTGGACGATCTCTGTCGTTCATCTGTTTAATCTAACGGCCATGATATAGCTTCGCCCCATCCCCTAATTTCTTATACATCCTCCCAAAGCCCCATCATGCAATATCAGTCATTGATTTCCTATGTCAGATCTAATCCGACAGTCTTAAACGCATCTCGCCCCCAACCTCCATCAGCTCTTTTTTCACCATTCTTTCATGATTTTCGCAGTGAACTCACTCGGTCTCACTATCACAGATAGGGTTTTATTAAGCGCAGAAAAGCCATTTTTTCAGAGCCAAAGACAGCAGGGAAGGAATATAGGAAAGTTTTAAACGTGTTTTCATCAAGGGGATTAGTGTCAAACCCTTTTCCAAACCCTCCAGCACCATTAACACCTGCATTTTTCACAGAAAAATCAGAAAGAAGTAGCAAAGAGTATCAGTGACAGGTTAAGGGGACTAAAAGCACATTAATGAAGATTAAACGTTATAATCCAATGTTGGAAGGATGAGGATGCATATTGAAGACCTTAAAAATGTTCCAGAAGGCTAATAAGGCCCACAACTCATGAAACAAGCCATATCAGTGTTTCACATCAGCAGAAGGTTCTTTCCCAAGAAAAGACTAGTTCCCTTAGTATTTTTTTATTTCTCATCAAACTCTTGAGAAGATCATCACCCTGACAGAAAGTCCTAATATTGCCAAAGAATTAGTTACAAAGTATGGAAGGCCACAAATTTATTTAAACTTCCTTACTTGTCCCAGAGTACTACAGAGTACAAAACAACCAGAAGTACATTAAAGAACATACTCCTGAAGTTATAACCAGCCTGTCGAAGATCACTCTTTCACCAAAAGAGTACTGAAATGAAATAAAGGGATATTAAGACAGAATGGGCCTCGAGCTCTCTTCTTCCTTTGTTTTAATGTTTCATTTAAAGTTCTATCTACCTCTTCAACCTCTCTTTTAGCTATAAAACTCATGAAAAATATATTGTAAAGGTTGTTGATCGGATAACTGTGGATTGTAATTTGTTCCTTTGAGATAGAGTTATGTGTATCAGTTGTAAAATAGATTGAGGAGATGATTTCAGACTTAATATCAAGCTGTTGGACAATGTTGTATATGACTGGTGTTGCTCTTTAATATGATGAGCATTTTCATTGGATCCTGATTTAAAGCAGCGGTGATGTGTTCTAGCTTTGTCTCAATTTTTCTTCTATAATTCATCATATTTCGTTTCTCTAATAAGAATCAGTAAACTGGCTTAGGATATACCCTTGCATGGTACCCTAATGCTTCATGTTCTTCTTATCTTTGATGTTTTCTACCAATTGTGTGATCTGAGAACAAATTTGAGATAATTTAACCAGTATAGTAGTTATCACTTCTCACTGATGTGTGAATTTAAAAGTTTGTCCTTAGATGTTCTTGTATGGCTTAATTGAAAGAATTAGGATACTGGGAGATTTAAAACTAATTTTGTCTCAATAGGGTCCTTTTCCAACAGTTAAACCTTTCTAAGTTCCCTCAAGTTGAATTTCAAAGCATTGAAAGTTCAAAGTCTTTATTTGATCTCAGGCTTCACCTTTGTGTTAAATCTTTAATTTTTTCTATTGTCCGAAGAGCTAACCTCCTAGGAGTTTGATCATAGATGGTTAAGGCATGCCCTGTCCCTAGATTGTCTCCTAAGCGGTCACCTTGGAGGTTTCCTTGTCATTCACCTTCATTCCTTATCATTTCATCCTATGCTACCATCTTTAAAGATCCTCTTTTTTAGATGACTAGGCCATTGGAAAGCCTTGGATATTGAATTGCAAGTAAACCCTTTTATGACTCCATTGCCAAATGGTATTGAGTTTCCTTTGAATAGCTTTTCCATAGCCAAAATATTATTTGCTCACTCTTTGTCTTACATTGAACCCTTCTTTCATGTTTCCCAACAACCAAACAAACAAACAAAACAAAACAACAACCCTTGTGCCTTACAACTAGCCTAATACTTTAAGATTGAACTTCAAAGACATATATTTCTTTGCCTTTACAGAGAGATCCCTCTCTGGACCCAGGAGGGCTAGATCTTGAGGTCCCAAAGTGGTTTGATGTTGTCTTGTATTTTGGTATTTCCAAACTTTCCAAAACACAGGAACCCCAACACTCGTCATGTCCCACAGATGAGCAGATTCTACACCACTGTTGCTTCAATTTAGGTTCATAGGCACCAAGTCGGGGTCAGTGGTTGGTATCATGTAATTCGGCTACTCGGAGGTTGGTGCACCATAATGTGGGGGTACTTGGTCCCACAACTTCTTTGGGGTGTAATGGGTTGGGCCCCCCAGCATGCATGTAGTCTCACAATAGAGGGAACTGATCCTTGGTGTGGCCCGACACCCTGCACCTTATGCACCAAATTTCTAAGCTAGCTTCTTTTCCCTGCTCCTTTCGCAAATTCTAGATTTATAGGTGCATTTCCTCCAACTGGCACTGGATCTGCTGCACCCCAAATTGGGTATCATCCCTTGGCACAACTTCTACCTTCATGGAAAATTCCAGGGCTTTTTCTTGTATATCAATCATTTGCTGACCCATAGGTCCACATAGGTGTGGTAATAGCATGAAAATGAACCATTCCTTGTGTTGTCTATCCTCATACTTAAATTATCCATCCCTGATAAATTAGTTCAGCTACTAATCAACCTCCCATATAGACTCTGTAGGTCCCTGTTTCAAATCTTTCAAGTCAATCACAAGTTGAGCGTAGGATTTAGGCTTTCAAAACTATTGTTTTAAGGCATCCTTATCTCTTGTATTGATGGATCCACATGCTGGCCAATGTACCCCATGAACCAATCCAAGGCCCTTCCTTCAAAGGCCAGGGATAGTTGTGTCCTTTTTACAACATCGCTAGCAACATTCTAAGCAGTCCATATTGATTCCGCTATGAACCAAAATCGGTCCATGTCCTCATCCCCAACACCCTTAAATATGGGTAGCTTCATGTGTGTAGCCATGTCGTCTTTTTGTGGTGGTGGAGGGGTAGAAGAGTTCTTGCCCTTGCGCTGGTTTGACAGTGATGTAACAGGGGGACTATTTTCTGTGTCCGTAGGCGGCTCTCTTAAGGGACTATAGATAGATCTGTCCCCTTCTCGATTGATTCTGTAGTATTTACCACTTCGTGTCATACTTTCTCTTTTATCAAAGGGCATTCACTCGATGTGGCTACACAGAATACCCTTTTCGCACAATAACATCTTAATTAGTAACGACAATGTTAGCAAGAACTTACCTCGAAATCCTTTGAAGAACCTTCGCTTAGCTTCAAAATAAGATATGAATTGATCGACTGCAAATTCTTTTACAAATCCTCCCAGCACACTATCCACCCAGTGATCTACAGTCTAGGTGATTGTGTTATCAGCCTTCTCCAATTATTGGATTGTTTAGGAATCGATTATGTAACCTAATCGTCTTTCCAACAAGTCTGGAATTCTACTAACCTTGCTAGCCACTCTTGTAGCTCATGCGTGAAAGTTACAAAGAAAATTTTGTATACCTTTGTAAAGATATACTTGTTCTTCCACTTTTCTGTAGTTAGCATTATGTTGCGATTCTCTTTTATGGAAAATTCCCGAATCTATTTTCTGAACCAGTCTTCAAGCTGAGGCTTCTCAGGTTGCCAATGATCTCATGGCATTACCTTATCTTTCTCTCAAAATGCTCCCGGTCCCAACAACGGAACCATTTGTTGGCTTGAGGGATCCTAACCTAGGTTTGGATTTTAGGTTTGCCAACAAACTCCTATACTACTGGCCCTTTCGGAAATGACCTACTTGTGCAGGCCAAGGTCTCACCCGAAGTAGTATGGGAGGGTGCTATAACCATTTTTCTGCACTTGTGGGAAAGAGGGTTAATTGAGGCAGCCTTGTTGAGATCTATCAGGTTCACACAGAAGCAGTCCTATTGCAGGGCATTTAACAGTATAGAAGCAAAGCACATAAACCCATAGACAGCATATAAACATAAACAAAGCAACTAATATTATGAAGATCTCAGTAATACCTTCGCATCCACGTGCACATCAATAATTATCACACAATATTGTCGTAATAACACAACCATAGCTAATTCATATAACATGGAGATAATCCAAAAAATTTCACATTCATTAACATTCAAAAACCCAATTATAGATCCAAGTCACAACCCACACACACGGCCAGCGGGGTCTGCACATAGCAGGACTCAAGATATCTGCGCACACAACCAGTAGGAGTCCTTACCCAATACTGCCCAAAACAAATCTTAATAGTTCACAATTAGCATCAATCGTACTTAGTCTTCAACTGGACTTAATCTGTCCATCTATTTATATCATCATAGCTTGCGCTATCCCGTGGTCCACAAACTATGGTTTGCAGAATCTTGGTCTACCCTTTGACCCACTACAATAAATTGGGGGCTTTGACCCACCCCAAAGCCCTTGTGCTAGACTAATTACTACAAAAATTATATAAAAAATGCAGCTAAGGGGCCCCGTTCCAACAGATGGGTAAATACACAATGTCACGTAATAGGGTATCTATTTCATACCAAATTATTATACACACATGTATGTCTATAATTCTACATTAATCACAAAAACCAAAGCTTCAGCTCATGTACGTATAGGGCAGGCGTTGGATTATGACATTTTCATTGTTGTTGAATGATTATTAAGTTAAAATTTGTTAATAAATATTGATGAATGTAATTAATTTTAAAAAAATGGAGAATAACATAGTTAATGTATATCAATCATCTTTAAGATTGTGCTAATTAATCAATGGCATACATGGATAATAATATAAAATTTCTGAACTAAAATATCAATATGAATAAATATTAAAATATTTATGATACTTGATTCTGATTCACTATTATTGATCATGATTAATTATTATTGACCATGTTTTCGAAAGGTTGCTTATATTTGGTCATGGTTGGCCATGGTTATGTTAGCCATCTGTTAGCCACCTATAATATTTTGTTATACCAAAAGGTGGCTAAGGTATTTTTTGAGCCTCCAAGGAACAAATTTTATCACTAAAAATTGTTGGCTCTTGAAGTCTCTTGTAGACCTCATGCCTCTGTCCCAAATCCTCATTGCTGTTCTCATCTCATACTCTGAAATTTCTGCTGAAATACAAAGAAGAAACTGCTGCAAAGCCATCCCTTTTCCCTTTCTCCCACTCGAAATTAACCTTCTTTTCCTTTCCCTTTTTCCCATATATGTCCTCTATTATTCATCTTTTCTTATCTTCCCTTCGTAAATCACCCTTCCCATGGTTAAAAACTCACTTTTTAACCCTTTCGGCACCCTTTGTTTCCATTAAAAAACCGTGAAAAATCATAAAAATACAAGTCTTTTTATAGACTTAAGCCCCTTGGGCTAAGCCCTAAACCACTTCCCCACCATACGTTTTTGGTCTGGAACCACTTGCTAATACGATAAAGTGCTAATCGCATCGAAAAGAATCAAAGGCGCAAGTCTTTGCCATACTCCAAAAGTTTCGATTACGATTAGCCTTGCTGCTTAAAGACCCCCGATCATATTATTATTTTCATATAACCCTGAGCCCGCCCTCGGCACTTAAACCTTGTGAATATTTCATTTCCGACCCTTTTTCCTTTATAAAACCTAAGAACCCGCTTATCTAAAGTTTCAACTTAAAAGCTTGAGGTCACGTGTTAAATATAAAATGGTTAGATTAAAAAGACCGATCGCGCAATTGTAATCGAGAAAATTTCAATGGGTTGATTGAAAGGACCAGGCCCGCAGTTTCGATTTCGATTGGGCCCGCAGTTTCGATTGCGATTAGGCCCAAAGTTTCGATTGCGATTAGGCCCGCAGTTTCGATTGCGATTAGGCCCGCAGTTTCAATTGCGATTAGGCCCGCATGCATTTATTTTTCCCCCGATTGCTGTTCCTCCGATTCGCTCCCCGTCGTTGATCTAATCCTCGGATCCAACGGCTATCGTTTAATCGCCTCTCCCCTCCCGATTGCGCAATCACATCGGAGTTTTATTTTCAATCACATCCCCTTTTCCGTCACCTCTGATTGGACCCTCCTATTAGATCTGGACCGTCCACGTGTCCAGATCGGACGGTCCAAAACTACTCCTTATTCTTCTCCCGCTATCCTTTTTGCCTTTCTATGCAGATCTCCACCGTTGGTTGCCTTCATCCGACGGATACGCTCCTCCCCCGCCATCTGAAGCAGTTTAAACCTACTTCTGCAGGATTTCTTAACTATTTTTGTGTTTTGCAGGCATTTTAATGGGTTTTCCATTGTTTAATGAAAGAAAGCCGAGGGTAGGGAAAGATGTTTCTTGCGCCTTCAAGCTGTTAAAGAGAACCATCTGCGGGGTTTCACTCCATTGTTTTCTCAATGCTTCATGGGCATTGATGCCTTTAAAAAGCCCAGTGCGGCCTGCACATCGACAAGACACTGTTTTAATTCAAAAACAGTTAAAGAGTATCAGTTTGAAGACAGAGCACAGCAGATGAAGATTGAAGACGGTTTTTTTGGGGATTACGGCTAAGACCGTTATCAAAAGCCTAATCCCCAATCTAAAACACAGTTTAAAAGAAAATCATAAATGTTTTGATGACAGAAAGGTTTCCACCGCTTCAACTGAGGCAAATTGATTCCTCAGCTACTACAAAGAGCCACCTGTTGCCTCAAACCTTTCAAACAGAGGCCGAAGTTATTGATTCAGGGAATATCTGCCTCCAGCACTACCAAGAAGTTAATTCTGCCAAAGGAGTGTAATAAAAAATAGCTGCAGAGTTGCTCCGGACGGAACATAGAGCCTCAAAGTCAAATAAAGCTCCCGCCGAGCTTTGATATTAATTGTAAAACATTAATACAGTGATCCACCTGTACACTTCTCCATCGAACCCCTCAAGAGACCGAGAAGTCATTTAATCTGTATTAATGGTTCACGAGATATTTTTTGTTAGTTCTCACCTCCTCATCTTCCTATAAGTACTTCTGCATAAGATGAGAAGGTTGGTTGTTGTTTGATCACAAGTTGTAATATTGAAACTCTCCGAAATAAATATACAAGTCTGTTGAAGTTGAAAATAATTTGGAGTCTTGGATGTCTTGATGATGCCGTTGCATGTCTGTTCCTGAGAAGGCTCTATCATTTGATCCATGAGCTTGGCTGTTGGTGAAGTGCTCTGAACTGTTAAATGTCTTTTCCTTGTTTTCATTATGTTCCATAATTTCTTACTACAGTAGGCTGAAAGTTTTAGGCTAATAAATGACTCCTGGAAGCACCTTAGACCTGTTCACCCTTCACTGTTTTATGTTTTCTTCTGCTGAAGTATTTTAGAGGCTTTAAACCTTCTCTTTAGTCTTCATGCTCGTTTATTTCCTTGATAGCTTAAATAGTTGGTTTCAGCATGTTATGGTTCTCCCTGCTTGTCTTCCATCACTTGAAAGTCGTTATTGAAATCTCCCTTCAAAGTACCATTGTCTTAAGTTAACCAAAGAGGTCGGTTTTGATCTTATCCTTTGCCCCTGCTTAAACAGTTGTTTTGAAGGTCTTTATAGTTGCAAACACAGATGTTATTTAGGTGTTCCCTCTTCTATGAATGCAGCTATCAGTGAATCTTTTATGTTTTCTAAATCCTTTAAAATAAGATCTTTGAGGAAATAGGATGTTCCCCGAATCTTAGATTTCATTTTAGAAGTTGTCTTGAAATCATTATTTGCTTAAAGAATGTTTGTAGAATTTATGGTTAGCCCTGTCTATCAAATATCTCTTTATTGATAAGTCATGCTTCTCAAGTTCCCTTTGTTAAGAATTAAATTTCTTTTTCCAAATCATTAATGTCCATCTCATTCCAAAACCAAGGATCATGTGGCCAAGCTAGATTTGCCCTTTGATATCCCATATCCCTTGAAAAGCTTTTCATGACCTTATTTTGACTCCATTGCCCAATGAACCGGATATTTCCTCTTTCTGTCTATCTTTCCTAGACCTTTCATATTCTGCTGTATCAACTCAACCCAACCAAAAAAAACATCTGCACGTAATAACTAGTCTAAAATCCATAACCAAAGCAAACAAGATAAACCTTTGCAAACAAATATTTGAGAGATCCCTCTCTGAGAACAGGAGGACTAGATCCTGGAACTCTAAAGATTGGTTCTGATGTTGCCTTGTCTTTTGATTTTCCAAACTGTCAAAACATGGGATACCAACATAATGGCGATCACGGTGGGACGTGCTAAGAATTAGAGGTTTGCGAAACCTTTCCTTCAACTTTAGGTCCAGTATAACATAAGTAACTTTCTTCAAACACTGCCTAACATAATGGCAATCATGATAGGACTCTTTGAATCAGTGACAAACTAAGTAACCCTTAGGATTCCTTTAAATCCTTATCAAACCTTGAAGGAACCAGTTACCAAGCCATAAGAGCAACTCTGTTTGTTTGAACACCTTAGCTAAGTGCAAAATCAGACTCAGAACACTTTCTTAACCTATAAAAACAAAATAAACTCAGAAAAACCCAAAATATTTCAAGTTTGGCTTCATAATAAACATGGTGGTGGACCATAAAACCTTTCACCTCCTTAGGAGCTAAAAAAATTCCACCTGGCGACTCCATAATCCTGAGCAGACCTTAAAGACTCCACTGGAAAGAACCCTTACCATTATACAGTTTCCTAATCCAGTTAGAGGATTGTAAGATCAAAATTTGTGTAAACAGATCAGTTAACCTCTCAAAGATTTTCATACTTGGTTGAAATTTTCCTGTCATTTGGATCTCAAATTACGGCATAGTGGCTTATAGGAAGATTTATACTAGAGCCCATCCTGACCCTGATCCACCTGAGATAGTTGATGACCCAGAAAGTATCCTTTGGAAATCTCCTAAGGTTAAATTTTCAACTGTTTTCAGATCACCCTTGAGAGCTAATTCAGTTCCTGAAAATCTTTTAGCTCTACAACAATCACAAGTTGACTTAGTAAACCCATTTAGAACTAGGTCATTTGATGATATAATTTAGATAGATCCTGAGTCTTCACTTTCATCCCCGGAAACAAGTGAATATCCTGATAGAGAATCAACACCTCCTGATCCACATTTTCTTTTTAACCTAGGTGTCTCTCATCCAAAATCAGCTCAGCAATCTGTTGTTGTTCCATCCACTTCTGTACACCATTCATCCACTGTTCAAACCACTCCACTTCAGCCAAATTCCCCTCTTATTAATCCACCCCCACCACATATCATGGCAGCATGGTATGCTCCCTTAGCCCTTAATATACCACTAGTCAATCTTCCACCGGACTATCAGTCCAAAATTCCATTATATGATGCTAATAATGCTACAACTGCATCACAACATGTGGATAAGATGAATGACTATTTTGATCAAAATGAAATCGATGATGATTCTATCAAACTCAGACTGTTTGCTCAGAGCTTAGGGGGAGAAGTAAGAAAATGGTTTAAAGGTTTAGCCCCCCGTAGTATAAATGACCTCCAAGGCTTCCATCAAACATTCTTAAACAAGTGGGAAGTGAGAAAAAATCATCTCCAAGTCCTTGCTGATTATAACAATCTCCATAGGAACCCTGGGGAAAGTGTACAAGCTTATTGTACCAGATTTAACAGCGTGTATAACGCACTTTCCCCTGAACTAAAACCTCCTCAGGGCTCATCTTTAAACAAATTTCCTGAAGGGTTTGACCCAGACATGACATATTCACTCAGAGAAAGAGTTTTTTCAACTTTGGAAGATATGCAAAGAGGTGCCCTTTCCGTGGAAGTAAACTTGATAGAAAAGAGAGCAAGAATGAAAACTGAGAAGAGAGTATCTTTCAGAGAGGAATCCCCTCCCTCTACTTCAAGCTCAAAAATGGAGAGAATGTTGGAAGAAATGATGAAAGAGATGAGAATAATTAAGAAAACACAAGCAAATCAAAGCCAGACTGCACTTCAAAACAATCAAAACAGAAATAGAAATCAGAATTATAGAAAAGATAACAATCAGGATAAGAAAAAAGAAAGTGACCAACAAATCCAACCTCCCTTTCAACAGAACTATGTAGATCAATATGAGGAAGACAGGGAGTTGGAAAGATTGGAAGAATCACATGTAAACTTGATTGGATCAGACAGTGGGGATGATGTTTTCCTCACCGAGGAAGAACAAGGTTTCTTCTCAAATGATCAAAATACAAACACCTATGAAGATTCTGATGACTATAGATTGGGTTTTGAAAATGCAATCATGGAGGTGCACAAACAGTATGACCTTAGGATTAAGGGAAGTATAGAGAATTCAAAAGATAAGAATACTAGCATTGCTGTCAAGAAAAACATGGAAAACCAGTCCAAAAAGACAGCAGAAAAAACCAACATTTCGGCCAAGAAAACAGACTCAAATAAAGACAAGGGAATCCAGCCAAATGTTGAAAAAAGTGCCCCTAGCACTTCAACTAGTAGTCCCAATAAAACCACCCCAATTACTATCCCAAACCAGGGTCAGCAAAGTTAAATTGCTGAAAGGAATTTAATTGAAAAAACCGATGTAAATATCAACAAGTCAATTATTCCTTTCAGCCTTGAGGGGGAGATTGCCAAGATTAAGATTACCATTCCCCTAGCTGAACTAGTAACCCAAGATGTGTACAAAAACCAAGTTTTAAAAGCTTTGAACTTAGGAAGTGATACTGACACCTTAAACTTGACAGACGACAAACCTGAGCTGTTGTTTGGCCCAGAAGTTGAAGGAAAATATCAAGAAGGACCAGTCCCTCCCTTCTATGTCAGTTTGAGCATACACGATAAAATTCTACACAATGCCATGTTAGATTCCGGAGCTTCACATAATCTAATGCCCAAAGTAGTAATGGAAAGCTTAGGCTTAGAAATTACTAAACCGTACAAAGATTTGTATTCCTTTGACTCAAGTAGAGTCAAATGTTTGGGTTTAATCAAAGATTTATGTGTTAACCTAGCTCAGATCCCTGCCAAGAATCTAGTAATGGACATCGTGGTAGCTGACATTCCCCCTAAGTATGGCATGCTTTTATCAAGATCATGGGGAGCCAAACTTCAGGGAAGCCTTCAAATGGACATGTCTTATGCCACCATCCCTGTTTTCAACCAAAATAGAAGACTATACAGGGAAACCCACATGAAGTATATGGTGAGTAACATGGACAAACCAAACAACACTCCGATATATTCTATTCAATCAAGTTTAGATTCATTTATCTTGTATAACGAAGATGAAATCACTCAACCATGTAAAGAAAATATAGACCCACCAAATTTCACCTCGAATAAACTTCAAAACATTGACGATCAACAGCGACAAGAAAATGAGAATGAGTCAAATATACTTTGGACAATAAATTTCGATGGATCCTGTAATAAAACTAGTGCAGGAGCAGGTGTCTGGATTCAAAACACAAATTAGAGTTTTTCATACAAATTAGACTTCCCATGCACTAACAATATTGCTGAGTATGAAGCACTTCTCCTAGGCTTACAACTGCTTAAAGAATTAGAAGCCCAAAGGATATCCATTTTAGGGGATTCTGAGCTTATCATCAAACAAATCAAAGGAGAATACTCAGCCAAGAATCCAAAGCTTATGGAATAACGAAATGCTGCCCTTGACCTGTTAAAAAATTTCGAAAAATATGAACTCATTTTTATCCCTAGAGCACAGAATCATCTAGCAAATGAACTTGCCTTCACCGCCAGTAATTGCCAAGTACCTGAGATAAATGAACAACTCAGTATAAAGGTGAAACACAGACCTGCCATGCCTGATAACGAAGATCACTGGCAAGTATTCGAATCTGACAAACACATAGGTGATTTCTTAAAATCAGAAAATGATTTCAGCATACCAACACCAGAAACTGGCCATGAAGAAAACTGCTTGTATATTGAACAAATCCAAGAGCTGAAATGACATATCCTGCTGATATAAATCATTGTGAAAATCCTTTTGAAGCGGAGGTAGTGAACAATGAAGATCGAGAAGACTTAGAAGTCTTACAATGCAAAAATGATGAAATTCCAAGAGGTCTCACACCTTTAGAACACCTGTTTGATCTCAACGATGTAGCTAAAGAACCCAGAATGGAGCCTGTGGAGACAAATGTAGAAGAACACAACATAGGCAGTCTCGTAGAACCCAAGATGATCAAGCTATCCAGCACTCTCCCAGCCCACATAAAATCACAGTACATAAAGCTTTTTAAAGAATTTAAGGATGTGTTTGCTTGGGAATACAAAGACTTGAAATCATATGATACCAGTATCATCCAGCATAAAATCCCCTTGAAGGAAAATCAAAAGCCTTTTAAACAAAAACTAAGGAGAATAAATCCCCTTTTATTACCTTCGGTTAAAGCAGAAATTGAGAAAATGTACAACGCTGGGATCATAGTACCCATTAGATATTCGGAATGGGTATCAAACTTAGTTTCTGTTAGGAAGAAAACTGGGGAGATCAGGCTCTGTATTGACTTCAGAAATTTAAACAGAGCCTCTTTAAAAGACAACTACCCTTTACCTAAGATGGACCATATACTTCAAAGAGTAGTTGGATCAAGAAGAATATCCCTATTAGATGGGTTCTCAGGTTACAATCAGGTGTTAGTTTTCCCAAGCGATCAAATCAAAACTGCTTTTACCACACCTTGGGGAACTTTTATGTATGTCAAAATGCCTTTCGGATTAATGAATGCAGGGGCCACCTTCCAAAGGGCTATGGACATAGCCTTCTCTCAAGATATTGGCTATTTTATAATTATCTACCTTGATGACATAACTGTTTTCTCAAAAACTGATGAAGAACATTTGATTCACCTAAGGAAGGTTTTTGAGAAATGTAGGAAATTTGGCTTGTCACTAAATCCCAAGAAGACCCTCTTTGGACTCCAAGAAGGGAAACTTCTTGGTCACATAATTTCAGAAGAGGGAATCAAAATAGACCCTACAAGGATAGATGGCATATTGCAAATCAGCCATCCTAAAAGCCTCAAAGAATTGCAATCTTTCATCGGAAAGATTAATTTTTTGAGAAGGTTTATTCCCAACCTTCCTGAGCTATTGAAAAACATCACAAACATGCTTAAGAAGAATGTGGGTGTAAAATGGACTTTGCCAGCCAAACAATCATTCAAACTGGTCAAACAAGCTCTTACCCAAGCGCCAGTACTGATTAGTCCTGATTTTACCAAAGACTTTTACATTTTTTCTTTTGCATCTGAACATACATTAGCTGCAGTTTTGCTTCAAAAGAATGATCTCGGACAAGAACAACCGATATCATTTTTTAGTAGGGCCCTAAGAGACGCTCCTCTCAATTATAACATTATGGAAAAACAAGCCTTAGCATTAGTAAAAGCATTAAAGGACTTTAGGGTTTATATTTTAAACTCTCACATAATTGCTTTTGTTCCTCATGCTATTGTCAAAGATATTCTAAGTCAAGACCCTGATGGTAAAAGGGGAAAATGGATTGCAACTATTCTTGAATATGACTTAGAAATTAGGCCCACCAAACTTGTTAAGGGGCAAGGATTAGCAAAACTTATGGCCGAGTCCAACTTCCAAGCACTAGACATAAATATGGTGGATGTGTTGGAAGAAATGGAAGAATCTGATGCCCATTTTATTGAGGAAACTTTCATAAATTCCCCTTGGTATGCTGACATTGTTTATGTGCTTTTATATTTGAATACTCCTCCTTCTTTGTCTAAAACTAAAGTTAGATTTTTGAAACAGAAAGCTTCGAGTTTTTGCATTTTAGACGGAGTGTTATATTGGAAAAACGCTGTTGGAATTTTGCTTAAATGTTTACTTGAAGATGATGCAGGGAAGATCATGCACGAACTACATGATGGTGAATGTGGAGGACACCTCTACTGGAAGGCCACAGCAAAAAAAATTCTCATATCAGGTTACTATTGGCCTACACTTTTCCCAGATACTCAGAATCTCGTCGTGTCTTGCCATAAGTGTCAAATCTTTGATTGCAAGAAAAAACTCCTTCCCTTACCCCTACATCCTATCAGAGTTGAGGCACCCTTTCAACAATGGGGGCTGGACTTCATTGGAGAAATTCATCCATCTTCCTCATCTCGACATAAGTGGATCCTCACAGCCACTGACTTCTTCACCAAATGGATATAAGCTATACCTACCAGGAATGCTAATGACTCTATCATTATCAAGTTTCTTGAAACCCACATCCTATCCAGATTTGGTTGTCCCAGTGTGGAAATGGCCGCAGGGGATTGCGCCAAATCATCTACTATGCTGTACGACTGAGTGGCTCGGCTGGAAGCAGCATTTCGGTGTAATGGTCCCTTTGGGATCTTGGGATGAACCTCAACTTTGGGTTGAGGGATGTGTAAGGGGCCACTGGATGTCGAAAGAGGCTCTGTAGAACCTGAAGATGGAGGCTCGGGAGCAGACTGAGCAGGGGGCTTGGGGTACTGGCGAGACCGAGTTTGAAGGTGAAGGTCGACGGAAGGGGATGGATCGGAGTGCATCATGAGGATCTGGTAGTCAGAGGAACCAGAAATGGACGAGGGTGTGGCTGCATGGCTGTCAGGGGGTTGGGTAGCCACGAATCCCTATTGGGGGAAAGGATCAGTGAACACAGCTGGATGGGTAGTGGCCACATTAGGAGGAGCATGGGGGGAGGCGTGTTGTCCGCGCAATGTGGCTTGAGACTCCCACATCTGTCGCATCTGGGGTAAGAGAGGACAATCGTGAGTGTAGTGACCGTAAACACCGCAACACGAACGGGGCTTGTTTGTGCGCGCTTTGTCACGACTTGAAATTTGAATGCCATTGCGGGTTGCCGATCGGAGTCCACACAGTGGGTCCTCGGGTACCGGGGGTAGATTAGTTTTAGTTGCCTCTCCGCCTTCTTTGAGAAGAAGGGGGATTAGTTGCACCCTGTTGTGCAAATACTTGCCCTGAAGGGGGCTGTAGGTGCTGCTGCTGGGGTTGAGGAGGCAAGGGAGGTGGAAGCGCATATGCTGGAGGAGCTGGCACACCAGGCTGCGGATAAGGGTAATGGTTAGGTTGGGCAACATTGAGGTAAGCGGGAGGTTGGGCAAAAGGAGGAGGCATGCCGTATCCTGGGTACATGCTACCGGGAGGGGGAAGAGTGCTAGAGGTGCTGGCCCCTCCGTGAGGGAGACCGTAGCCCATAGGAGGTTGAGCATATGGATGGGAAAGGGCTCCAACGATACCGTCGGCGGAATGAGATGCCCCCGGGGCGTTAGCGCCACCGGGCCTGGGGATGTCAGGAAGGACGGTATAAACATAACCAGACTGAGCGTAGATCAGGTCATATTTCAAAGCTATTTGGAGGGCGGCTTCTTCAGTTTGAGGAAAATGGGAGGCGACATATTTGCCGATGGGAGCGGGAAGGGTGCGCAGGAACCAGTCCATGTAAACCCGATATTCGAAGGGAGGGGCTCGACATAAGCTCCGTCTTCGTCGCCATTCCTGAACATGGGCGGAAAGGCGTGTTGAAGAGGCTTGCTTAAAGGAAGTCAAGAGCTCCGTGCCAGTATCGTATCGAAGAGGGAGCTGGAAGTACGACAAAAAGGCTTGGGCAAGAGTCTCAAAGGTGGTATGGGTAGAGGTGGCTTGTTCAACATACCATTTAGAAGCTTCGCCGGTAAGCGTGCGTTGGAACAAACGAAGACGGATGGAGTCATCGGTAATGGAATTGGAGGAACACCACATATGAAAAGATCGGACATGATTGGTTGGATCTTCTCCATTAAGGCCCTCAAACTTAGGGATCGAGGAGCTTGGTTGGCATAGCGGGCCAGTTAGCATTGTGGTGAATGGGGTCATTGATCAACTGATGGAAATCGGGGAGGCTGAGGCCTGCAATGTACGGCAACACAGGGGTGGCCGGGGTAGTTCCTGCGGTGGTTCCGCTAGTAGTAGGGCCGGCATTGGGGCCGGGAGAACCGCTAGCGTTAGGCCCTGGACCAGACATGGTGAAGGTGACGGGGGGAGAACCAGGAGGAGAAAGAGGACCCGATGAATTAGGGGAGGAGTCGGAGTGCGGACTCGAAGGTGGACTGGCTCGACGACGGCGGTGCGGAGCAGGTCGATCAACCGGAAACTGAGGGTGAAGGCCAAGAAGTCTTTGGGAACGGCGCCTTGGGGGCGCAATGATGACAGGAAGAAGGAAACCGACAGGGGCAGAAAGGGACTGAATCAATTCAGGTCAAGGGCAGAAGAGGTGCAGTGACAATTGATTTTAGAGTCTTTGCCAGGCGGTGTTAACCAGGCGCTTCTTCACTTAGGGTCAGTGTGTGTCGTGCGTTAATTGTAATTTTTAAACCCTTTTCGTTTTGAGAGCAAGAAAAAGTGTGCTACGTAACTGAAAAGAAATCTGCGTAGAACAATAGATATTGCTGAAAAGACAGAACATTTAACAGCTAACTATGCATCAATCTAACCCAAAGAGGCGGGCCTCTCAAAACTACTCTAAAAGAGGGAAAAAATCTAGTCAAAACACACAGAAAAAGAGCTCAACAGATCTAGGGTTGAAAGGGACAGGGATCCGGAGGATAAAGCTGCAGGAAAGAGGTGCAGGTCACCCCGGCCAGAAACGGTAGAGGTGGGCGGAAAGGAAGAAATCGACAAAAGCTAGGGGGCGGCGGAGGCGGGTCAAGGAGGTCAAACAAGCAGAAAAGGTGATTTGGAAGAAGGAGCTGATTCAATGGATCTGAAAAATCTGAAAGAGGTAACATGGAAAGAGGGAAGTGGCTACGAAAACCTCTCGTAAACGGTAAACTCTTCCAGCGGCGGAGTCGCGGTTCGACTGTTTTCGGTGCAGTCCTGAAAATGGGCGGAAAAGTGCGGCCTGGAGGTCGGTCGCGGGTTATGGGCCAAAAGTCAGCCCCCCGTTCACGGTTATCTGTGTGATTTTAGTTCATGATTCTTGAAATTCAGTATCGCTTACACAACAATAGGTCCAGAAACACACGGAAGTTAGAAATTGGAAATTTTTAGGGTTTTATGTGAGAAAAATGACATAAAAAGAGGAAAACTAAGCAGCTGAAAAGAAGCCCTAGGGCCTGAAGTAGCTGGATATGCAGGAAAAGGAAAAACGACAGCGGTCGTAATTTAAAACCCGTGTGGAGTCGCCATTTTGTTAGTATGAATTCTTCGTCGAAGTGTACGAAAAAGAACCACTTTAGCTACGCATAACTAATAGCCCTAACAACAATAGAGGCTGCCAAACATCTTCAGATATGTGATTAGTAGTAAAAATGCTGCAACAAACAGATCTATAAATGGAAAGACATTAAGCAGTAAAGTAAAGGGTTTGCTCCATGCATCCAACAGACAAGACAAGAACACGATTTTTTGAAAGAATTTTGTATTACAGGGCACCTGGGAGGAAAACAAGAAGGTGTATCCAGCTCTCCTCAATGGGATGGGTTCTTTGTAGTCCTCAGCACTTCAGATCTAAGCTTTCTCTCTCTTGCAGATGTAGAAAACCCAATGCAGAAAATAGAGCTCAATGGGAGCAAATGGTAAAAAATGGGACCAAGTGTATAGATCCAGAGTGATCTAGTAGGCAACAAAAGGTGAGGAATGATGGGGAAGAACCCTGCTATTTATAACAAAATATTGGGTCATTCTAGATCTTGGTGCATGATTAAAATAATGTTAACCAAATCTAGATCCACCTTTATGGAATATTTTATTATATTTGTTGGAGGGAAAGGGTGTTTGACTTGGGTCAAATCCCTTGATTAGTGAAAAATAAATAAATAAATGATTTATTTATCTTTTTAAGGAAGTAGTTGGGAGATAATCAAATAAATAATGATTTATTTGATTAATGGTGGGTGATTTGGTCATATTTAACAAGGAATATTATCTAAATAAGATTTAAATAATTATTCCTAGAAAATAATAAGATAAATAAGGGTTTATCTCATTAATTTCTTTGTTTTTGGGTTAAACATGATTGGGAATAATAATTAAATTATGGTTTAATTAATTATTCCATGAGGAAAATCAAACAAATATAGGTTTGTTTAATATTTCCTTTGGGGTTTCCTGTTTAGACCATAAACAACCTAATAAATGTGGTTTATTAAGTTATTTTACATAGTGAAAGCAATTTTACTTAGGGTAAAATTGGTCTTGCATGGTGTACTTGGGTCCATCTAATGATAATAGGTTAGATGACCAAAAAATGGTGTAACAGATTGCCCCCCAGCGTGCGAGTGTCAGGAGAAAATTGTATGACCGAAGTACGTTGTAAGAACTCGATCACTAGACAACAAAAGGGAAGTCAGAGAGAGAAAGGTGAGGTAGATAGTGTGCTGAAGGACTAGACCCTGAGGAGACGAGACTCGCAAGTGCAACAAGTCTCTTTTTATGAGAGGGTACCTGTGCTGAAGGCGGCGGGGGAGGCATACCTATGCCCGCCGAGACAAAGTACAAAAGAATAGTGTGTCCAGTAAACAAGGGACCGAACCAGAGAGTACAGCTGGCATAATCAGGAGCCAGGTAAAAATACAATGAGGAATCTCACATACATGTTGTGCCTGGGATAACAGCCAGGACTAGTACAATAATATCTGAGTACAGGAGATAAATACAACCCAAATGCCCCCTGTAAATGGGGAAGGGCTCACAAAATCTGACTGGTACATGCAAATCGAAGAGGTGCTGCAAGTGGCGAAGGCCAACATCATCAAAATCTGGAGCGGCATCGAAGGCTGCAAAGAAGAGGTCATCCGGGCATGTGGGGGGCTACCTGCAGGGCCACCCCCTCATGAGGGTTGAGACATCTCACACATACCCGGGAATCATCAAGAGCTGCTACTGGGTCACTGGACTGTCAAGTATACGAATCTCGATCATGCGGAAAGGAGCTGGAGAAACAATCAAGTCAAAGGGAAATGAGATATCCCCCTGCCTGATCCGAGGCACCGAACAAGAGTGGAAGCTGGAACCAAGGTACACCGCCCTCTAGACCTGGCTTCTGGAATGAATGTGCTGATGTCGACAGAAGGAGGTCTGCCATAGGTGAGGCAATGAGAGATCCTCAACTAAGGCACGAGAGAAAAACAATAGAGCGACGGACAGACTGACACTAATGACGATAGTGGAAATGGGAAGGACTAAGTAGCGACTAGACGACTTCCCTTGTTAGAGAATAAAGAGCATGGATGACATGGCAGCGACTGACACAAGATCATAAGGGATAGGGGACAGTGAGACTGAAGGTCATAATGTGCGACACAAGAGAGAGATCAAGCAATGAAGGATGGAGGGCTATAGTGGGGTGCAAAGGGATGTGGTATAGACTCCATGGATGCAATGATGACTCAACTTGGATGCTCTAAACAAGGGTGACTCGATGGTGCTACCACACAGTAAAGGTCCTAATGGGGGACCCCGGAAGCATGAGTACAAGGTGGGGACTCATGACGAAAATCGACACGAACATGGACAAGTAAGGGAGAAATATGGTGTCCCAAGTACAAGTGTCGTAAGTGAGGAAATTTGATTTTAGGGAGCAGTGAAGTGACCCTTCTTGGACAAAATGTGCCCGGGTGAAGTATCAAATCACCAAAAACTAACAGAAACCCATTTGAGAGCTCGGTGAGAGCTTTCCAGCGGTGCTGACAGTTCGTCGAACAGGGCTACGGTGTGGTCGCAACAGTCGAAAGAAGAAACAGTGGTTCTCTTTTAATAATGCAGTTTTCCCTCCAAAATCATTCATTTGCTATTGTTGCTGTGGTGAATGTGGAGAGGAGAGAAGGCCCTAAATCTTGCGGCGAACGTAGCGGACAAACCGACCGTTGGAATCGAGATCCGTCAGTTGGAGGTAGGAGGCCTAACCTTTCTCTTGCATTTTGATGGATTACATTTTCAGTTTAGGGCCCAGAATCCCAGAAACAGCTCCTCCTTCATCTCTACGGCCGGGTCGCACTTTTTGGGGCAAAAAGTGCGACCTAGGACGCAGGTATCAGGGCAAAAAGTGCGACCTGGTCCAGAAAAGAGCAGAAAACTGTGACCTGGGAGATGAGGGGGTTTTGGTGCTGTTTTATGGCTGGAAGGTGGGTTTTGGTGTTTGGTTATGGTTTTCCCGATCTGTACGCTGACAAAAATGATGTGTTTGTGCAGGTATGGCAGAGTTACGGGTCAACTGGAGAGAGAGAGATCTGGGGACACTACGGACAGAGATCCAGGCGGATCAGGGCGTCCGCCGTGTATTGGCCAGATTTGGGGTTCTCAAGTTCTTGGAGAACCCTTTGATGAGAGCAGGGGAACCGTTACTGGCCCAGATTATCAGTTACTGGGATCCAGATCAGGAGATCTTTGTAGTGCAGGGGCACAGGATCGAGCTGACGGTCCAGGACGTGTACTTCCTGACGGGTCTCCCGCCACTGGGGATGGTGGGAAACACACAGCCAGTGTTGCCGCGGGGGCGACATATCATGGAGTTCGTGGAGCGTCATTGTCGACCGGGTCTCCAAGTCAAGGGGACTCGAATACCGATCGGGGATCTAGAGAGGCTAGAAACCCGTGCAGTGGCCGCAGCTGTGCTGCGTATCCTGGGCAACCAGGCGCTCCATCACATCACTGGGGGCAGATGATGATAGTGGAGAGTGTGTTGGGTGGGACCTACCATGGGTGGGCCCAAATGATGTTGGTGTCGCTAAAGCGACAGTTGTCACTATGCAGGCGGCAGGTGAACCATGATTGCTCATATGGGACTTTGTTGTGCACCTTCTTCTTTGAGAAGATCCCGACCTTGAGGCCTCATGTACAGCTTCCAGATGGGGGCCCGAGAGAGCCCAGGATGCGCCGTTGGGGATGGCTACTGTGCAGAGGAGGAGGAGGGGCGGTCGGGCGAGTATTTCGACCGGAGTTTTTTGCCCATTGGGATTAGATGCCTTTGTACATAGACGACTATCCCTATAGTGGGATGAGCTATTGTGGAGATCCGGACCTGCCACTTCCGCCTGGTCGAGTCTGGGGGCCCGATGGTAAGTGACAGATTGCTATTCTTGTATGGGCATGTTAAATTATTTTGAATAGTAATGTAAGGTACTGATTCATGTACTTTTGGTATGCAGATATAGCACCGGTGAAACCGGCCGGATATATGGGACGACCGGCAGCAGCTGGAGCTACAGGATCGAGAGCGGCGCAGAATGAGGATGCAGCTGCCCTGCTGGAGGATATCCGACGTAGATGCGAATGGTTGTTGACCGGAGTATCAGAGCGCGGGTGGCAGGATTTGGACGACCAGTTCATAGAGCCGTGTGTTGGTGTACCCTCGGAGTGGCGAGGTGTCATGCGGCGCATGGCGATGGCCGGTCAGGCGATGCGCGATCTACAGGCTGCAGGGGCAGAGCCATTGGCTCGGGATCCTCCAGATAGTGATTAGGGGTGGGGCATGTGGTGCCCCCTATGATGTATGTAGGGGCAGATGGTGCCCCCAGTTTTTGAGTTTTTGTAACATGCTATGGGCATGTCATATGTATCAGAGTAGATGGACTCTAAACACATGTTTTGCGACACATATAGTATGGATATGCATCGTTATGGTTTTTTATGAATGTTATTGTCTTGAATGAAATGCATGTGATAAATGCCAGTCTAGAACTTGGTTTGCAATACTATCTACATAGTGATTCTGGTCTCGAGGTACATGATTGAAAGTGATGGTTTCGAATGCACGTATCAAGAGTTTCACTCGTAAATAGTGTCTAAACAGCACGGGGTTATGCACACGATAAACACCATTCAGTTGCATTACAAGAAGTAGGGAATCCAAACGAACGTGCAGATGGAGTACGCGATGCAAGAGGGCATCGGCTAAGAGACCACGCACTGCATCATATTCGGCCTGATTATTGGTGGCAGGACCAATGCAAACCCCGTTGGAGAGAACAAGGGCATGCAAGGGGGTGAAAATGGCCCAACCTGCCGCGGCTAGATTCCGGGAGTAACGACTTGCACCATCGGCGTAACCGATAAAGGGTGTGGACGGAGGGTCCTGCATAATGGTGTCACAAGACAACAAATGAATGGAAAATGGAGACGGATGGCAGTGTGAGTGGACAGGAGACATCGAGCGACAACTGCGGGAGGGAGGGCAAGGTGCAGGAGGACGATGACTCACATACAAGCTGGAGGGTTGTATATGAGGGTGATCGGAAGTATGGCGGGGACTCGGGCTGCAGAGGTCCACAGAGGTATGGGTGGAGGAATCCGGGGTATGGGTGGAAAAGAGGGGGTCAGGCGAAACGACAGGGGAGGAGGCAGGGGGGCTGGGCTCCAGGTGTCTCGCAGAGGAGGATAGGTAAAGAATAGTCGATGTGGACTCCGTCATTTGAACATCAGGGGGAGGGATGACGATGGGAGCGGGGGGATCCGTGGGTTGGCTTGAAGCATACTGCGCGAGGATGGGAGAGGCAGATTGATTATGCTCAACCTCGTACTCTCGAATGACCTCTAAAGAGGCATGGTAATGCGTCAGGTGAGGACAGTGGTGGGAGTAATGGCCATGGACACCGCACAATGCGCAGGGTTTGTTGGTGCGGAGAGTCTTGGGGTTCTTGGTTACGGACGAAGAGGAGGCTTCAGGGACCGTAGATTCGGGGAACGCGACTTTAACCATGGGTTGGATACGGGGCAACTCGGGACAAGCATGGGTGGCATGACCGGCGACATCGCACAAGGCACAGGGCTTGGCAGGTTGGGGAGGGGCCGGGTCAGTCGTGGTGGTCTTATCTTTTGGTGCCCCCTTACGGGCTTTGCATTTCTTCTCGGGAGCTGTCACGACAGGAGAGGGATCCTGTGGAGGTGTTGTAGGCACAGTAGCAACGGAAGAAGTGAGAGGGACCGGTTGGACCGGTGTCAAAGCCATGTAGGGTTTGGGGTGACCAGGAGGGGTGGCGGCTGGGGGATCAAGGTACCAGACCGGGATGCCCAAGGTCAGGTTGGGGAGAGAGAGGGTGGCCATGACGGGGACAGAATATACTCCGGGAGGGGGAGCCAGGAAGGGGATCTGTCCAGTAGGGTAATGACCAGGAGGTACGGCTTCGAGATGGTTAAGGCCAGGGGGAACCGAGCCAGGGGGATAAAGGGGTTCAGGGATACCAGCTGTAGGAGGGGGGCCAAAAGGAGGAGGTCCGGCTGGCGGAGATGTATGGCTAGGAGCGGGTTGCGGAGGGCGAAGGGGCGGTTGCGGACTAGCCGAAGCAGGCCGTTTGAGGGTGGCCTGAGACGATTGCATCATGCAAACATTTGACAAGCTGGGATCAGGGATAGGAGGAGGGGGGAGACAAGGAAAGGTTCCAAGCAGGGAGGAGTCCTTGTAAACGCCGGGGGAGACGCTGGTCAAGGAATCGACGGTTTTCCTGTTGGCTACAGAAGAGATGGTGGTCTCAGGTGAGGCCTGAGAGGGAGGCTCATGATATGTTAACTGGTCAATGGTGACTATCTTCCCATTATGGGGGAAAGACATCTTGCGAAAGACCACGGATGGGACAGCAGACATAGCATAGGTGTAGCTTCGCCCCAAAAGAATGTTGTAGTCTAGCGGGGCGTCAATGACTTCGACGTCAACGCAAACAGTCTTACCGGCGAGGGTGATAGGGAAATTACGAAACAAGCCAATGGGCTGGGAGGCATGACCGTCCCACGCTTTAAGGGTGATCGTGGAAGGGGCCAGCTCAGGGGATCCGAGTTGGTTCCAAACCGAAGCGGACATCACGCAGGTGGAGGCCCCCTCGTCAATTATACACCGGGAAACGATGGCGTTCCGTATTTTGACTGAGATTTGGAAGGCGACGGAAGGAGGGAGGGGAGGGTGGTCCGATTGAGTGGCGTCGAAAACAATCATTTGGTCGTCAGCAGGATCTACAGCACCCACGGCGGATAGTAGAGCCTTCTTTTGGGAAGGGCACGACTTGAGGAGTTCCAGTGTGGAAATGGCCGCAGGGGATTGCGCCAAATCATCTACTATTCTATACGACTGAGCGGCTCGGCTAAAAGAAGCATTTCGGCGTAATGGTCCCTTTCGAATCTTGGGATGAACCTCAACTTTGGGTTGAGGGATGTGTAAGGGGCCACTGGATGTCGAAAGAGGCTCTGTAGAACCTGAAGAGGGAGGCTCGGGCGCAGACGGAGCAGGAGGCTTGGGGTACTGGCGAGACCGAGTTTGAAGGTGTAGGTCGACGGTTGGTGTAGGATCGGAGTGCATCATAAGGATCTGGTAATCAGATGAACCAGAAATGGAAGGGGGGGTGGCTACCTAGCTTTCAGGTGGTTGGGTAGCGATGAAACCTTGCTGACGGAAAGGATCCGTAAACACAGCTGGCTGGGTAGTGGCCACATTAGGAGGAGCATGAGGGGAGGCGTGTTGTCCGCGCAATGTGGCTTGAGACTCCCACATCTGCCGCATCTGGGGTAAGAGGGGACAATCGTGGGTGTAATGACCATAAACACCGCAACACAAACAAGGCTTGTTTGTGCGAAGCGGCCTGTCCGGCTTGGGCTGACTGCCCTGTTGCTGGTTGCCAGTGTTAGGGTCCACACCAGAATTGGGTCCTCGGGTACCAGGGGCAGATTGGTTTTGGTTGCCTCTCCACCTTCTTTGAGAAGAAGGGGGATTAGTCGCGCCCTGCTGTGCAAATACTTGCCCTGGAGGGGGTTGTAGGTGCTGGTGCTGGGGTTGAGGAGGCAAGGGAGGAGGAAGCGCATATGCTGGAGGAGCTGGCGCACCAGGCTGCGGATAAGGGTAATGGGTAGGTTGGGCAACATTGAGGTAAGTAGGAGGTTGGGCAAAAGGAGGAGGCATGCTGTATCCTGGATACATGCTACCGGGAGGGGGAAGAGTGCTGGAGGAGCTGGCCCCTCCCTAAGGGAGACCATAGCCCATAGGAGGTTGAGCGTATGGATGGGAAAGGGCTCCAACGATACCGTCGGCAGAATGAGATGCCCCCGGGGCGTGAGCGCCACCGAGCCTGGGGATGTTAGGAAGAACGGTATAAACATAACCAGATTGAGCGTAGATCAGGTCATATTTCAAAGCTATTTGGAGGGCGGCTTCTTCAATTTGAGGAAAATGAGAGGCGACATCTTTGCCGATGGGAGCGGGAAGGGTGCGCAGGAACCAGTCCATGTAAACCCGATCTTCGAAGGGAGGGGCTCGACATAAGCTCCGTCTTCGTCGCCATTCCTGAACATGGGCGGAAAGGCGTGTTGAAGAAGCTTGCTTAAAGGAAGTCAAGAGCTCCGTGCCAGTATCGTATCGAAGAGGGAGCTGGAAGTACGACAAAAATGCTTGGGCAAGAGTCTCAAAGGTGGTATGGGTAGAGGTGGCTTGTTCAACATACCATTTAGAAGCTTCGCCGGTAAGCGTGCGTTGGAACAAACGAAGACGAATGGAGTCATCGGTGATGGAATTGGAGGAACACCACATGTGAAAAGATCGGACATGGTTGGTTGGATCTTCTCCATTAAGGCCCTCAAACTTAGGGATGTCTGAGGGGAGCTTGGTTGGCATAGCGGGCCAGTTAGCATTGTGGTGAATGGGGTCATTGATCAACTGATGGAAATCGGGGAGGCTGAGGCCTGCAATGTACGGCAGCAGAGGGGTGGCCGGCGTAGTTCCTGTGGCGGTTCCGCTAGTAGTAGGGCCGGCATTGGGGCCGGGAGAACCGCTAGCGTTAGGCCCTGGACCAGACATAGTGAAGGTGACAGGGGGAGAACCAGGAGGAGAAGGAGGACCCGATGAATCAGGGGAGGAGTCGGAGTGCAGACTCGAAGGTGGACTGGCTCGACGACGGCGGTGCGGAGCAGGTCGATCAACCGGAAACTGAGGGTGAAGGCCAAGAAGTCTCTGGGAACGGCGCCTTGGGGGCGCAATGATGACAGGAAGAAGGAAACCGACAGGGGCAGAAAGGGACTGAATCAATTCAGGTCAAGGGTAGAAGAGGTGCAGTGACAATTGATTTTAGAGTCTTTGCCAGGCGGTGTTAACCAGGCGCTTCTTCACTTAGGGTCAGTGTGTGTCATGCGTTAATTGTAATTTTTAAACCCTTTTCGTTTTGAGAGCAAGAAAAAGTGTGCTATGTAACTGAAAAGAAATCTGCGTAGAACAATAGAGATTGCTGAAAAGACAGAACATTTAACAGCTAACTATGCATCAATCTAACCCAAAGAGGCGGGCCTCTCAAAACTACTCTAAAAGAGGGCAAAAATCTAGTCAAAACACACAGAAAAAGAGCTCAACAGATCTAGGGTCGAAAGGGACAGGGATCCGGAGGATAAAGCTGCAGGAAAGAGGTGCAGGTCACAGCCAAGAGACAGAGGCAAGGTGGCTGGAAAAGGAAGGAAATCAGAAAAAACCGGAGGGGGCGAGGCGGAGGCCGTCAAAGGAGGTCCAAACAAAACGACAAGAGGTGATTTGGAAGGAAAAGAGGCTGATTTCAATGGATCTGAAAGGGAGGTAACATATCTGGAAAGAGGGGGCTGAAGCTCTGAAAAACCGACGGCTGAAACAGCTAAAACTCTTCCACAAAAAGTGGAGGGTACTAAAGCCCTAAGGGGCGGGGTTCCCACTTAGATGAGTACGCAGATCGAATCTTGAACCAAAGATGAAATTTGAGGCAGTGGAAGACACGACGGAAAGCTGCCTTCGGGAACGGAAAAATTGCGGGAAAATCAGAAAAGGCGGCGAGTCGCAGTTTCTGACCTTTTTTCAGTGCAGGTCGCAGAAAAGGGGTAGAAAAGTGTGACCTGGAGGTCCAGGTCACAGTTTATGGGCCAAAAAGTGCGACCCCCCATTCCGGTTGTCTCGGCGGCAGATTTTCAGAAAAGTTGCCGTCTCAGTTGCGGCTGGTGTCGCTTACCTGCGCAATAGGGCCAGAAACAGACGGAAGTTAGAAATTTTAAGTTTTTAGGGTTTTATGTGAGAAAATGACATAAAAAGAGGAAAACTAAGCAGCTGAAAAGAAGCCCTAGGGCCTGAAGTAGCTGGATATGCAGGAATATGAAAAACGACAGCGGTCGTAATTTAAAACCCGTGTGGAGTCGCCATTTGTTAGTATGAATTCTTTGTCGAAGCGTACGAAAAAGAACCACTTTAGCTACGCATAGCTAATAGCCCTAACAACAATAATGGCTGCAAAACATCTTCAGATCTGCAATTAGTAGTTAAAGTGCTGCAACAAACAGATCTATAAATGGAAAGACATTAAGCAGTAAAGTAAAGGGTTTGCTCCATGCATCCAACAGACAAGACAAGAACACGATTTTTGAAAGAATTTTATATTACAGGGCACCTGGGAGGAAAACAAGAAGGTGTATCCAGATCTCCTCAATGGGATGGGTTCTTTGTAGTCCTCAGCACTTCAGATCTAAGCTTTCTCTCTCTTGTAGGTGTAGAAAACCCAATGCGGAAAATGAGGCACCAATGGGAGCAAATGGTAAGAAATGGGATAAGTGTATAGATCGGTGATCTAGTAGGCAACAAAAGGTGAAGAATGAAGGGGAAAACCCTCCTATTTATAACAAAATATTGGGTCATTCTAGATCTTGGTGCATGATTAAAATAATGTTAACCAATTCTAGATCCACCTCTATGGAATATTTTATTATTATTTGTTGGAGGGAAAGGGTGTTTGACTTGGGTCAAATCCCTTGATTAGTGAAAAATAAATAAATAAATGATTTATTTATCTTTTTAAGGAAGTGGTTGGGAGATAGTCAAATAAATAATGATTTATTTGATTAATGGTGGGTGATTTGGTCATATTTAACAAGGAATATTATCTAAATAAGATTTAAATAATTATTCCTAGAAAATAATAAGATAACTAAGGGTTTATCTCATTAATTTCTTTGTGTTTGGGTTAAACATGACTGGGAATAATAATTAAATTATGGTTTAATTAATTATTCCATGAGGAAAATCAAACAAATATAGGTTTGTTTAATATTTCCTTTTGGGGTTTCCTGTTTGGACTATAAAAAACCTAATAAATGTGGTTTATTAAGTTATTTAACATAGTGAAGGCAATTTTACTGAGGGTAAAATTGGTCTTACATGGTGTACTTGGGTCCATCTAATGATGATAGGTTAGATGACCAAAAAATGGTGTAACAGAAAGGACCAGGCCCGCAATTTCGATTGCGATTAGGCCTGCATGCATTTATTTTTCCCCCGATTGCTGTTCCTTCGATTCGCTCCCCGTCGTCGATCTAATCCTCGGATCCAACGGCTATCGTTTAATCGCCTCTCCCCTCCCGATTGCGCAATCGCATCAGAGTTTTATTTTCAATCGCATCCCATTTTTTGTCACCTCCGATTGAGATCCTTCGATTGAATCTGGACCGTCCACGTGTCCAGATCGGACGGCCCAGATTCACCCCAACTTATTTCTTCCCCCCCCCCCCCCCGCTCCTCTTTTACCTCTTTGCGCAGATCTTCACCGTTGGTTGCCTTCATCCAACGGCTACGCTCCTCCCCCGCCATCCTAAGCAGTTTAAACCTAAAACGCAGGATTTCCTCATTGTTTTTGTGTTTTGCAGGCATTTTAATGGTTTTCCATTGTTTAAATGAAAGAAAGCTGAGGGTTGGGAAAGACGTTTCCTGCGCCTTCGAGATGTTAAAGAGAACCATCTGCGGGTTTCGCTCCATTGTTTTCTCAATGCTTCATGCGCATTGATGCCTTTAAAAAGCCTAGTATGGCCTGCACATCGACAAGACACTGTTTTAATTCAAAAACAGTTAAAGAGTATCAGTTTGAAGACAGAGCACAGCAGATGAAGATTAAAGACGATTTTTATGGGGATTACGGCTAAGACCGTTATCAAAAGCCTAATCCCCAATCTAAAACACAGTTGAAAAGAAAAACATAAATGTTTTGATGGCAGAAAGGTTTCCACCGCTTCAACTGAGGCAAATTGTTTCCTCAGCTACTACAAAGAGCCACCTGTTGCCTCAAACCTTTCAAATAGAGGCCGAAGTTATTGATTCAGGGAATATCTGCCTCCAGCGCTACCAAGAAGTTAATTCTGCCAAAAGAATGTAATAGAAAATAGCTACAGAGTTGCTCCGGACGGAACTTAGAGCCTCAAAGTCAAGTAAAGCTCCCGCTGAGCTTTGATATTAATTGTAAAACATTAATACAGTGATCCACCTGTACACTTCTCCATCGAACCCCTCAAGAGACCGAGAAGTCATTTAATCTGTATTAATGGTTCATGAGATATTTTTGTTAGTTCTCACCTCCTCATCTTCCTATAAGTACTTCTGCACAAGATGAGAAGGTTGGTTGCTATTTGATCACAAGTTGTAATATCGAAACTCTCTGAAATAAATATACAAGTCTGTGGAAGTTGAAAATAATTTGGAGTCTTGGATGTCTTGATGATGCCGTTGCATGTCTGTTCCTGAGAAGGCTCTATCATTTGATCCATGAGCTTGGCTGTTGGTGAAGTGCTCTCAACTGTTAAATGTGTTTTCCCTTGTTTTCATTATGTTCCATAATTTCTTACTACAGTAGGCTGAAAGTTTTAGGCTAATAAATGACTCCTGGAAGCACCTTAGACCTGTTCACCCTTCACTGTTTTATGTTTTCTTCTGCTGAAGTATTTTAGAGGCTTTAAACCTTCTCTTTAGTATTCATGCTCGTTTATTTCCTTGATAGCTCAAATAGTTGGTTTCGGCATGTTATGGTTCTCCCTGCTTGTCTGCCATCACTTGAAAGTCGTTATTGAAATCTCCCTTCGAAGTACCATTGTCTTAAGTTAACCAAAGAGGTCGGTTTTGATCTTACCCTTTGCCCCTGCTTAAACAGTTGTTTTGAAGGTCTTTATAGTTACAAACACAGATGTTATTTAGGTGTTCCCTCTTCTATGAATGCAACTATCAGTGAATCTTTTATGTTTTCTAAATCCTTTAAAATAAGATCTTTGAGGAAATAGGGCGTTCCCCGAATCTTAGATTTCATTTTAGAAGTTGTCTTGAAATCATTATTTGCTTAAAGAATGTTTGTAGAATTTATGGTTAGCCCTGTCTATCAAATATCTCTTTATTGATAAGTCATGCTTCTCAAGTTCCCTTTGTTAAGAATTAAATTTCTTTTTCCAAATCATTAATGTCCATCTCATTCCAAAACCAATGATCATATGGCCAAGTTAGATTTTCCCTTTGATATCCCATATCCCTTGAAAAGCTTGTCATGACCTTATTTTGACTCCATTGCCCAATGAACCGGACATTTCCTCTTTCTATCTATCTTTCCTAGACCTTTCATATTCTGCTGTATCAACTCAACCCAACCAAACAAAACATCTGCACGTAATAACTAGTCTAAAATCCATAACCAAAGCAAACAAGATAAACCTTTGCAAACAAATATTTGAGAGATCCCTCTCTGAGAACAGGAGGACTAGATCCTGGAACTCTAAAGATTGGTTCTGATGTTGCCTTGTCTTTTGATTTTCCAAACTGTCAAAACACGGGATACTAACACCATCTATAAAATTTTCATATACTATGATGGCTAAAACAGGTCTATTAGTCTTCAAGAAACAAATTTGAAGCAAATTTGTGACTTCTTGAAGCCTTGTTGTGTCTATTTGTCCAAAGGATCCAATTTCACTGATGTCTTCACAAAGTCCTTCTATTATCATGAAGAAAACTGCTTTCAGACTCATGCTCCATCTTTTTCCCCTCTGAAAAATCCCTCATTTATCCCTCATTTCCTCAAAAATCCCTTTAAACCTTGTAAAATCCCTCTTATAAGGTTTAAAAACCCTTCTTTCACTCTATCGAAACCTTTAAAAACCTTTAAAAACCTTCAAAAACCCCCATTTTGGCCTAAAAATATAAATTTTCCATATGCGGACCTTTAAGCCCCCGCAGGCTTAAGATCTCAGCCCCTTCCTCCATATAACCGAGACCATGACCATCGGCTCAAGTCTTTAGCCCCTTTCGCACCATCGGACTTCGCTCTGCCCCTTTTTTCCCTTTTTTCTTCATTATTTCGCCCACGCAATGGTTTCACTGCCAATGGGATCTGAACCGTTGATCTCGCAGATCCAACGGCCATCGGTGGATCGCTCATTGAAAATATCTCTTTCCCCAGTCTCGCTTCCCTTTCCATTTTTTCTTCTGATGGCTGATTCCCCGATTCAATCGCAGTTGTCCATTTTTTCCCAATTTGATGGCCATCGCAACCCTCCATCACATCGACACATCTCTCTTTGGCGATCCCAATCCCCTTGTCCCCTAACCCTTTTGCCGCTGATATGCGAAGTCTTGATTTAATCTTCGTTGTCGATATCAATCCTGATCGAACGGTCTATGATCCCCTCCATGGCATCGACACATCACAATTGATCCTTCTAGAATTCCTCATCCCACCTTCCTGGATTTCCCATATGCGAAGCTCCGATCAAGTCTCCACTGTCGATATCGATCCCCCTCCAGAAATAAAAAAAGGACACCTACAGTCTGCTTTACCTTTCAAAAACACCGTGATAGTCATCATGATGATAGAACCTCATTAAAAATGTCTGCACAGTTATTACACAGTCATGGGAGGCCTCAAAACCGAGATATGACAGTTACTTGTCACAAATGTCAAACAGAGTACTTCGGCTACACTTAGTTTCAAAGAACACCCTTCGGAGTTATTACCAGCCTGCCAGATATGCCTCAAAGACAGAAAAACTATGAAGATGGTTCGAGCAGTTAATGAGATATTTATTAAACAGAGTGGAGCATTCGAAAGGACTCCTACTCTGTCTTAATTGACCCATTAAGACCATTTACTCCAGTTATCTTCCTCATTCACCTATAAGTACTCATTGAAGATTCATTGTAAAAGGTTGGAAAATTGTCAATTGTTTGAACTGTTATTGAGTAAGAGTTGTTGATTAGTTGTAATATAGTAGGCTGGGAAGAGAAGAATTGGACTGTAAAAGTTATTGGACTCAAAGTATGTAACTGGCTTTGCACATCAAATAGGTAAGAAGATTCATTGGATCCTGATCTAAATCATTGGTGATGTTATTCTCACTATAATTTCCATTCTCTTTATGTTTCCACTGTGTTCATATTCTCTGATAAATAACAACAAGTATAGATTAGGATTTACTTCTAAAAGTACCCTAATTCTGACTGATAAGCTTTATCTTGATGTTTTCTTCTAAATGTGTGTTCGAGAATGACTTCAATAGAGTATAACTAGTCAAGAATGTTGGTGAGCCCATGTCTCACTGAGTAGAACTTGAGATGTTGTTCTTTAATGACTTTTTCACTGCATGCTAAGTAGAGTCCCAATCAAGGAAGTTTATGTTTAGCCCTGTCCCTTGTTCAGTCTTAAAGAACTTCTTTGAAAATTTCTCGTAAGAGTATGCCGAAAGCAAGATAGGTTAAAAGTCCTTACTTGATCTTAGGATACTTTTTATGTTTATCTTAAATGTTTTCCCTTGAGATTATGTCAAAAGCAGGATAGGTTAAAAGTCCTTACCTGATCTTAGGCTGCCCTTTTTTTTCTTCTATGTTGGCTCCTTTCACCACACTTCTTAATGTTCCATACCAGAAACTAAACTTAAAAGATCTTCTGATATAGATGACTTTCCCTTTGAAAACCCTTGGATATTTGTTGTGCAAGTAAACCCTTTTATGACTCCATAGCCCAATGGTTTAGCACTGCTTTTTGACCTATTTTCTCATGCTGAAACATCCTTACACTTATTTCCTCCTTCACTTCACATGACCTTCTCATTTAATGATTCCTAGCAAAAAAAAAAACAAACAAATCCCTGTAATTTATAACTAGCCTAATATCATATCATAAGCCTTAAATATATACCCTTTGAAAACACATATAGAGAGATCCCTCTCTGAATCTAGGAGGGCTAGATCCTAGGATTCCAAAGTGGCTCTGATGTTGCCTTGTCATTTGGTATGCCAATCTGCCAAATCACAGGACCCCAACATAATGGCGACTCCGCTGGGGACTTCTGAGTGAATTACATCTTATACACCCTTTAGAGCTTAGAAAACCCACAACATCCTAAATTGGTATTTAATTACTGATGGTGGACAACAACTTATCTTAAAACATTTGAAACCATCCACCTGGCAACTCCACAACTCCTAAAAGACCAAAAGACTCCACTGGTAATCAATAGGCCTGTTGATTACTCTTGGTTTCACAAAGACTCCACTGGGGCAACCCACACTACCATTCAAACATCGTGCTCACCCTTGATTAGGAAAATTTGAGGATTAAGTCTTCTTTGTTAAAGACTATTTTTCCTCTAAAGATTTTCATATCTGGCTAACTTTCTTCTCTTTGGGTCTGAATCTTAACATACTAGCTTCAAAAAGAATTCATACCAGAGGTTATCCTGACCCATATCCTCTTGAAATAGTTGATAATCCAGAAAGCATTCTTAGGAAATCTCCTGTATATAGGGATCCAACTATTGTCAGACCCATTCATAGAGCTAACTCCATGCCTGAAGATCTTACAACTCTATCAGATACCCAAGTCGACTTACCCTTTTCAAGAGGAATACCAAGAACCAAGTCATTTAGTGGTATAGATCAGACAGACTTTGAGCCTCCAAGTTCACCACAACATAGTGGCCGACATAATAGTAGTAGATAAACCTCTCCATCCACACCTTCTGATATTCATTTCATTCATAACTTTGGTTTCTCTCATGCCAAATCTACTCAACAGTCTCTTGCTGGTCCAAGCTCTTCTGTCATCCATATACCCACTGTTCAAACCACTCCATTCCTCCCAAAAAATCCTATCATGGCAGCATGGTATGCTCCACTAGTGTTACCACAACCTCTGGTTCCTTTACCCAATGAATATCAGTCCAAAATTCCCCATTGCACCATAAATGAATCCACTACTACTCAACAACACATAGATAAAATGAATGGTGCCTTTGATTATATGGAAATAGAAGATGAGACCATCAAAATGAGGATTTTTGCCCAAATTTTAGGAGGAGAAGCCAAGAAGTGGTATAAAGGTTTAACTCCTAATAGTATTAATGATCTCCCTTCTCTACTTCAAACATTCGTAAACAAATGAGAAATTAGGAAGAACTCTCTCCAAATAATTTCAGATTATAACAACCTCAAGAGAAACACTAGGGAAAGTGTTCAAAATCATTGCACTAGATTCAATAGTGTTTATAACGCACTACCCCCAGATTTGAAACCTCCATAAGGCTCAGCTTTGGCCAAATTCCCTAAAGGATTTGATCCTGAAATGGCCTATCAACTAAGAGAAAGGGTTCCCTTGACTTTAGAAGACATGCAGAAGGGAGCTCTTAGTGTGGAAGCAAATATGATTGAGAAGAGAGCTAGGATGAGGACTGAAAATAAAGTAACATATAGGGAAGACACTACACCTTGCACATCCGACTTGAAATTAGACCATCTAGCCAAAAACATGGATAGATTGGAAAGAATGATGGAGTGGTTGACTGTCCAAACCAATGCTCAGAATAGGAACCAGCCTCAAAATCAAAACCAGAACTCTAGGAGAAACCCCCCTCAGATTAGACAAAGAGATGTTGATCCACAAATTAGACCTCCATTCCAAGAAAATTATGTTGATGAAGATGAGGGAATGATAGAAGAGCTAGAGGGAACTGTTATAAAGATGTTGGGACTAAATATTGAAGACTCTGCCTTTTTCACAAAGGATGGCCAGGCCACATATACATATGATGATAATGAAGGCTTGGAATCTGAAGACTATAGGCAAGGTTTTGACAATGCCATCATGGAGGTCCATAGACAATATGACCTCAGGAGCAAAAAGAATCAAGAAACTCCCCAAAAAAATACCTTTGAAAATGCTGTTAAAAATAGATATGAAAGGGTGGTCAGAAGGGTTGCTGAAAACAACAAAACAACAGCTGAAAGTTTTGGTAAAAACAAGGGGAAAAACGCTGAAACCACTGATAAATGGAGTGTAGACCTTAACAGCACTAGCACTTTAGCTAGTACCCTTGTAAAAACAATTTTAACTGATGTACATAGTAAAAACCAGCAAGATGATTTTTCTGATAAGTTAGTGACTAACAAGATAGATTTGAGCCTTTCACAGAACCAGTTCCCTTTCAATTTGGAAAGTGAAATTGCTAAAATCAAGATCTCTGTCCCCCTCACTGAGTTAGTCACTCACTATTTATATAAATGTCAAGTGTTAAAATATTTTAACATAGAAGAAAATAATGACTCTGTCAACCTAAATGATGATCAGCCAGCCCTTTTATTTGGTCCTAAAATTGAAGGAAAGTTCCAAGAAGGAGTGGTCCCTCCTTTCTATGTTAGTTTGAATATCCATGATAAGATTTTACACAATTGCTATGCATGATTCAGGGGCTTCTCATAACCTCATGCCCAAAGTAATC
Organism: Pinus albicaulis; assembly: GCA_034641835.2. Lineage (NCBI taxonomy): Eukaryota > Viridiplantae > Streptophyta > Pinopsida > Pinales > Pinaceae > Pinus > Pinus albicaulis. The sequence goes on along the minus strand of JAXQQM020060240.1, from coordinate 49,449 downwards.
ATGGAAAGATTAGGCCTTGAGATAACTATACCATATAAAGATTTGTATTATTTTGACTCTAGTAGAGTAAAATTCTTAGGCCTGATCAAAGATTTTTGTGTAAACTTAACCCAAATCCCAGCCAAATGTGTAGTGATGGATGTGGTAGTGGCTGATGTGCCCCTGAAATATGGCATGCTTCTTTCAAGATCATGGGGTGCTAAGATTCAAGGTACCATGCAAATGGACATCACATATGCCACCATCCTTGTCTTCAGTCAACTTAAAAGACTTTATAGGGAATCACACATGAAACTTTGTGGTGAGTAGTCAAGAAGAATCAGAAAATTCCCCTCTTTATTCTGTCCATACAGACTTAGACTCATTCATTCTTTGCAATGATGAAAGCTTTGGTGAACTAGAGTTGGAAAGTGAGAAATCACCCAACATAATAGAAAACATGGAAGGAGAGAATAGGGAGGAAGAGGCTCTCAAACAGTTTTCCAAATATGAAAATTACAACAAACGAAATAGAGAGTATGAACAACCCATTGTCCATCAGCTTAGTGCAAACCATGAGATTCAAGAAGAAAGGCCTCAACTCCATGAAAAATTTAAGGAACAAGACCAACATAAACATGTTGCGGAACCCATATAACTGCATAATTATAGTCAGAACACACAGGACAAAGGGGATAGTAATGAAAACAACAACAAGTCCAAAACTAGCCCTCTTTAGAGTATGATTTTTGATGGGTCTTGTAATAGAACTAGTGCAGGTGCAGGTGTGTGGCTTCACAACACAGAGAACAATTACGCTGAAAGCCATTCATACAAGCTAAAATTTCAATGCACAAATAACATAGTAGAGTATGAAGCACTCCTCTTAGGACTATAATTACTAAAGAAATTAGGAGCTAGGAGGATAGTTGTTCATGGAGATTATGAACTGATCATTAGGCAAATAAATGGAGAGTACACTGCCAAACATCTAAGACTAAGAGCCTATAGAAATGATGGCATGGACCTTTTGAAAAATTTTGAGGAATATGAACTTGTTTTTATCCCTAGAAGCCAAAACATTCTTCCCAATGGTCTAGCTTGTGCTGCCAGTTCATGTAAAATATCCTATGACAACAAACAGTTCATAGTCCAAGCAAAATATATGCTAGCTGTCCCAGACAATGAGAAGTATTGGCAGGTCTTTGAGGGAGATAAATAGATAGAGGATTTCTTGTACTTCAGAAATGAGTTTGAATTTCCAAATTCAGACTCAAAGTATGATAAAGACTACCTTAATGAGGAACAACCTGTTGAAAAAGAACCTTCTCCCACTGCAGAGATAAACTGCTAACCAGAGAGTTTGAAAATCAAACATAAGAGTACATAAACTCAGGAAAAGATGATCCAAATGGAAAATGGCATCAACCGATGGTATTCATCTACCCATGTTATCCATCCACCCATGGAGTTTACCCATGGTATTGTAAATGGCATTGACCCATGGTATTCATCCACCCATGATATTTATTCACCCATGGTATTGTAAGTGACCCATGGTATGTATCCACCCATGGTATTCATCCACACATGGGATTTACCCATGGTATTGTAAGTGGTATCTACCCATGGTATTGGCCCATGGTATCCATCTATGGTATTCTATCTCAAAAAAAGGCTATAAATAATAAGCCTCACTTTGTAAAAGGACAGATTGTCTGCCACAATGTAGCTTCTACTGTTATTCTCTGTTTTATTAAAACAAGTTTTTTGTGGTTTATTTTCTTTGAGTTCTTTTTTTCTTTCTGGCATTTTAATTTTGCAGATGTTGTCAGATCCATTTCAACTTTTAAGATCTTGGGGGCCTCCCCCCAAGATCTGGTTCAGTGGTATCAGAGCCAGGTTATGCTTCCATGGGAATGAGGGTTTGAAACATATTTCAGTTTCAATGTTTTGCAGCAATCTTCAGTAAAATCCATGAATTCTTTTGGGCGGCGAGTTTTCAGATCAGATCTAAACATTTTGGCGAAAAATATGCAAAAACAAATACCAGATTTGGATTCCTTGCGAAAAATTCTCAAATTCAAAAAAAAAATCGGCTAAATTGGAGTTTGGATGAGGGAGATATCATTGATTCAAAATCAACAATGTTGAAGCAATTTTTCTGACGACAATTCATGGACAGCGGCTCTCCTATCATTTTTTACAATTTTCAGTGCAAAATTTTAGAAGAATGGATATAAATCTAATCTCATCTTGAAAAATCACCCAATTTCAAAAAAAAAATCGGTCGAATCGAAGTCTGGATGTGGGAGTTATCATTGATTTAAAATCAACTATTTTTTCAGAAATTTTGTGATGGTGAGACAGTTCCAGCGCAAATCTGAGAGTCTAGAGCCTCCAGATAGTGGTTTCAAACACTAGAGAAGATGCAGAATGATCATTCCATTTCCAAAAATAGGTTATAATAAATATTCTAAGTTATATTGACCGAGTTATGCTCATTTTAAATTTGGAGCAACATTTGGAGCGAGGTCCCTTTGGAGACGTGCCCTCCCACTCCGCTTTAGTAGGCACCTGTTTCACATTCATCAGTTTAAGCATAGCATCATTCAGCTTGGGTTATATGGAGACGTGCCCTTCCACCCCAAGCTATGTTGGCACCTGCTACTTCAACAATCAACATCACGGTTATGGGTCAACCGCACAAAATCATTTTCATCGAAGTCCATTTGCTAGGCTGCACACTGTTAGTCACACAGTTGGTCACAAGAATTACAAGGTATCTCTATCCTCAGATCTTTTTTTGTCATGGTTTTGGTTCATCGACAAACCCACACTTCATTGAAGTCCATTTGCTAGGCCGCACACTGTCAATATCACAGTTGGTCACAAGCATTACAAGGTATCTCTATCCTCGAAACTTCATTCATCACGGTTATGGGTTAACTACACAAAACCATTCTCTTCAGTGGCTCTTCATATTCAACAAAGTCTTATCAGGAGAGAACTTCACACAATGGGGACCATTGCTTCTTAATGAGAGAGGAATGATCTGAATGGAAAATGGCATCAACCCATGGCATTCATCTACCCATGTTATCCATCCACCCATGGAATTTACGCATGGTATTGTAAATGGCATCGATCCATAGTATTCATCCACCCATGATATTTATTCGCCCATCGTATTGTAAGTGACCCATGGTATGTATCTACCCATGGTATTCATCCACACATGGGATTTACCCATGGTATTGTAAGTGGTATCTACCCGTGGTATCCACCTATGGTATTCTATCTCAAAAAAAGGCTATAAATAACAAGCCTCACTTTGTAAAAGGACAGATTTTCCACCACAATGTAACTCCTACAATTATTCTCTGTTTTAATAAAACAAGTTTTTTGTGGTTTATTTTCTTTAAGTTCTTTTTTTCTTTCTGGCATTTTAATTTTGCAGATCTTGTCAGATCCATTTCAAATTTTAAGATCTTGGGGACCTCCCCCCAAGATCCGAATCAAAAGAAGACATAGAGGTACTACAGTCTAAAGACAAAGGCTTACCCAAAGGACTAGCACCTCTAAAATACTTGTTTGATTTTAACAACATTGCCAAGAAACCAACAATAGAACCCACTGAATCTAATATTGAGGAATGCAATATAGGCAGTAACGACAAGCCTAAAATGATCAAATTATCTAAAACATTGCCAGCTCACATGAAACTGAAATATATTGAGTTGTTTAAAGAGTTTTCTAATGTATTTTCTTGGAGCTATGAGGATTTAAAGGCATATGACACAGAGACTATTCAACACAAGATACCACTTAAAGAAAACCAGAAATCTTTTAGGAAAAAATTATGCAAAATAAACCCTATGCAGTTACCTCTGGTTGAGAAAGAAATTAGGAAAATGTATGAGGTTGGAATTATTGTCCCTGTGAGATACTCAGAGTGGGTATCTAATCTCGTAGCTGTAAGAAAGAAAACAAGAGAAATAAGGCTCTGTATTGACTTTAGGAACTTGAACAGAGCCTCATTAAAGGACAACTATCCCCTGCCTAAAATGGAGCACATCTTACAAAGGGTAGTTGGTTCCAAGAGGATTTCTTTGCTAGATGGCTTTTTAGGATATAATCAAATATTGGTACTTCCTGAGGCTCAACTGAAAAAAACCTTCACTACTCCTTGGGGCACTTTCATGTATGTGAAAATGCCTTTTGGATTAATGAATGTAGGTGCCACCTTTCAAAGAGCCATGGATATTTATTTCTCAGAAGAAATAGGCCACTTCATTGTAATTTATTTAGATGAAATTACAGTATATTCCAAAACATATGAAGAACACCTAGTACACATAAGAAAGGTCTTTGATAAATGTAGAAAATTTGGGCTATCTTTAAATCATAAGAAGACATTGTTTGGTCTCTAAGAGGGTAAACTTCTTGGTCACATCGGATCTGAAAAAGGGATTAAAATAGACCCAAAAAGGGTTGAAGTTATATTGCAGATCAGTCACCCCAGAAACATCAAAGAACTTCAATCTTTCATTGAGAAGATTAATTTCTTAAGAAGGTTCATACCCAACCTGGCCGAACTCCTTAGGAACATGACAGACATGCTAAAGAAAGAGATAAGAGTTAAATGGACCTTAGAGGCAAAGAAATCCTTTGAACTGGTCAAGCATGCACTTACCCAAGCACCGGTTCTTATCAATCATGATTTCACTAAGGACTTCCTCATATTTTCGTTTGCATCAGAACATACTGTGGTCGCGTCCTATTACAAAAAAATCTAGAAGGACAAGAGCAGCGAATCGCATTTTTCAACAAGGCATTAATAGATGTACCTTTAAAATATAATATCATGGAAAAACAAGCCTATGCTTTGGTCAAAGCCTTGAAGGATTTCAGAGTCTATATCTTACACTTTCACATTATTGCATTTGTGCCTTATATAGTGGTAAATGACATTTTGTCACAAGACCCTGATGGCAAATGAGGAAAGCAGATTGATGTGATATTGGAATATGATTTGGAAATTAAACCCACTAAACTCATCAAGGGTCAAGGCCTAACACAATTAATGGTTGAATCTAACTTGCAAGCACTTGATATAAACATGATAGATGCATTAGATGAACATGAAGAGGTGGAAACTCCTCTTATTGAAGATCATTTCCTCAATTCATCCTGGTATGATAATATTTTGTATGTGCTTACTAATCTCAATGCCCCTCCTAGTTTGTCTAAAACAAAGGAAAGATTCTTGAAGTTAAAAGCTGTTAATTATTGCATTTTAGACAAATGTCTATATTGGAAGAATGTTAGTGGTTTATTTCTTAAATGTTTGCCTGAGGTTGATGCAGATAGGATCAAGCATGAGTTTCATGAAGGAGAATGTGGATGCCAACTCAATTGGAAAACCACTGCTAATAAAATCCTTAGAGCTGGTTATTACTGGCTCACCCTCTTTCAAGATGTCCAAAAAATGATAGTTTCCTACCACAAATGCCAAATATTTGAAGGCAAGAGAAAACTACTTCCCTTACCCTTGCAACCAATCACTGTTGAAGCTCTTTTTCAACAGTGGAGCCTAGACTTCATTGGGGAAATCCATCCTGCCTCATCTGCCCAACATAGATGGATACTAATAGCCACTAATTATTTCACCAATTGGATAGAATCCATCCCTTATAGGAATGCCACAGACTCAGTTATCATAAAATTCCTTGAAGACCATATCCTGTCTAGATTTGGTTGTCCTAGGAAAATCATCAGAGACAATGCTGTTGCATTTGGTTCTAAAAAGATGGTTGATTTCTGTCATAGATATCAGATTGTGCTTGGTCATTCAACAACTTATTACCCTCAAGGTAATGGGTTAGCATAATCTTCCAATAAGAGCCTGATAAACATAATAAAGAAGCTGTTGGAAGAAAATCAGAGGTCATGGCACAACAAGCTGGTACATGCTTTATGGGCAGATAGATTGACAAAAAAGAAATCGATTGGAATGTCTCCTTATCAGCTGGTTTATGGAGCAGATGCAGTTTTTCCTACCAGTTTAGGAGTGCCAGTGATGAATTTGGTCCAACAAATACAATTAGAGGAAGATAGCATGATGAGAAGGATAAATCAGACCATACATCTTCAGCAAACCTAGGAAGAAGTTTATAACTGAGCACAGAAAGTACAAGAGAATATCAAAAAGTTGTTTGATAAGAGGACAAAGGCAGGTGATTTCAAAATTGGTGACAAAGTCCTCAAATGGGATTCCAGGAGAGAAGATAAGGGAAAACATGGCAAGTTTGAAAATTTATGGCAAGCCCTTACATCATTCAATCTGCCATTGTTCATAATGCATTTTTTTTGCAAGATATGGATGGTACAGACTTGTTTGGGGATCCTTTCAATAGCAGGATGTTCAAGCATTATTTATGTTGAAATATCAGTTCAAAGCTTTCATTCTCCATTGTAAATATCACTGCTTTATTTTGTTTTCAAAAATTGAAAAATACAAAAACAATAGAAAAGAAAAGAGGGCGGATATAAAAGAAGAAAGGTATAGCCCCATACCAAAAAAGAAGGAAAATATGAAAGTGTGCAAGCTTAAATGCCACTACTTGAAATAGCACTGCGATTTAGTCATACAGCCTAATCATGGCTAGATAGATTTCAATTTACTGCTGATATGTTAGTGAAGAAGATTTGCCAAACAATTTAATCTTGGCTTATCAGTAGACTAGATTAAGTTAGAAAAAGAATTGGTTCTAATATGCTCAAAATCTAAACCAAAGAATCAAAAGAAAAGGATGGCTCTAACAAGCTCAAAACCTGAGCCAAAGATACAAAGAATACTGGTTCTAATATGCTGAAAACTTGAACCAGATAAAGAAGAAGAAGACAACTCAAAAAAGATCAAAACCGGAGCTGAAAGAAAGAATGAAGGATGCTTGTAATTTTCAGATCTTAAGCCTTCACAGTTTTGTTTTAATTTTTTGCAAATAAGTCTATGTGCAGATGGTTTCTTTGCCATGGACACTACAACAAATTAGACAGTTTAATCCTATTTTGGCTGTGTTTTCAATTTTAGTTTTAGAATATAGAGAATGAAATCTATCAGATAGTTTAATCCTAGTAGATAGTAGATTCGGTAGAGAATTTTTGAGTCCAACTGCTTAATCTGGACCCATGGAAGTTATAAGGGTAGATTTAGATTATTTTTCTTGCTTTCAATCAAAGAATAACATGTTGATGTCAAAGTTTTGCAAGTCCAAGTGCACCTTATGAAGAGGAAATGTTAGGAAAGTAGGTTGGGTAGGTAGTTGTTTGGGGAAAACTGATTTGTGATAATGTAATGATTGAACACTTTTCAAGCAACATGATCAAAGAAGAAAGAGGATTGTCAAAGTGTAGGACATTGATCTACATTCTAGAGATAAATTTTCTGAGGTTTTTGATACCTCCAAGGAGCTGCCATCCCCAAGTGGAGCTGTTGTTAGCCATCTATAAAATTTTCATATACTATGATGGCTAAAAAATGTCTATTAGTCTTCAAGAAACAAATTTGAAGAAAATATGTGACTTCTTGAAGCCTTGTTGTGTCTATTTGTCCAAATGATCCAATTTCACTGATGTCTTCACAAAGCCCCGCTATTATCATGAAGAAAACTACTTTCAGACTCATGCTCCATCTTTTTCCCCTCTGAAAAATCCCTCATTTATCCCTCATTTCCTCAAAAATCCCTTTAAACCTTGTAAAATCCCTCTTATAAGGTTTAAAAACCCTTCTTTCACTCTATCAGAACCTTTAAAAACCATCAAAAACCCCCATTTCGGCCTGAAAATCTAACTTTTCCATATGCAGACATTTAATCCCCCACGGGCTTAAGATCTCAACCCCTTCCTCTATATAACCGAGACCGCGACCGTCGACTCAATTATTTAGCCCCTTTCGTGCCATCGGACTTCGCTTTGCCCCTTTTTCCTTTTTTTCTTCATTATTTCCCCCGTGCGATGGTTTCACTACTAATGGGATCTGAGTCATTGATCTCACAGATCCAACGACCATCGATGGATCGCTCATCGCAAATCACTCTTTCCCTAGTCCCGCTTCCCTTTCCCTTTTTTCTTCCGATGGACGATTCCTCAATTCAATGGCAGCTATCCATTTTTTCCTGATCCGACGACCATCACAACCCTCCATCGCATCAGCGCATCACTCTTCAGTGATCCCAATCCCCTTGTCCTGTAACCCTTTCACTGCCAATATGCTAAGTCCCTATTTAATCTTCACCGTCGATCTCGATCCCGATCGGACGGTCTGCGCTCCCCTCCATCGCATCGGCACATCGCAATCACTCCTTCCACAATTCCTCATCCCGCCTGCCTGGATTGCTGATATGCGAAGCTCTGATCACATCTCCACCATCGATCTCAATCTTGATTCGACGATCCTCTATCCATCGCATTTACCTCTCCCATCGGCATCAGCATATCACAACTTTCTAACTCTCGGCTCCCAAAACTCTTCCCCACGGATTTTCGATCTGCCGAAGTTAATCTTGACCGTCCATCTCACAGATCTGATGGCCTGCATTCATTTTTGCGCCCGTATCCACCAAACCTCCCTGTCAAGAATTTTTAACGCAAAATGGGTGGTTTTGGGGGGACACGTGTTAGCCACCAAACCGTATCGTGTTTGATCTGTCCCAAACTGCTTACCACCTTCACCTCACGTGAAAACCGCTGCCAGGTTTCCAATACCGCTTTCTAATTCCTCACGCTAATGCAAATTTTGAAACCTCTGCATGCATTTCTCCTCCTCTGCATCGCTCCTCCACCTCTGCTGAGCCCTCTGTTTGCAGTTAAACCTAAGAAACACAAGATTTTATAATGGCTTATTGTTTTGTGTAGGTTTAATGGCGGTTGTTCATAAAATCTGTTCCACAGGCAAGAAATGCTGACAGAGGCTAAGGGTGATGATCCTCTATGGCCTAACTAATGTAGAAAAGGGACAAAGGAGATGATTTTCACGTTTTAGTTGATAAATCATGATATCAACTTTTCAATCAAACCCTCCAGCGCAGCCACCGGTACACAGCAATCAGACGAAGTCCAAAGATGATCCGAGAAGGCCTAACGGAGCCTAAAGCACATATCAAAGGCCTAAATAAAATTTTTAATGACTTAATCAGACAAATCAGTAGAAATATGGCTTCAAATACCAAATCAGTAAAGCAGTTACCCCTCCAGAAATAAAAAAGGACACCTACGGTCTGCTTTACCTTTCAAAAACACCGTGATAGACATCCTAATGACAGAACCTCATTAACATTGTTAGTGCAGTTATTACACAGTCATGGGAGGCCTTAGAACTGAAATATGACAGTTACTTGTCACAGAGGTCAAATAGAGTACTTCGGCTACAGTTAGTTTCAAATAACACCCTTTGGAGTTATTATCATCTTGCCAGATATGCCTCAAAGATAGAAAAACTACCAAGATGGTCTGAGCAATTAATGAGATATTTATTAAATAGAGTGGAGCATTCGAAAGGACCCCTACTATGTCTTAATTGACCCATTAATACCATTTACTCCACTTCTCATCCTCATTCACCTATAAGTACTCATTGAAGATTCATTGTAAAGGGTTGGAAAATTGTTAATTGTTTGAACTGTTATTGATTAAGAGTTGTTGAGTAGTTGTAATATAGTAGGCCGGGAAGAGAAGAATTGGAATGTAAAAGCTATTGGACTCAAAGTATGTAACTGGTTTTGCACATCAAATAGACAAGCAGAATCATTGGATCCTGATCTAAATCATCGGTGATGTTATTCTCACTGTAATTGTCATTCTCTTTAGGTTTCTAGTGTGTTCATATTCTCTGATAAAGAACAAAAAGTATATATTAGGATTTGCTTCTAAAAGTACCATAATTCTGACTGATAAGATTTATCTTTATGTTTTCTTCTAAATGTGTGTTCGAGAATGATTTCAATAGAGTATAACTAGTCAAGAATGTTGGTGAGCCCATGTCTTGCTGTGTAGAACTTGAGATGTTGTTCTTGAATGAATTTTTCATTGCATGCTAAGTAGAGTCCTAATCAAGGAATTTTATGGTTAGTCCTATCCCTTGTTCAATCTTAAACAACTACTTTGAAGATTTCCCGTAAGAGTATGCCGAAAGCAAGATAGGTTAAAAGTCATTACTTGATCTTAGGATGCTTTTTATGTTTATCTTAAATGTTTTCCCTTAAGAGTATGTTAAAAGTAGGATAGGTTAAAAGTCCTTACCTGATCTTAGGCTGCCATTTGTTTTCTTCTATGTTGGCTCCTTTCACCACACTTCTTAATGTTCCATATGACAAACTGAACTTAAAATATCTTTTGATATAGATAACTTGCCCTTTGAAAACGCTTGGATAGTTGTTGTGCAAGTAACCCTTTTATGACTCCACAGCCCAATGGTTTAGCATTGTTTTTTGACCTATCTTCCCATGTTGAAACGTCCTTCCACTTATTTCCTCCTTCACTTCACATGACCTTCTCATTTAATGATTCCCAACCAAAAACAGATAAACAAATCCCTGTACTTTATAACTAGCCTAATATCATATCATGATCCTTAAAGATATATCCTTTGAAAACACATATAAAGAGATTTCTCTCTGAATCTAGGAGGGCTAGATCCTAGGATTCCAAAGTGGTTTTAATGTTGCCTTGTCATTTGGTATGCCAATCTGCCAAATCATAGGACCCCAATAGGTTCAATATGGTTTACTAGGAAGAACCATGTTACTAAATATGGTTGACTATAGTTAACCATGGTTAACCAAGGTTTCACTATGGTTGACTTTGGTTGACTATGGATGACTCTAGTTGACCATGCCTACCCATGTTTAAATGTGTGTGACCACGTCTCACTATGTTGGTGATGATTGACCATGGTTAGCCATAATTGACTACAATTTGACCAATAATGACCAAGTTTTCCTATGGTGGAGCATAGTTTAATAATGGTTAGTTATAGTTCACTATGCTTAGCTAATTCTAACCTAGTTCATTGAAAACTTCCCAATGGACCTTGAATATTAATAATAGAAAAAACAAATTTGAAAACATAGAATCTAATGGGTATCAATATCATGATTTCCATGGAAATTCAAAACTAGCGGCAGGGAACTCCAACTATGTGGCCTCGTTTCATGTTGGTTATCGCCTTAAACCTAATGCCACCACTACATTTGAACATGTGAAATTTACACGTTTTCATAAATTCTAGAATGGTTTATCACTTATTTAAGGACAACAATGATGGAGAGATTCTTCTAGTTGGTAACTATGCAGTAAATATAGAAAATCTACAGTTCAACCTCCTCCTTTTGGAAGACAAATTTTAAGAATAAATTCATGTCTATCAAAATAATTAGCATCACTAAATATACTAATGGGTGTCAATATTTTTAAGAAAAATGACAATGATCAACATATATCATCTTTGGTTATGTGGTTGCACAAGTTTTGATTTACATGCAGAAGGAGGATTAATAGATTTATGAATTTAAACATCAATGTTGATAATATTTAAACATTTATGATATTTGATTATAGTTGACCATGTTTGAATATAGTTGACTTTTCTTGGACATATTTACTCTAGTTCGACATGGTTGACTTTATTTAACTATGATTGACTATATTTAACTATCATTGACTTTGGGTGATTATGGTTGAGTATGACGACCATTTTTTATGATGATAAACCATGTTTGAGTATATTTGACCATGGTTTATCTATTTAACCATGGTTAACTATGGTTTGACTATGATGTTTGAATATGGTTGATTTTAGATTATTATTTTTTACTATGGTTGACCACAACATACAATGTTTAATCATGCTTAATCATGTTTGAATAACATTCACTTTGGTTTTATATGGTTGACTATGTCTAGTTATGATTGACTATCATAAGCCAAATTTGACTATGGTTGACTTTGGTTGACCATGTTTAATGATGGTTGACCATGTTTGACTATGGGTGACCATGGTTTACAATTGTCAAATTTATTTGGTTTCCTTGTATCAAATGATTATGTTCCTCAATGGTTACCATTACATTTATATGTTCATCAAATTTATGTCACAATGCAATGTTCCTCAAGAATTATCTTGGATTGTGATGTCTCTCAATGGTTATGTCTCAATGCAGTTTTCATTTTGCTTACCTATGTCAATTGGACCATGGTTGAGAATGTTGATAATGGTTGAGAATTAGTTAAGAGGTTGAATTCAAAATTATATGTCACATTCTAATATTAAGAAGTTGAATTTAAATGATATGTCATGACACTAAGAGGTTAGATTATGATGTAATGTCACAATATGACATAAAATTGACATAGCAATTCAAAAACATTACCTAAAACATTTCATTATGGTTGATCATGCTTATCTCTGGTAGGTCAACTTAAGCTGAATTGTTATGTTACTCAATGGTTATGTTGCATTTATATGCTCATCAAAAGTTATGTTATATTGTAGTTTTTTTTAAGGGTATTAATAGGTTGTGATATTCCTTAACGGTTATGTCTAATTATGATTTTCCTTAATGTCTATGTCACATTCAAAGTGAATTATGTCAAATTTATATGTTTTGCAATGCTTTTGTTGCATTTGTGATTAGATAAGCTAATTTGTGTTATTTCTCGGTGGTTATGTTTCTTCATGACATTCATCTTGGTTAACTTATCCCAATTTGATCATGGTTAACCATTTCTTAACTATGGTTGAACATGTTGAATATGGTTGAACATAATTGACTATAGTTGAACATGATTGACTCTGGTTAAGAGGTTGAGTTCAAATTTATGTCACGTTTATATATTACTAGGTTAGCTTTCATAAAATTTCATAATGTGGAATTTTGATATAATGATTCAAGAAAATTGCACTACAACATTTGAATATTGTTTACCTTGGTCAAATTTGGTATACAACAATTTATTTTGTTGAATTTATATGTTCCTCAATGGTTATGTGACATTTATACATTCATCAAGGATTATGTCACATCGATGCTCCTTATGGGTTATATTGGATTAAAATGTTTTTTAATGGTTATGTCTCATTATAAAATTCATATTGGTTACCTTATGTTGGTTTGAAAATGGTTGATGTTGGTTAAGAAGTTGAATTAAAAATAATTTATGCCACATTACAACATTAGGATGTAGAATTCAAAATTATGTCATACTTGTGACACTAAGAGTTTGAAATCAAATGTATGTCATGTGTGACATTCACAGATGGGATTCAACAAAATTCCACATTGTAACATTAGGTGACATACTTTTGACACAATGATTCAAGAAAATGTATTATGATGTTCAACAAGGATTATGTCAAAATATGATTTTTTTGAATCATTATGCCACATTGCATTGCATTGCATCTTGGTTGATTTTGGTTGAATTTATACCTTCCTCAATGGTTACATTGAGATGTTCATCAAGGGTTATGTAACATTACAATGTTCCTAAAGGGTTCTCAAATTGCAACATTCCTCACAACATTTATGAATCCTTGTGTCATATTGTGACATTCAACTTGGTTGAATTGCACTGAATTGCTACCATTATCAATGGTTATGTTCAATTAAAATGTTCATAAGGGGTTATACAACATTTCGGAATTTTTAAAGGTTTATTGCATTGAAGTGTGAATGGTTTTGTCACATTGTGATGTTCATCTTGGTCAACTTATGTCAAAATTCCACATTTCTTAGTGGTTATGTTGTAGTGAAACATCCTAAATTAGTATGTTTCTTCACAACCTTTTTAAATCATAATTCCACATTTGTTGTCCATATTAGTTGAATTATATCAAATTGTTATGTTCCTTGATGAATAGTAACATTATAAGTTTTTGGTTATGTTGGATTGTGACATTTCTTAATGGTTATGTCTCATTATGATGTTCATCTAGTTTGACTTATGTTGAATCACTGTGTTCCTTAATGTTTATGTTGGACTATGAAAATCGTTACATGTTATGTCACATTGTGACACTTCTTAATGGTTGCATTGAATTGTAGTGTTCATTGAAGGTTATTTACAATTCCTACAGTTGAAATATAATAAAATTACACACGAGCACATTTTAAAACTTGATAATGTTCACTTTTATTTAGACTTGGGATAATTCATTTTTAAAACTATGAGTAAAAGAAATAGGATATATTCACATTAGTTGAATATATGTTTATTATGGTTGACTTTAAATTTGGTTGAGTGTGGTTCACTATAGTTGATTTTTTTTTTCTATTAGTAACCACAGTGGGGTATCATTATCTATGGTTGACTCTCGTTCATAATGGTTGATCTTAGTTTCTCCTCATTGAATTATGTTTCCATGCTAAGTTTCTCAAGGGTCATGTCACATTGTGACGTTAATTAAGGGTTATGCTACATGATATTTTCCATAAAGATATATAAAAAGAATATGCAATTACTTTAGGTATACCTAATAAAAGTAGAAAATATCGTGTTCAGTTATATTTGAACTTACACTAATTATTTTATTCAATAATAAGTAAAACATTTTATCATCAAAACGTCAGAAGAGTTTTGGTACTTTAGTTCAAAAGCCTAGATAAATAAATCATCATGTAGTTTCAACCCCATTGTGTTATAAGATATTTAGACCCATAGGGAAAAAAATAACCATTATCACTAATATCTTAGATAACTTGTTCCCTTTAAAGTTATTTTCATGATCTTCTTGAGGAATTAGAAAGTAGGCAAAAATCATGATGATCTTCTTGAGGAATTAGAAAAGCAGGCAAATGAAAAGTTTAAAGAAATAAAAGAAGATAGATGGTATAAGGAAAATTAAAAAGAGGATTCATACTCTTATTCCCCATATGAAAAATTAAGAAAGAAAGTAAAAAATATAGAAGAAGAGACATATGGAAAAAATTCCAAGAATGTTAAAAAGGATAAGACAAAACAGTTAGAAGAACTGAAACAAAATTTCAGGTAACAGAGATAACAGAAAGACATCTACAGAAATAAAATGATATGTACAAAAGCCAAAACAAAAATATTTTGGAAGAGAAAAAACAACTTAAGAAAACGGAAAGGAATTTTAAGACACAGAACATTCTTATTTCAAAGTAGGCCTACGAGTGGTTAAAAGAAAAAAATCATTGGTAGTACAAGTATGAGAAACAAAAGGTAAAGACCAAAATATTCAATAAGGGGGAAGGAGAAGCAGAAGGGATAGAGGTTATTCTATTGGTAGCCCAGGTAAAGGCAACAACATCAACATCCAAGGACAGAAGAAGATCCAGGAGGATCAATCAAGCATGAGGACATGCATGATGCATAGAAAGGGGGAGTGTTGGCCTTTGATTTTGGCTTATTTTTACCCTATACATTTCATCAATTACCAGCTTTTCTCACTACTTTATCATCATATTCACCTAATTTTTAATATTTCATACACATAAAGGTAGTTAAACTATGTATTTTAATTAATATACTGTTTTAAGTCAAAATTGAGCATTAAAATTAAATTTTGAGAGAACTAGAAAAGCTTGTAATGGCTCGTTTAAAGTCATGGTTGCAGGAAACTTGGGCTCGAACCAAATGCATATCTAGAAACTATAGGAACCAAGGTTTTATGGATACATGTTGGTTCACAACAAATCAACTAGAATAGGGCCAGTCAACGATGGTCAAACTTGACTAGTCACTCAGAAAATCACCTGAAACAGGGGCAGTTTTATGATTTTTTGGGATTCATCCTTATTTTGTGTAAAAAAAAAATTATTTATACCTTATGAGGTGGATTAGGATTATTTTTAGTTGTTAAAACCCTTTTTGACTTTTATTGTTATGATTTTAGCCTATTTAAGCAAGGCATTCATAGTTAGAAAAGACCTAGATACTTTGAAACTATTACTTTCTATTAGTATGATTCTTTCATCGTAAAAGATCACTTTAGCTACGCATACCAAGTAGCCATAACATCAATAATGGCTGAAAATATCTTTAATTTTGCTGCATAAAGTTAGATCTAAGCACAAAAGACATTAAGCAGATAAAATGTAAAATGGCTCCCTGCATCCAATGGACAAGACAAGAACAATATATTTAAAAATAATCTTATATTATATTAAAGAATGGGGCACCTGAGAGGAAAAAAAGAAAGGTATTTTCCGGTTCTCCTCAGTGGGATGGGTTCTTGGAAGTCCTCAGTGTTTCAAATCTAACATTTCTCTCTCTTATGGATATGGAAAAGCAAACATGGAACTCAATGGGAGTTCACAAAACAAAATGGAAAATGGTGACCAAGAGAAGATCCAAAGTGATCTAATGCAATGGAGGTGATTAAGGAATGGGGAGAACCCTTCTATTTATAACAAAATATTGGGGTGTTCTAGAACTCGGTGTATGAATAAAATATTATTAAGCAAGTTCTAGAATCACTCTTTAGGAATATTTTATTATATTTGTTGGAGGGAAAAAGATTTTTGACTTGGGTCAATTACTTTATTTAGAAATAACAAATAAATAAATGATTTATTTATTATTTTAGGGCAATGATGGGAATATAATTAAATAAATAATGGTTTATTTAATTATTTAAAAATGATTTAGTCAAATTTAACTAGAAATAATATTTAAATAGTGATTTAAATAACTTATTCTTAGGAAATAATCAAATAAATAATGATTTATTTAATTAACTTCCTTGTTTTGGGTTAAATGTGACCAGGAAATATATGAAAATGTTATTTTTCATGGTGAAAGCAATTTTACTTAGGGTAAAATTGGTCTTACATGATGTACTTGGGTTCATCTAATGGTAATAGGTTAGATGACCAAAAAGTGTTGTAACAGGTTGCCCCCCAAAGTACGAGTGTTAGAAGCAAATCATATGACCAAAGTACGTTGTAAGAACTCAATCAATAGGTAGTAAGAGGGAAGTGAGAGAGAGGAATGTAAGGTAGTCTAAAGCGTGAAAGGACTGGACCCTGAGGAGACTAGACTTACAGGTGCAACAAGTCTCTAGTATATGAAGTGGTACCTTTGTTAAAGGCGGCGGGGGAGGCATACCTATGCCCGCCGAGACAATAGTACACACAAGAAGGCGCCCGGAAAACCACGGAACGCAATAGTAAAAATAGTGTTGGCCTAAACATGAGCCAGATAACTAGAATGATGAATCCCACATACATGTCATGCCTGGAAGAATCGTCAGGACTTATACTATAAGATTTGAGTACATGAGATATAAATATGCCCAAATGCCCCCTACACACAGAGAAGGGCTTGCAAAATCTGACTGATACATGAAAATCGAAGAGGCGCTGCAAGCGGTTGAGGTTGATATCATCAAATGAGAGGAGCTACATCAAGGGCGGAAATGAAGAAATCATCCGGGCATGTGGGGGGCTACCTGCATGGCCACCCCCTCATGAGGGTTGAGACATATCACACACGCCTGGGAATCACCAATAGCTACTGCTGCATCACTGGACCATCAAGTGTATAGATCACGATCATGATGAAAAGAGCTCGAACCAAGGTACACTGCCCCCTAGACCTGGCTTCTGGAATAAATGAGCTGATGTCGACAGAAGTAGGTCTGCCATAGGTGAGGAAATAAGGGAACCCCAACTAAGGCACGAGGGAAAATAGTAGAGCGACGAATAGATAGACACTAATGATGATGATGGAATGAGGGATACTGAGTAGCGGATGGATGACTTCCCTTGTTAGAGCACAAAGGGCATGAATGGCTTGGCAGTGAATGACACAATATCATAAGGGATAGGGGATAGTGGGACTGAAGGCCATAATGTGCGACATGAGAGAGGGACCGAGTAATGAAGGATGGAGGGCTATAGCGGGATACAAAGGGACTCAGGATAGATTCCATGAATGCGATGATGGCTCAAATCGGATGCTCTAAACAAGGGCGACTCGATGGTGCTGCCACACAGTAAAGGTCCAATGGGGGAACATAATAACATGAGTACAATAGGGTATCTCATGATGAAAATCAACACGAACAAGGACAAGTAAGGAGGCAAAGTGGTGCCCCCAGTACAAGTTTTGTAAGTGAGGAAATTCGATTTGGAGGAGAGGTGAATAGACACTTCGTGGATGCAATGGGTCTTGGTGAAATAAAAAATTAATAGGTACCTAGAGCTCATGAACAGGCCAGGTCGCATTTTTTGGGGTTTGTGTTGTGGCATGGGTAGCAGGTACTGGGCATAAAACTATGACCTATCCCAGGAAATGACCTGAAAAGTGTGACCTGTCAGAGAAAGGGGGTTTCAGTGCTGTTTTTGGCTGAGATCTGAGATTTGTATGGTTGAGGGGCCTAGGTGCCCCCAAGCATGTTGTGGTCATGCCAAGATGTATTAAGGGGAATCTAAACACATTTTAATGATGTGATGCGCAATCTGTTTGTGTTATGGTTATGCAGTATGAGAAAGGAAATGGAGGATTACCAATCTCTTTTGGTACTGCATATATGAATCAAATGGACTTTAAGTTTTTGGGTTGGCATACCTGGTGTCACTATCCCAAAGAGAGGATTTGGAGATAATGAACTGATGCTCTTCTGGAAAACCTATAGGTTGGTCAACAACAATGTCTAAGAGACTGGGTCGCGGATGGAAAGTGAAGGAACGATAAGGGGTATCATCCCGAGAGTGATCTGAAGTGATATGGGACTCTAGAGGTTCTTCTAAATGTGGAAGAATAATGGTACTAGAGTTGACATGAACAGATACACTAGGAGAGTTGTGGAGAATTACTTCTCCTGGTCTCTCAAATATGGGTGCCCCCTTACCCAAACATTGGGTTGCAATATAATGGTCACAAGATGTATGTGGTTCAAATGCATGGTTTCGATGTAAGGGTAAATAGAGAAAGTCAGGGGAGATGATTCCTACCATAATGTCATCATCGTGATAGAAGATGGGGTGACTGGTGGAAGAAAGACTACCCGACGTAGCGAAGCTACCTAACTCATCATCATGAGGAGAGAGGTTCATATGCGCATTGTCACAAGAGGTGACCAAACAGTAAGCAGATAAAGGATCTACTGATGTTGAGCCCAAGGTGATTGTTGAAGGAAGGTCAAGCGAAACAACAGGGGAGGATTCAGAGGGAATGTTCCCCGAGAGTCTCATGGATGATGATAGGTAGAAAATGGGGGACGAAGGCTCCGTCATCTTGACATCAAGAGGGGGAATTTCAATGGGAGCAGTCATGTCTGGTATTTCTGCCAAAGCAAAACGCGCAAATAGGGGAGAGGTGGACTCGTTTCACTTGGCCTCGAATTGGCGGACCGCGGCTAGAGAGGAGCAGAAGTCTTCGAGGCGGGGACAAAGGTGGGTGTAATGGACATGGAGATCACACAAAGAATAGGGGTGGTTGGTGTGAATAGTCTTGGGGTTCTTGGTCGCGGTTGCGGAAGGAGCAAAGGCTTCCGAGATCGTTGACTTAGGGAACGCAACAATAACCATAGGCTTGAGATGAGGCAATTCAGGACAGGTATGGGTGGCATGGCCGACAACATCACACAAGGCACACTGGATGGTATGCTTTGGAGGCCGAGGAGGGGCAGGGTTTGTCGGGGCAGCCTTGGCCTTTGATGCCCCCTTGCAAGTTTTTCCCTGCTTACCTGAAGCGGTCGCAACAGGAGGTGGTTCCTGTTGAGGTGACTGAGGCATTATTACAGCGGGAGAAGTCATGGGGACCAGTGGAACCGGGGTCAAAGCAGGATACAGTTTGGGTTGACCAGGCGGGGTAGTGGCTGCAGGGTCAAGGTACCAGACGGGTATGCTCAGGGTCAAATTGGGGAGGGAGAGGGTGGCCATGATGGGAACCGAAGAGACTCTGGGAGGAGGAGCAAGGAAAGGTATCTAACCGGTGGGGTAGTGGCCAGGAGGGACGGCTCCAAGATGGTGGAGACCTGGTGGAACTGACCCAGGAGGATAGAGGGGAGCATGGGTGCTAGCTATAGGAGGAGGGCCAGAAGGAAGAGGTCTGGCTGGCTGAGGCAAAGGGCTAGGAGCAAGTGTCGGTGGGCGAGGTTGAGGTTGAGGTTTCTGACTAGCCAGAGTGGGCCGTTTAAGGTCAGCCCGAGATTATTACATCATGCAAACATTCGCTAAGCTGGGATCAAAGACAGGAGGGGGAGGAATACTAAGGAAGGTTCCAAGCAAGGAGGAGTCTTTGTAGATGCCGAGGGAAACACTGGTCAAATAATAAATGGTTTTCTTATTGGTGACAGAAGAGATGGTGGACTCAGGAGAAGTTTGAGATTTAGGTTCATGGTATGTCAACTATTCGATGGTGACAATATTTCCATTATGTGGGAAAAACATCTTGTGGTGGACTGTGGATGGGACGAAAGACATGGCATAGGTGTAACTACGCCCTAAAAGAATGTTATAGTCAAGAGGGGCGTCGATAACTTCAATGTCAACACAAACAGTCTTGCTCGCAAGGGTGATAGGACAGTTACGGAAGAGGCCAATGGGCTGGGAGGCATGGCCATCCAACGCACGAAGGGTGATTGTGGAATGGGCCAGCTCAGGAGATCTGAGTTGTTTCCAAACTGAAGTAGACATTACACAGGTGGATGCCCCCTCATCAATGATGCACCGGGAAATGTTAGCATTCCAGATTTTGACAGAGATTTGGAAAGCTACGGAAGTAGGAAGAGGAGACTCTGATTGATGGGCATCGAAAACAATCAATTGGTCATCTACTGGATCTACAGCGCCCAGGGCGGATAGTAGAGCTTTTCTTTGGAAGGGGCACGACTGGAGGAGTTCCAGCGTTGAAATGGCAACAGGATATTGGGCCAACTCATATACTATACTAAATGAATGGGCAACTTGGTCAGAAGCAGCATTTCAGCGTAATGGTACCTTAGGAATCTTGGTATGAACCTCGGCGTTGGGCAGAGGGATATGCAAGGAACCATTAGTTGTTGAAAGAGGCTCTGTAGAACCTGAAGAAGGTGACTCGGGGATAGATGGAGAAGGAGGCTGGGAGTGTGGACGGGACTGAGTGTGAAGGTTAAGGTCGACGGGTATAGGTTGGTCAGAGTTCATCATGAGGATCTGGTAATCAGAGGTACCAGATGGAGGATGTTGAGTGGTTACCGGTCCGTGAGGTGGTTGGGTAGCCACGAAGCATTGCTGCGGGAAAGGATTGGTCACGCTCGGCTGTGCATACACCTGCCCCTGAGGGGGTATTGGTTGATGTTGCGGGGGTAGAGAAGACAAGGGAGGCAAGGGTCCTAATGCGGGAGGAGTTGGAGCACTAGGCTGTGGAGATGGATGATAATGAGGTTGGGTAACAGTGTGGTAAATAGGGGGTTGGACAGAAAGAGGAGGCCTGCCAGGTCCTGGATGTGTGCTATCAGGAGGGCAGGAAGTGGTGCCCCCTCCCCTAGGAAAACCATAGCTCATGGGAGGTTGAGCGGAAGGATGAGAGATAGCTCCAATGATACTGTTGGCAGCATGAGGTGCCCCCGGTGCATTTGCATTACCGGGTCTGGGGAGATCAGGTAGAACAGTATAAACATAACTTGTCTGAGCGTAGATCAGGTCATATTTTAATGCCATTTGGAGGGCAGCTTCTTCGGTTTGAGGAAAATGCAATGCGACATCTTTCCCGATAAGTGGCAAGAGAGATCTAAGGAAGCAGTCCATGTAGACACGGTCTTCGAAGGTAGGATATTGACATAGGCTCTTTCTTCTTCGCCATTCCTGGACATGATCAGATAGGCGGGTCGCAGATGATTGACGGAAAGAAGTCAAAATTTTGATACCAATGTCATAATGAAGGGGAAGTTGGAAGTAAGATAAAAAAGCCCGGGCAAGAGTCGCAAAGGTGGTATGAGAGGAAGTGGGCTGATCAACATACCACTTAGAAGCTTTGTCTGTAAGCATGCGTTGGAACAATCTAAGACGGATGCAATCATCAGTAATGGAATGGGAGGAACACCACATGTGGAAAGATCGGATATGGTTGGAGATATCCTCTCCAGCAAGGCCTTCGAACTTGGGAATGTCAAAGGGGAGCTCGGTTGGCATAGCAGGCCAACTAACATCGTGGTAGATAGGATCATTGATTAACTGATTGAAATCAGGAAGACTGAGGCCTGCCATGAAGGGGATCAAGGGAGTAGGCGAGGGAGTGCCTGTGGCGGTTCTGCTAGTAATAGTCCCAGCATTAGGGTCGGGGTTACCACTAGCGTTAGGCCCTAGACTAGACATGGTGAAGGTAACAGGGAGAACCAAAAGTAGGGGGAGGAACCAAAGAATTAGAAAGTGAATCAGAGTGCAGACTCGGGAGAGGGTTAACTTGATGATGACGGGAAGGAGGAAGTTGACCATCCAGAAACTAAGGGTGAAGGCCAAGAAGTCTCTGGGATAAACGTCTTGCAATGATGACGAGAAGAATAAGATCTGAGAAAGGCAGGGAGGTGCAAGATCAAGTGAGGTCAAGGTCGAAACAAGGGCAGAGAGGTGCGGTGTCAATTGATTTGAAAGTCTGTGCCAGGCGGTGTTAACCAGGCACTTTTTCACTTAGGGTCGGTGTGTGGTGTGAGTTGATTTTAATTTTTAAACCCAGACATTTTGAGAGTAAAAGAAAAAGTGTGCTGCGTAACTAAAAATAAATCTGCGATAAATAAGACAGAAATAACAGAAAATTAACAGCTAACAATGCATCAATCTAACCCAAGAAGGTGGGTCTCTCAAAACGAGTCTATAAGAGGGAAAAAAAATCTAATCAAAACATGCTAAAAAGAGGCCAATAGATCTAAGGTCGGGAGGGACATGGATCTAAAGGAGAAATCTGCTAAAAAGAGGTGCAGAAAACAGCAAAGAGGCAACGGAAAGGTTGCTGCAAAAGAGGAGGGAAACAGCTAAAGGCAGTAGGGAAAAGGAGGTGACCCTAAAGACAAACCCAAACAAAACTATAAGAGGTGATTTGAAAGGGAAATTAGCTGAGGTTAAAGGGATCTGAAGAGGAGGTATCGGATCTGTAAAAGAAATGGTTGAAACTCTGAAAATTTAGACACTTACAGCAGCTAAAACTCTTCCACAACAAGTGGAGGGTACTGAAGCCCTAGGGGGCTAGATTCCCACTTAGTTGAGTAAAACAGAGAAAGAAAAGGTATAAATGGGTGGAGACGGAGGTCAGACAACCCTGACAGGGGTTCAGACAAAACCTAGAAAAATTTCAGAAAAATTCCAGAAAAAAGTCCAGGTCATAGTTTTTGACCTGTTTTTTGCTCAGGTCGCAGTTTTTGGGCTGTTTTCCGCTACCGAGGATGCAGTTTTTGGGCCAAAAAGTGCGACCTACACTTCCGGCACTCTCGGCTGTAGATTTCAGAAAAAAATGTCGTCTCAGCTGCGGTTGATGTCGGTCACCTGCGCAATAAGGCTAGAAACAGACGGAAGTTAAAAATTTGACTGTTTAATGGTTTTAGGGGTGAGAATCACCATAAAAATAGGAAAAACAAAAAATTGAAAAGAAACCCTAGGGTCTGAAATAGCTGGATATGCAGGAATAGATAAAACGAAAGCGGTCGCAAAAGAAAACCCGTGTGGAGTCGCCAATTGTTAGTATGATTCTTTCGTCGTAAAATATCACTTTAGCTACGCATACCAAGTAGCCCTAACATCAATAATGACTGCAAAATATCTTTAAGTTTGCTGCATAAAGTTAGATCTAAGCACAAAAGACATTAAGCAGATAAAATGTAAAATGGCTCCATGCATCCAATGGACAAGACCAGAACAATATATTTAAAAAGAATCTTATATTATATTAAAGAATGGGGCACCTGAGAGGAAAACAAGAAAGGTGTTTTCCGGTTCTCCTCAGTGGGATGGGTTCTTGGAAGTCCTCAGTGTTTCAGATCTAACATTTCTCTCTCTTATGGATATGGAAAAGCAAACATGGAACTCAATTGGAGTTCACAAAACAAAATGGAAAATGGTGACCAAGAGAAGATCCAGAGTGATTTAATGCAATGGAGATGATTAATGAATGGGGAGAACCCTTCTATTTATAACAAAATATTGGGGTGTTCTAGAACTCGGTTTATGAATAAAATATTACTAAGCAAGTTCTAGAATCACTCTTTAGGAATATTTTATTATATTTGTTGGAGGGAAAAGGATTTTTGACTTGGGTCAATTCCTTTATTTAGAAATAGCAAATAAATAAATGATTTATTTATTATTTTAGGGCAATGATGGGAATATAATTAAATAAATAATGGTTTAGTTAATTATTTAAAAATGATTTAGTCAAATTTAACTAGAAATAGTATTTAAATAGTGATTTAAATAACTTATTCTTAGGAAATAATCAAATAAATAATGATTTATTTAATTAACTTCCTTGTTTTGGGTTAAATGTGACCAGGAAATATATGTAAATGTTATTTTTCATGGTGAAAGCAATTTTACTTAGGGTAAAATTGGTCTTACATGGTGTACTTGGGTTCATCTAATGGTAATAGGTTAGATGACCAAAAAATGTTGTAACACTTTCTAAAGATAATTGAAGACAAAGACTTGATTTATCATTTTCTTGTGCATACTATATGATTTTAAAGGAGTGATGTAGTTGATTGTTTTAATGGTGTACCAGGAAAAGGTGGAGGGCCCCCTTACTGAGCTAAGTACACTTTGTTGTAAATAGTTGTTGATATTTTTAGTATGAATTCATATTATGGCCATGTTTTTTTGAGTGAATATTGATCTCCTTTCAGTAATTAGTTTGTATGTTGAACGACTACCATGACCCTTAGAAAAGAGCCTCTTTTTCCTGAGCTAGGACTGGACTGAGTCAAGATTCACTATGTTATATGCTTTCCTAGAATAAATTGTATGATTTCATAGTTACATTTTATCATTCTTTCTTAGATGTTTGGAAATGTTATTATAGAATGAATGTGGAAGGAAAACCCAAGACTATTAGAGAAGAGCCTCTTCTTCGTCTTCTAAAATAGACTAATCTCATTGAACAATCATTTATCTGCCTTTCTAGAATAGATCTGAATGTTCTCTTTACTTTCTTTTCAGAATAGTTGTCTTTTTATCTTTAAGATTCCAACAAGCATTCAACTTTTCAAATTATAAACAATGGCTTCCTATGTTAATTAGATCTAAGATCCATATATTTTGGCATGTTTCTAAGTTTATGATCTGGGTTGATAATTAAATGCATGTTCTAATTTAATATCATAAATTAGACTTACAACATCATCATCATCAATAACCTATAATGACAACCTTTTTGCTGAAAGCTATACCTCATGGACCAAAAGACTTGACCATAAGTTCAAAGGATCCATAGTCTTACTAATTAGTAATTTTCACTATCTTTGGATGAATATAGATTTATGGCAGCCTTCTAAAAACAATATTTATTGAAACATTATGTGTTTTCATAAATCTCACTATTTTCACTATCCTTATAAACAAATTTTCACTATTCCTCGGATGGTCTTCTCAAGATCACCTTGTTGCTCTTAAAAGACTCATTATGGGCTTATACCTCTCATTTTCATCCTTCTTGCCTACCTAAAACCTCATTTCTTCGTTCTCCCTCCAAGATCATATTTGTGACTCATTCCCATGCCTCTTTGAGCATACTAACCTATGACAATGCTCTATTTTCACTTGAAAATCTTTAAGTCAAAATATCATTCAAAATCAGGTCAAAAGCATTCTCACTAGGTCATTAGGGTTTTGCATTTATCAAGGTCTTATAATTTCATTCTGCTGAGGTCAGAACACATATGAGAAGGAGTGATTATGATCATCATGTTGTCAAAGCCATTTTTTCAAAGCCTCAGTGAGAAAAAGAAAAGCCAGCTCCATGACTTCAGTAACTTGCAAAGAAAAAAGTGTCAAAGAGGATCAATGACAAAGAAAGAAGACTTCAAAACATTAGAAAGTGGGTTTTTCAAAGCCAACTCAGAGTTCCACATTCCAGCACATCAAATTTAAAATTAAAAAAATGTTTACTTTAGCAATTGATCAAATGTCAAAGGGAGTTGTCTTGTTCCAAGGGTGCCCAATTCATCATTGTTCACAAGCACCAAACCCTAATTTCCTCTCCCATTGAGCTAGGGTTTGCTATGAAAAATAGGCATAGGATTAGAGGATCCATATGGTAGTTCATATCAGCAAGTATGAACCATATCAACTCATAAACATCATGTCTCCATAATTTTCCAAGAAGTCATTCCAAGGGACAAATCATTTGCCACACATAGGGCCAGTTTTGCTTCAAACTATGTTTTTGACCCAAAAGAGATGAAATTAAAAAAATTGAGAGATTTTTTTGTCCCTTATAGGTCAAGGAAGAAAAACCTCTTTCTGTTTTTACACAGGTATCATGGTTTGGGAGAAATGTCAAATTTATAGGTACTACAAGAGGTTTGCTGCACTTCTGGAGTGACCTTGGGAAAATACGTTTTTTCCTAGCTCGAGTGTCCAAATGACTTTCTTGATGAGTCAAATGAAAAATAAACTAGAATAAATTTCCAATGAGCTATCATGAGATCAAATTGGAGTTGAGGAAGGCCTCCAAAAGTTGCCTGCACTAGGACTTTTCATTTCTGCACCCTCATTTAACATATTTTGACCAGTCTTGGGAGAATCAACATTTGACATGTCAAATGAACTCCAATCATCCAAAAAAGGTATATTTGGAAATTATACTTCAAGGTATTTCTAACTAGATATCCTGGGTCCAATTTGGACACCAGGAAGACCTCCAAAAGTGGTTTGCAAAATAGTGTTGCGTTTTTCCATCCTAGCGCTGCATGTTCAACACTTGGCACTGCGCTATTTTTTGGGGCATTCAAATGAAAAAAATTCAAAATTTTCATGTTACTCATGCCAAGTAAATAAACCTCATAAAATTTGAGAACATTTGGAACAAAATTGGTCCCCCAAAAAGGCCAAAAACTACCAAAACATCACCTTTCTGCCCTCTTTTTGGCACTGGCGCTGTGCGTTTAGCAGACTTGGAAGAAGTGGTTTTCGACAAGGAAAATGAGAATAATTATATAAATTGGAAGCATATTTGGAACATAGACTCAGACACCTTTACAATGAGCCAACATGGAGCTCATTTTGACACCGGGAAGGCTTCCAAACGTTAGCTGGAAAACAGGTCATTTTCCTAGTCTTGGCGCTGCGTATTTGCACTGGCACTGTGCCCCTGTACCTTGGAGCTGCGCCCTTACTAGGAGTTATTGAAAAAGATATTTTGAAGCCTTAAAGTCAAAAAATTTCCAAAATGATCTCAAATAGTCATGTTAGAAGTTATTTTTGCAATAAATGAATTTTAGATATTTTTCCTTGGGCCTTGCATGGTTTCAAAGGTCAAGATGCATTAACTAAGTAATGAATGACATTTGAAACCCTAGCTAGGGTTCACCTCCTCATTTTGCAGATAAATACTGCATGTATGCTTCATATTTTTGTTGGTTGATTGTTGAGCTGAATACCTCATAGACTTAGAGTTGTGAAGAGTTTTTGGCTTTGGATCTTTGTAACTGTTTTGGACTGAATATCAATGGAGCAAGCACATTTATAGGATTCATGAACTTGATTAATGCTGATGTTGTTCTAATTTAGTAATTGTTTCCTTCTGTTTTCATATTTTTCATTATTTCTCTTGCAATAGAACAAAAAATTTAGGTTAAGATATGCTATTAGAGGCACCTTAAGTCTGTCTGCTCTTTGTTGCTCAATCTTTTCCCCTACTGGGTCTGATTAGAGAATTCTTAATTGCTTTCTGATTCCACCTATCTTGTTGTCTTGAAAATTATTTAATAAGAGTCAAACCAAAGAAGTTTATGGTATGCACTGTCCTTTGCTATAGCTTGAAACATTGTTTTTAAGGCCTTTCTTTGAAGTTTTCTTACTAGGGTTTAGGCTAAAGAAGTTTATGGTTTGCCCTGTCCTTTGGTCTATCTTGAAAAGACACTTTGAAGGTCCTTTATATTCTGATTGAAGAATTTAGGAGTTCCCTTCTCTTTAATCATCACTTATTTTTTATCTTAAATTATTTCTTTCTCTAAAGGTAAATATCTAGAGAATTTAGGAGTTCCCTTCTCTCTAGGGTTTGCTAGATTGTTGTCTCAAAGTTTACTTGATAAAGCTAGGCCAAATAAGTTTATGGTTTGCCCTGTCCTTTGGTTCTTTCTCAAACATAGTGGTCTCAATGACTCTTCTTGTTCTGGTATATGTTAAAGGATTCTTAGTTTCCCTTTAAACCTACTAAACTTCACAACTTAATGTTCATTTCACACTGTTGTGGTGGATTAGTCACACGGGTGTACGATATCGCACCAACTTAAAGAGTGTGGTCTACTCTTTGAACTATTGGTAACAGACAGAAATTTGGGGAGCTCAAAATCATAAAACTTAGTGGAAATAGTATGTTAAAGTATGCTCTGGTTAAACTAAAATTAGAACACAAATATATAGAAGCTATATAGAGAGTCAAAATGATAATAATGCAGACGATGGCTCGATGGCCTCTTCTTATTAAACGTTTGAAATGGAGAAGAAATTTTACCCACTTGCCAAAGGGCCCCTAGGTAATGGCTCTAGGTGATCAAGAGATCAAGTCCCTTGTAGAAAAATGCTCAAAAATGAAGTTGCTCAGAATTGGTCTGAACTAGATGGACTGGAAAGAGCTCAGAAAAACGATCATGTAGCTGCAAACAGAACTCAAATTCGTTACCGTATGGAGGAGATATTGCATTTTGAAATCGCCCAATAACTTTTAATTTTGAAAGAAATTTTTTTAATATATTGTGATGGGATAATTTTATTTTTTATTAAGGTTTAATAAATTAATTAAATTATATAGTTTTAATATTTTATATGGTTTTTTTATTAAATCATATATTATATTATTAATTATATATTTTAATTAATTATTAAAAACAATTTTTAATTAAACCTTATTAAAATTTAAAAACTAAACCACATATATGTTAAAAATCCAAATTCGAAATAAGTTTTGGGTCAAAGTTTATGGGTAACGTATTTTTAAAAGTTTAAACATTGGAGATGGCAACGTATATGATTCAAAATCAAAGATATTAGTGGGCTTTGGTATACGTGTTAGAAAACACGTGGTTCAAACAGGTTTACGTGGCATATTAACATTAGGGGTAAAGGCTTGTAACGTATGGTTCACATGATTGAATGCGTTAATGGAGCAGGCCACATGCTGTATTACATCACGGTGGAGCGGGGAGTTTATTTAATACACCACTTTGTTATATGGTTGCAACTTTATATTAATCCGCATTAAACTCAAGCTATCAACCACCTTTGCCGACGGGTGCGGTCATATGACTCGTGACCCTTATCTCTTCAGCCCTCAACGTACTGGTGGAAATAATGGTGGATTCCACCTATTTAGGCACCAATCTCCATATTTGTCGGAGCTATCTGGCAGTTAACCAGACTTAGCTGGAGTTATTCTAGGCCAAACTGGCAGTTGGAGTAAAAGAGCCATAACTTTGGCTAGGAAAGTCCTTTTGGGACGATTTTTTTTTTGTTTTTGGGGTATTGAATCATTCTGGAGCTGTTGGGAGTGTTTGCAGGGCTATCAGAGCATTATATAAGTGAATTTACCAGCTTTTTTTGTCGTGGAGCCACTAGGGCCTAATGAAAGATCAGCTATTTTGAGCTATTCTCAGCCAATAGAGGTGAATGAATAGTCGTTTTATACTTATTTCAGCCTTCTGTATCTATATTTGCAGCTTATTTTTCCTTTTGAGGCTTTCTATACAGTGTATTTCACATTTTGAGCATTTAATGAAAGAGGGAAAAGCCTAATTAGAGGCTTTTGGACCCAGCAGAGGTAGCCCAAGAGAGGGGTGAACTGCTTAAACAATTGCTTGTTGTCATACTGTGTATTTTTGCTGCATTATTTCAGATTTTGCTAATTTAAATAGTAACTTTTCATAAGTACTAATTTCCCAATCAGGTTTAAACAATGAACAAAACTCATTAGTTCAACTTTAAACCACATTATATCATTTGCAGAATACGTAAACTTGCTTATTCACACATATAATTTGGATTAATGAATACTTTGCACATAAACAAATATTTTCATTGATCGGATCTATTTTAGTGATTACATTTTATTTCTTTAGGCAGAGCCCGTTTGTGGGCCAAGAGCTTCTGGTTTCATCCTTTCTAGTAAAGGTGAAATAACCAGTAAAAGCCCTACTGTCAATCTCTGTATTAGAAATACTTTGTTCTCACAATTTCAGATCACTAGGTCCCGATGCAAGGATGTTGCCTTCCGAGCTCTACCTCTGATGAAGTCTCCCTCTTTCTCTCTATTGTGGTGGACTAAGATGTTGGGTGGCCAACTATCGAGTCCTCTTTAGCTCCAACTCTAGGTCACACACACTGCTGGTGTTGCTTGGGAAAATTTGGCCAGCATAACAATGTGATCACCATTTCTTCATCTCTTGGAGGCTTTATATAGGTGATTTTCAAATCCTCCTTCCCTCCCTTGGTACATGATGGATAGTGACCCAAGGGAGAGGTGTGATTCCATTGTGTGCTCACATAGTGTCTAACAAGGCATTGGTGGCTATCCTTAGGTGACTTTCACATAAGGAGTAACTGTCCTTTGCTTGGTTTGGTCTTGGAAAGTGACTTTTTTCCATTTCTAGGAATGCATGCTTATTGGGAAAAAAAGCACATAGAAAGTGCTCTTCTCGAAGGATAAAGTGTGCAATTCAGCATTTATGACTAGTTCAAATCTGATTTTCTCAAAACCTTAAAGATTTTAAATACTTCTTGATTCCATAATGTGTTCCTGCCCTATAAGTCCTTAGGCTTGACATTAATTGATGTTGTCTTCTGCTGTACAATTTTCCAGTGTTAACAATTTCCCCATAATGTGTGAGGTCTAGGAAGAACTGTATATCTGAAATACATTATAGTTTATTTTCTATATCGTACGCAAAGAGAGAGAGAGAGAGAGAGAGAGGTCTACGTGAATTTTTGAATTGAAAATGCCTTGCACCATTTTCGAGATAACCATGGCCTAAGGGATCTCCTGCAAGAAGAAAAAAATATACAACATATTTACAAAATAAAAACAAGGTGGGCATGTCCCATGCTCGTTATGCTATGGCTAGTTAAACAAAATTGACAGATACATGTGCTGTCTGTGCCACTACTGTGGTAGTGACACTAATGGTTGTTGACGACGATTGCTAACGCCCTCAGGGGCATTTTTTATTTGACGATAGGTGGAATGTGGTACCCATATGTGTGATCTTGGCATGGCATATCACTATGCAATGTACACATATGTACTGGTTGGGACCTTCCCGTGTAAGCATTGTTGTCAGAGATGCTTATGGAGGTAGGGGTTTTTGACATATTTGATCAAAATGCAATGGTTGTAAGGTACGATACCATCATGACATGAAAGCTTTTGCTGTGGTCGAATGTCAGGAGGATCAATGATATCTTTTGACAATGATGTCTCCCACAGTGCCACCCGAGGATACCCCTTTGCATGGGGAGGGGTAATCCAAGGTACCGCTTCCTTTTTGGAAAAGAGGTGTCGAGGTCGACAAAAAGGAAGCCTTAACCGAACCATGGGTCGCCGAACTGAGGGGTCGGGGACCTCAATGTGATGATTTTAATATAGGGATGTTGGTGAGAGGTGACTAAAAATGGATGATGGGGATTCAACGGCCCGAGGTTGAAGTATACTTGAGCATCTTGGTGGCAGTCATAGTTATTTCTGAAGGGAAAACCCCTGAAGTCTGTAGGACTTCCAAGGTGGGTGTGGACTGGCTATGAATGTCATGATGGTGCATGGATGGGGGTGAAATACTTCTACCAAGGGGAATGAGGGACTGCTGCCATGGAGGAAAAGATAAAATATGAGGGAGAAGTGGTGAAGGGTCGTTTGCAGACTTTGCACACTTACCAAAAGAATAAAATAATGGGGTATGGTTTGTACAAAACACAGAGACGGGTACCCCAAAACATGAAAGAGAGTCGCTCACTGAAGGTGTTAGGATGATGTTTTACTGGGGGTAGGGGTCCCATTGGTTGGTCTCATGTGTGGGGTTGATGAAGTGGAGGATGTCGCAAATGGGATTATGCTGATGGAGGTATGGTGGGCCAAATGCGATGCGCGGAGGTGCACTTTCAATCTGCTTGTACAACTTGGTCGTTCAGGAAAGGGGTTTTGAGTTTGAATGGTAAAATTGACCTTATGCATGATAGATGGATGGGCATGAGGTGCTTCTCAGACTGAAATGGTATGGCCATGGCGTCACTTGTGCTATGATATATGGTCTATTTTGGGTGATGAACACCATGGAGGGGAGACTCTACCGACCAACGCAGACGTTTATCATATGTGGGGTGAGGTGATGATAAAATTTGTCAGGTATGAGGACCCTATGGTTTATTTCTGATGGAGAAATGATGTCAGGATATGCAAAGTTTTCTGGGACTCTATCATGCTGAGGGTAGAATGATACCTGCTCTGGAACTTTCAATGGATGGTGTTGTGAATGGTTTGTGGGTTCTTCCTGCAAAAAACAACTACCTCAAGTGAAAGCATCTTATTTTCATTAAATATTATTGAAAGACTTGAAATTTGGAAAGGAATATGGGAGGGTGCGTACCTGCTGGCGCTGAAAAAATTATTTTTCCAGAAAGAAAATGTGTGACATCACTTTCATTTTTCATGCCATACTGATGATGGTGCAACTTATGGTTTGCGGAATGGACCTCTTGATATCCTGTTATTGACCTCCGAAGTTTTGGAAAAGAGAAATAAATATGGGCTTATGGCCCTAATCCTATTCATTTGTACTTGCTAAGTTTTGGGAGATCATAGGTGATTGTAGAGCCATTCTTGCCATTGCGGTCAGCCTCTGTACTAGGGATTAGCGATATTATGCCGAGGTAACTTTCATGACATCCTGTATTTCCATTTTTCCAGTTTGATGGTGTTGGGGGCCGTACAAATTGGGTTTGTACAACCTCAAAAGGACTTTTTTCCCTAGATTGCGTGGGTGATCTAGGTAAAGAGACGCCCTCCTTAAGCGCATTTCTGAGGGATAGATATGCAAGGGCACGCTATTTCCTCCTTTTTGTGTGAAAGGGCGCACCTATGTAGGAAATAGGCATCGAAGGGCACACTTGTCTGAGAGACAGGTGCACAAAGGGCAGGGTGAAATAAAAACTTGGGGTTTTTTTGTCTGTTTTGATGTTTTTGTCTGTACTGATGGGTGCCTGTGTTGCTTGGCAGGTTGGTGTGGAGAGAGCGAGATTAGTCGGAGATCTAGGCTATTCTAGCTACTGATGCTGGGGCGCATCGTCAGTTGGCCGCATGGGGCCTTATGAAATTTGCTGAGAACGAGTTTCTTCAGTCTGAGGACTGATTGTTACGTTACATTATACAACATTGGCACAGGAGGCACAATATGTTTGTACTGAGGGGGACGAACTTGATTATCCATCCAGAGACTGATATATACTTCATGACCGGGTTAATGCCTCAGGGTGAGGCATTGAGGTATCCACTCCCTGCTGGGAGAGTGAACCTAGACAGGTTTCGAAGGAGGCATTGTGGTGGTGCGCCTGTGACTGAGGGGTGCATCAATATTGCATCAGTGAAAGATGTGGCTGAGTGGTGTGCTTTGGCCATTATTGTGCGACTAGTAGGGTCATTTTCTCTACATCGGGCATCGAACTCGCAGGTGGGAGTTTTACACTACTTGAGGGGCGGACATTTTTTCGATTTCTCCCACTTCTATTTTGATGGTATGGTGTCGCAACTAAATAGGGTCCAACGTGGATCTAAATCATTTACGTATGCTAGCATCTTGTGTTGCATTACGTATGAGAGGGTGGTGCTACTGAGGCTCATTGTGGCAGTGCCTATTGGGGGGCCGTGGGAGCCCCGCATGAGGAGGCAGGCTCCGGTGATGCCATGTGGTGGTGGTGGCCTAGTGGGTCGTTATTGGAATGACATGACAGAGGCCTAGTTTGAGGCCAATGCGCAGATTTTCTTTCCATACCGCATGTGAGGATGGACTTTCAGGGCGATCCAGATATCGGTCTCCATTTCTATTATGTTTGGGGTCCTGTAGGTATGCGCTGTATTATTTTGCATTTGTTCGAGTTTTTATGTACTTATGTGTTTTTTTATTGACACTAACATTATTTTGGATACTCGTGTAGATGTTGGCGAGGTGGGACGCCAGTGGCCCGACTGGTGGGTCACAATCCTCCGCCACAACCTCGTGGTGGTCAGGGGGGAGTTGGCGTAGGTGGACAGGGTGGTGTTGCCGATGGACCTAGCGGGGATGGTGATGGCCCTCCTGGTGAGGGAAACAACTTGGCTGTAGCTGAGGTTGTGGCCAAGTGAGCTCATGCTGATGCGGCTTAGGCACGTATTGCTGTTCATACGGCTTAGGCGGCCACTCTAGAAGACTTCCGAGGTCGAGTGGACTGCTTGACTTAGGGGATGCCTGCTCGAGGTTTCATGGAAAAATTTGAGGAGGTTTGGCTAGAGATGGTGATGGACCATGAGAGGGATTATCGGCCCACTCTACGACGGGTAGCTATTGCAGTGGTGACAGCAGCTCCAGTGGTGGCACCAGGAGTAGTGGTGGGTCCAGGTGCTCCTCTTGATGGGGCACCCCCTAGGGTAGTTTTGTATATAGGGAAAGCACCTATTATGAGGATTCTTCCCTTATTTTTGACAACCTTTATATCTTCGGGCTAGCCAATGGGCCAGCGATACTATTTTTGTACTCAGATACACATTTTTATTGATATATATATGAGAGATATTTTTGTGGCTCTACATGGTGTGCTATCTATTTTGGTTTATATATTTTGTGTTATGCTGATGGATATCTATGTTTTCAGTTTTTTATGTATGATGGTTTATTCGCGATGAATTCCAATCTAGGATATTGTTAGCTATGTAATCAACTGCTTGGTTTTGATTCCTTGATACATGTGAAAATGTAATGTAATCAAATTGTCTACTTAATCTTTTTGCACGCAAATATTTTCTAAACAGGTTTGCATCTCTGGCTTCAAATTTTTGGTTTAACTATGATACTACTAACTGGGGATTGAGGTAGACATTCATATGGCAAATGCCTTGATGGAGGGCCTCACACATAAGTCTGATGACGACATCATATTTTGCCTGATTGTTGGTTGCTGATCCGATGCACACGCCATTTGAACACAGTGGTGATCGGTCAGGGTGGTAGATGACCCAGGCGGCTACAGCTAAGTTTTGAGACCATCATGATGCTCCATTAGCAAATATGAAATAGGGTTTAAGTTGGTGATCCATGGTGGCACTTTGAGCGCGTTTTTTGCATAGGTCTTTGGGTCAAAAATATTTTGGTGTTGGGATTTTTTTCTACTCTAACTCTAGGGGATAAGGGCTGCTGGGGCCTCTATGGGTAGAAATTCTTGAGGTATAGACCGTTGACGGGGTTAGTGAGGTAGGTCCCATTCGGTTCCATCAAGATGTATGCCCCCTGTCAGAGACAATGTTTGGTGATATAGGGTCCTTTCCACAAGGTTTCAAATTTTCCTGGCCCTGAGGCCTCTTTTGTGACATCGTAGCAAAGGACTAGCTCACCCTCAATAAATGAAAGAGGGGTGATGTGGTGGTCGAATGATGCTTTCACCCTTTTCTTATGGGCCTCATTGTGTTGTAGCGACTGTCGCCAACTTTCGTTAACTAGCTCTAGTTGTACTAGGTGTTGTTCTAGAGGCTAGGTGTCATCAAGGAGTTCGATGATAACATGCAAGCTTGGGATTTTGAAGAAATCAATGCAAAAGTGCAAGGTATCTTGGTATTTTGCGACAGGAATAAAGTGGAAATCCTGGGACGAGGGGGTGGTTGGAATCCTATCTTGGGTGTGCGATGATACAAGTCGTATGTGGTGAATTGTGTCACTGACATGCAGCGAGGGAGGGATCTCGGTAATGGAGTCCTATTTGGTCATAAATTCAGGTCTCCCACCAGGGTAGTCAATTTCCGGTAGGTGGAATATGTTCTTATCATAGAGGTGTCTGAATGCTTTCATTAGCGGGCATACCTCTAGTGTGTGATCTTGGCTAGTGAAAATAGTGCACAGTATCACAACGCTGACAGAGTAGATAGTGTGAGATTCTACGCTACTCGTTGTCCTTGATGTGGATGCTTGGAAAGGGTCGGTGGTGGAAGTGGTTGTCTTCTGCTTCCATTTCCGCATTGTTGGTTTAGAATTTTCTTCCTCTTTGGTATTTGGTAGGCTTAATGCCGCTCGAGCTACTCTCATCTTGGGGAGATGTGCACACTTAAATGTATGATGAAAGTGTGATCAAATTCGACAATAAGTGTGTGTGATCATTTCTTGTTTATAGAGAAGTTTTCGAGGGAGAGATGAGACTATGTGGAGACCTTTTGCAAGGGGCTTGAGTTCTCTGCATTGGTTGACTCGGTGATCATTTAGATCACTCAGGCCGCATGTTATCCTAGGCTTTACCTGGGGTACACGTGGTTGGTGTGTGGTCTTATCAGGCTTGACACACCCATGCGATGGTGGGGACATTAAGCCAGCGATGTATCTTTTATGCCATTCCTAGAGATCTTCCATTCTCTTTTCTATGGCATTAATCATGTCGATAGTGGGGCGGATCTATGAGACATAAGTACAATGTCGGTTGTAATGAATACCTTGACATATCAAGAAAAATATCCATGATATGGGGGACCCATCATGCTTGGTCTGAGGCCAGGCGAAGAACCAATGTTGCAATGCTACTAAGTCAGGGTAGTGGACGACTATATGGTCTATCTTTTTTCATAACGTGCAAGTGGGTGTGTTTCGTGAAGTGCCGCTAGGGGTAACTAGGGGTTCCCTGCTAATCCATTCTTTGGTTGACAAGAACATGATAGACCTGCTCATCTCCTCTGCTTAGGTCATGGAGCTGCTTGTGGACTCGGCATCCATATCATCTTCTTGGCAAAGGAAAACTATGGCTGAGTGGAGGCTAGCTAGGGCTATCCAGAAGCAAGCTATATGTAGTGAAAATCCTCCAAGAGGTGATTGTCGGTGCATAGCGGGCATGTGAATTGTGTTGCCGTAGTCCCACATAGTAAACCCTTTTGATTGGATACCATCTGTGACTAAGCTCCACTGTGGCACACTCTTCGAGGTAGTGGCCACGTTCATCGCATAACATACAACATATAATGGGCATTATTGGGGGTATTTCTATGAATCTATGCTCCTCTTGTAAGTATATGATGGTACACGACTCATCATTGATAGACTGGATGGAGGGATCCTCTTGATAGGACCGCTCGACCGCATGTAAGGCGTCCCTATATCGTGGTATTTCTGGAAAATGGTGGGTATAGTGCCCATAGGTGTCACAAAGTGCGCATGTGTGATTGGTACGCAGCGGTTTGCCTATAATTTTGGTGGCAGGTTCCTTTTTATGGGAACGCGGCATCAAGATGTCTACTTTGGAGCTAAGGAGTGGTTTTAACTCATACAACTCCAGACATATGTGGGTAGGGTGGCTTATGACATCACATATAGTGTAGTTTGATGACTCTCTTTGCATGGTGGGGGTTATTGCTTTCTTTCCTCTCTTTGCGGTTTTCTTGGCCATGGTAACTGGTTTCGCAATGGGAACTTCCCTTGTGGGGGTGGTTGCAACCGTTTCTTGGGTAGGTTGGGGCTCCTCAGGATTGAGGGGCTTTAACCCTATGGCAGTAACATTAGTGGGTCCTATTCCGGAAGGGGGAATGAGGTATCAAACTGGGAATGCCAACGATATGCTGGGTAACACTAGTGTTTCCAAAACCTGCTGGGAGACGGAGCCAGCTGGAGGGTAGAGGAAAGGGGTTTGGGAGGCAGTATAGGTTAGAGAGGCTTCCATGGCTAATGCCTTGATGCCGTTACTTCTTGAGTCTGTGTCTTGACTCACCTTGCTGCTTGATGTGGACATCATGCACACTGGGGCCCCTGTGGCATCGGGCGACACCTCAGGGATAATGGGAGGATATCCTAGGATGGAAAATGGTTTTAATTGGCTAGGACCATATTCTTGATACCATGAAAGACCATCTACGGTTGTATCTACGTAGGGTAGAATTACATCCATGTTGGTTAGGGGATGCTTTTCACTGTGGGTCAGTTGGTCTACTGTAATGATTCAATCCTCGTGGGGGAACATCATGATGTGGAAGACGGAGGATGCTATGGTAGACATGGTTTACTTGTAACTCCAACCAAGGAGTATATTGTAATCCAAGTGAGAATCCAAGACTTTGATGTCTATGTGGACCATATTTCAGGCTAAGCAGACCAATACATTTTGGAAGAGGCTGACGGGGGTCAAGGGATGACCATCGTACACTCCAAGTGTGATGACAGAAGGTTTGAGTTCAGGGGATCCTAACTT
This sequence comes from Pinus albicaulis, assembly GCA_034641835.2. Lineage (NCBI taxonomy): Eukaryota > Viridiplantae > Streptophyta > Pinopsida > Pinales > Pinaceae > Pinus > Pinus albicaulis. Next base: position 10,867 of record JAXQQM020060240.1, on the reverse strand, counting down.
CTACCATACATTCTTTGACATGATGCATGTGGATGCACCCTCCTCAATGACACATTGGTGAATAGTAATATTTTGTACCAATAATGGTATCTGGAAGGTGACCATGGAGGGAAGCCTAGGGGTGGCTTTGTCCAAGTCAAAAGCCACCATGCGCGTATCGGCAGGGTCGATAGCGCCTAATGCATAAAGTAGGGCTCTTCGTTGCTTGGGGCATGACTGCAGTACTTCTAATGCGGACATAGTAGCAGGTGATTGAGCTAAATATTCTACGAAGCTATAATTGTGGGTCGCTTTGGAGTAGTTACCTGCTCGCCTATTAGGCCCTTTTACCATTTTTGGCAATAGTTCCATAGGAATATTTGGAATGGTTAAAGGTGTAATCAACACGCTTGTACTAGCCCCTGACGTATTGGTGTCTATTGGGGTGTCGTAGCTGCGATTCTGAGTTTAGAAAAACATTTCTTCCCAGCCATGTAGATCACATGGTTGCTTTTCCCAAAATTGTCTAGGTTTTGCTGATGAGTGTTGACCGTCCCTTGATGGGGGGGAGGTTCTTGCATCACCACAGTTTGTTGGGAAGATCCTCCCTATCCTCGGTTACTCTGTAGATTTTTAAGCTCAGGGAGTTTGGGACAGTGGTGAGTATAGTGCCCTTACTCACCACATATTGAAAAAGAATAGTTTGTTCATAGAGGTGGCATTTTTCCTTGCCTTTGGGCATTGCTTGGCTCCTAGTTCTGATTCTGGTTGGAGTTACCTCTAGCTTGGGATCGCGATGGGCGTTGTTGGTTGCTACCCCCCTATCCAGGGTTCCCTTTGGGCTTGTTTTTTGTCTTTTTCTTAACCACGTTAGGAGAGTAGTTCTCCTGATCATACTGGCATGGTTGATTTTGGGACGGCTGCACGAAGTTCACCTGTGCATTGTTTTGCATAGGTGGGTTGTGTGCATGGGATTGAGCATAATTATGTCCCATGTTTGCACCTAGCCGTTGGGGGGGAGCTCTTCCATCAATCTTTCTTCCTATGTACTGGGTACCCTCATCCAGAGGATAAGGTCCTCCTTGGTGATACGTTTGAGCCCTATTAGTAGAATTTTGCTGCGACATATGATGACTTTGAAATCTGGGTTGAGACATGTTCTGGGTAGAACCATGTGTGCAACCGGGACTTTGACTACTGCTGTCTACGTACCCTTGGGTCATTGACCCAATTATTCCATCTGTAGAGTTAGACGTGCCTGGAAATTCTTGATGAGATTGTAGGCACGGGGCATTAGGCAAGATATTGTAGATGTATCCTGACTGCGTATAGATCAGTTCAAAATGCAGGGCCTTACTGATTTCATCCTCTTCGGATGTGGGGATGCACTGCGCCACATCCCTTGAAATCTCTGGTGTCAGAGTTTTCAAAAATAAATCTAAGAGGACTGGGTCATTGAGTTTAGCTTTGCATAAACTGCGACACTGCCTCCATTCATGGAGATGCTCTAAGATATGGATGGAGGAGGATTGCCTGAAATGGGTCAGTAATTCCATTCTTGAATCATGGTGAATGGGAAACTAAAAGTATGTGAGGAATGCAGTAGCGAGGGCACTAAAGGTTCCATGTGAAGCAGGAGGTTGCTCCACATACCATTTCACGGCAACTCCTGTAAGAGTGCATTGAAATAGCCTCAATCGAATAGTATCATCAATGATGCTATTCGATGAGCACCACAGGTGAAAGGTCATTATATGATTACCTGGGTCTTCCACTTGCTTGCCTTCAAAATTTGGTATGCCCAAAGGGAGCTTTATGGGCATGGGAGGCTAATTGGGGTCGTGTGTGATGGGGTCATTGGTGAGCTTGGTTAAATCAGGTAGATTCAACGCCGCTAAGAAGGATGACTAGGAGGTTGATGCCATGGCAACATGTGAAGAAGAAAAGTTCTAGTTAGTGTTGGAAATATTGTCATTGATGGCAATGGAAGAAGCAAAGGCATTGGCTACAAAGGAGCATCTAATCAGAAGAACAGAGGAAGTATCAGTCAAGGAGTAGAGACAAGCAGAGACAGAGTAGGAAGAAGGGAAGTTGATTCAGATTCTTAGGGTTAGTGCATGATCTGGAACAATGAAACATGGTATGGCAACTGTACATTGGTGACTGTGGAACCAGAATGGAGCATGAAGAGGCAGAACCACGAATCAAGAACGATTTTAAGGTCGCAAAAGGGAATCTGGTGTAAATTTCTTGTGTTATATATTATGGAACTGGTGTCAAGCCTCAATAAACAAATGATGGGTTAATCTGTTGATGAAGAGCGCAAGCGATACGGAATTAAGTCCCTGCAGTGTTAATCGATCAGTTCACCACATTAACTAACAAAAGTCGTCATGAAGAATTGTGATACAAATAAGTCAATTTACAATAATCGAGCAGGGGGAGTGGATCCTTGAGCAACTTTGCGAGAGGAACAGTAACGGCGGTTTTCAGTTTTTATCGCACCGCTCTTGTCGGGCAAGCGTTATTCAAGAGGTGAGGAGCGACTCCATAGAACGGGTGACACGCGTCCCTGTACATTTTTACAAAATCACTTTTCAACATGCGCCATCGCGCGTTATAGTTTGACCCAGGACGCCCAACGATATCGTTGAGCGACGTTGATATGGGAAGGAGTCATCGGACGGTTGTCATTTGTTGAAGATGTGCGAAGTTTAACACAGTTACGACGGGCCATCACACGTTAACGTTTGGCATCGGAGGTTGAGTGATATGCATATACGCCGTTGATCTGGAAGCTGGAAAATCTAACAGTGATAGGATGATGGACTTGCGTGAAACTTACTTATAGTACCATGCACATATTTGATTGGGTTTTGACTATATTTGTGGGCCCGGGGTCAAAGGTTTATTATATTGTTTGAAAGCATTATAGTGTGAAGGGATAATCGTAATCCTAAAGTTAAGTCTTAAAGTATTAAATTAATTATTTACTTACCAAGATCAACGGATCAGTGAGAGTTATGAAGACCCCGTTGGATTATCTATTTTGACCCCATCCAGGAATACCATTAGCAATAGAATGGTTTTGACTCATGGTTTTAATAAAGGCAAAACTATATAAGGAGCTGAATGATAGAGAACGAGGATGTGCATTAAAAAGCTGGTGAATAGAATTTTCAAAAGAATATCTGTATGGGCGAGCTCTGTTTTTAACTGATAAATCTGACACTACGATGCACCCATGGATATAATTTAATGATGATGGATCTCTGGTTTGAATGACAGACAAATTTATGAAGAACTGGTGTGAGTATACAGGAAATACATAAATCTAGTGACAGGCAAGGTATGTTGTATGGAAACTGGTGGTTCCCGTATGAAATTGATGAAGCATGGTCTGCAGTGGTGCTGAGGGTCGAAGCCTTCAGAGAGGGGGTTGTAGCTCGCTTCCAGTGGTAGCTGGTAAACGAGAACAGGGGGTAGTAGCTCCCTTCCAAGACAGGCTGGTAAACGAGAGAAGTTCATTGCCTTCTGCAGGTGGGTGCTTGCGTGCTGGTATAAGTCTGCACCAGCATATATTGTAAGAAGTTTTCTCTATAATAAATATTGAAGACTGAGATTACAGCAGCGGTGGTTTTCTCCCAAATTGGGTTTCCACCTTAATCCTGGTGTTCATATGTGTTGTTTGTGTTTGATGGTTAGTTCTGTTATATCTGTTCATGCTTAATGCTTAACTAATGCAATGCTCTAAGTAATAAGATATCTGGACATACATGTTGGATGCTGTACTATAACATATGGTTGTAAGAGAAAGAAAAGAAAATTGATCAGCCCTAAATACTGATTCACCCCTCCCCTCTCAGTATTTTTCAACAATTGGTATCAGAGCCGGTCCTTCTGAAAAAGCTTAGCCGCTAGAAGGAAGATCAAGCAAGATGAGTAACCAAGATGGAACAACATCTATCAGGCCTCCGCTCTTTAACGGAAACAATTTAATCTTCTGGAAAACAAGGATGAGATCCTATCTTCAGTCTCTGGGAGCAGATGTATGGGAAATTTTTGAACAAGGATATCAATATCCAGCTGCAGTGCCAACGGATTCGACGGAAAGAAAGAACTATGAAACAAATGCAAAGGCAGTCAATGCTCTATTGGGAAGTCTAACTGAATTAGAATTTGTCAAATTCATGCAGCTGAATACTTCAAAGGCAATATGGGACAAAATCATTCTAAGTTATGAAGGTGATTCAAAGGTAAAAAGTGCTAAACTCCAAACTCTCAGAATTCAATATGAGAATCTAAAAATGGAGAATGAGGAGAGCATTTCCAATTTCTTTTTACGTCTTGATGATATTGTAAATCGTATGAGAAATCTAGGATAAACAATAACCGAATCTACCTTGGTTGAGAAAGTCTTAAGATCTCTAACGACAAAGTTTGAGTCAAAATTTTCTGCCCTTGAAGAAAAGTAGGATCTTCAAAACCTCACTGTGGTGCAACTTCATGGCATACTAACTACATATGAAATGAGAAGAGGAGGACCTTCTGAAGTCAAAGAAGCAATCTTTAGAACTTCTACAAAAGGGAAGGAAGTACAAAAACCAGAAGGATTAGGATATATCTCAGAAGAAGATGAGATAAACTTTGTAAAGAAACTTCAACTTGGCACAGGACGGTTCAGAGGTAAGCTTCCTTTCAAATGCTTTGATTGTGGAAGAGTTGGTCATTATGCTGCTAAGTGTCCTTATAAAGAAACACATAAAAAGGGGAAGGAAGTAGCAAAAAGAAATAAGAATCATTTTAGCACTAGAAAGAGTTACTATACTCATGAAGATAGTGATGGGTTATCTGATAGTGTGGAGGAATGTGAACAAGTTCTTAGACTTCTCATGGCATTTGAAAAAGAATCTAGAGAAGAAAAAAATACTTTTGTGGATGCTCTAGAAGACAGTGATTTTCTTGATGAAAACAATAAATTCAAAATTTTCTTAGAAGAAAGTAAAATAATCATAGAAACCCTGAAAAATCAACTTGAAGAAAAGGAGAAACACAATGAGAAATTAGAATGTGAAATAGTGAGTCTAAGAAAAGAACTTGAGAACGTAAAAACTCTGAATCTTAGATTTTCCAAAGGATCTAAAACATTAGATGAATTATCAAGGTACAACGTTCTCCTCTTATAAAGACAGGTATTGGATATATTGGAGAATCTTCTCAAGCTTCAGCACCAAATTATCTAAAAGTAGTTACAGCTGGTGTACAACATGATGCCACTCAGCAAGGGAATAAAGAGTCTTTACAGATAAAGCATTATCATCTCAATTCAAAGAACACTAACAGGAATGTCTTTCAAAGAAACACCAATCAACAAGTGAATTCATATAAAAGATTTTATGATCGCAGAAATTTCTTCTTCAATGGACAATGTTTCTCATGTCACAATTTTAGTCATAAAGTTGTTCAATGTGTTGCATATAAAACCATCATGACAAGAGAAGAAAGAAAGAACAGGATTGATATTGAAACAAAGAAGAATACTTATAACAACTTTTCTCCTCTTCAAAATGAAGTTGAATGTGCCTATTGCAATAACTTTGGTCATGAAGAATCTGAATGCAGGAGCAAAGTTCAGCCAAAAGAACATGTTCCTTCAAGCTCCAAAGTATGGAAAAAGAAGGAATTACAGGTTAAAAATTGTGGCATAGCGTTATTTGTAGAAGATGAAGAAAACCAATGGTACATTGATAGTGGATGCTCAAGACACATGACAGGTGATAAAGACAAAATGCTTGCATATAGTGCTCTAGCAAAAGAAAAAAATGTTACATTTGGAAATGATACTCCTATGGTCATTAAAGGAAAAGGGTCTATTTTTCTAAAAGAAAAGGTGAAAACTAATGAATTCATGTATGTGGATGGATTAAAACATAACTTGTTAAGTGTAAGTCAAATGTGTGATCAAGGAACTGAAGTTGTCTTTAGTTCAAAAGAATGTGTGGTACGTGATCTTGATACAGGTAAAGCAATTATAAAAGGAAAAAGAACTCCAAACAACTTGTATATATTAAAGAACCCCAAAGAAAAATGTTATTTGAGTAAATCTTCAGAAAATTGGCTATGGCATAGAAGGTTGGGACATCTGAGCTTCTATCAAATAAATAAATCAAGCAGACTTAAGGCTATTCATGATCTTCCCAATATTACTCTACCTGAGAATATCATATGCAAATCTTGCCAATTCGGCAAGCAAACCCAGGTACAATTTAATGCCAAGGAAGGATCATCAAATAAGCCTCTTGAACTCATTCATACTGACATATGTAAACCTATGACGAAAAATTCACCATGAGGTGAGGAATACTATATCTTATTCATTGATGATTTCTCTAGAATGTGTTGGATTGGGCTGCTTACACACAAAGATGAAGCATTTGAGAAATTTCAGATCTTCAAAGCACTAGTTGAGAATGAATTAGATCTAAAAATCAAGTGTCTCAGATCTTATCGAGGAGGAGAATGTACATCCAATGAATTCCTTGAATTCTGTGAACAACATGGCATAAAAAGATAGTTCTCTGTAGCTGGCACTCCTCAACATAATGGCATTGCAAAAAGAATGAACAAAACAGTTCAACAAATGGCTAGAGCGATGCTTGATGATTCTGAAACACCTGACACATTTTGGGGAGAAGCAGCACATACAGCAGTAAACATTCTCAACAAAGAACATGTTCATGTAAATAGTGATAAAACTCCATATGAACTCTGGTATGGTAATCCTCCCACCATAAAGCACTTTAGAATTTTTGGGAGCAAATGCTTTATCAAGAATAATGATGAAAAACTTGGCAAGTTTGAAACCAGAGCAGATGAAGGAATATTTCTTGGCTACTCCTCTAGGAGTAGGGCATATAAATGTTACAATAAAAGACTTCGGAAGATTTTTGAATGTATTGACGTTGTTATTGATGAGTCTCCTGCAGCTCCAAAAGAAGAAAAGCAAACAACAGATGAAGATGATGACGACACATATCCTTCTACATCAAACAGTAATGATACAAATAGTGAACCCAATGAAGAACCCGAAGAGGATTTTTCTGAAAAGGCTCCATCTAGATATGTTCAAAAGAATCATCCAGAATCTCAAATTTTGGGAGAAAAGGGATCAGGTGTACAAACAAGGAGGACTCTTGTGGAATCTTCTAGCAATCTGGCATTTCTATCCACTATTGAACCTCACAGTGTCAGTCAAGCTAGCAAAGATGAATGTTGGATTCAAGCCATGAATGAAGAACTTGATCAAATTGAAAAGAATCACACTTGGGAATTAGTACCAAGGCCTCATGACAAAAAATTCATTGGCACTAAATGGATATTCAAAAACAATTTAAATGAGAATGGGGATGTTATAAGAAATAAATCTAGACTTGTGTGCAAAGGATATGCTCAACAAGAAGGTATAGAATTTGAAGAAAATTTTGCTCCTGTAGCCAGACTTGAAGCCATAAGAATGTTTCTTGCTTTTTCAAGCTTCCAAAAATTCAAAGTTTATCAAATGGATGTTAAATCTGCTTTTCTCAATGGTGATCTAGAAGAAGAAGTTTATATATAACAACCAGAAGGATTCATTTTGGGAAATGATGAAAAACTTATTTGTAGACTTAAAAAGGCTCTATATGGTCTCAAACAAGCTCCAAGGGCATGGTACTATCGTCTTGACAAATATCTTCATCAAAAAGGATTTTCAAAAGGGTCTACTAATAGCAACTTATACACAAAAACTGAAAATGACAAACTATTGATTGTGGTTATATATGTTGATGATATCATTTGTGGAAGTAATAAAGAGTCTATGAGTCAGAAATTTGCTTCTGATATGCAACAAGAATTTGAAATGTCTCTGCTTGGGGAACTAACATTCTTTCTTGGCTTGCAAGTGCAACAAGCAATAGATGGCATATTCTTATCACAAGAAAAATATCTCAAGCAAATCCTGAAGAAGTATGGCATGGAAGACTGCAAACCTGTAAGCACACCAATGATAACTGGATGTAATCTCAGTTCTAATGATGATTCCCCCATGGTGAGTCAACCTGAATACAGATCTATGATAGGAATTCTACTCTATCTCACTGGGACAAGACCAGACATCATGCATGCAGTTGGGATTGTTGGACGATTCCAAGCTAATCCAAAAGAGTCTCATCTTTAGGCTGTGAAAAGAATATTCAAATATCTACAAGGAACTCAAGACTTTGGACTATGGTATCCAAAGAATGTTGATCTTACTCTTCATGCATACACTGATGCAGATTGGGATGGAAGTGTTGATGATCAGAAAAGCACTAGTGGTGGTGCATTCTATATGGGGCCCCAGTTAGTATCTTGGTTCAGCAAAAAGCAAAGCTCCATTGCCTTATCTACAGCAGAAGTAGAATATGTGGCTACAGCATCATGTTGCACGCAACTCCTCTGGATGATGCAAACCCTACAAGGCTTTCAAATCAAATGTTCACCTCCTATCTCCATTATGTGTGACAATACAAGTGCCATCAGTATCTCAAAGAATATTTTTATGCATTCGAAGACCAAGCACATTCCCATCAAATATCACTTCTTACGTGAAAAAGTACTTGAACAAAAAGTGAAATTGGAGTATGTTTCCTCCAAAGAACAAGTTGCTGATATATTCACCAAACCTCTACCCAGGGAAGCGTTCGAATATCTCAGACAGAAACTGGGAGTAGTCTCTGTGATACAGAGGATTAGGTCATATGAAAAGGATGCATTGTTGGCATTTATAAGTCGTCCTGTTATATTATGAAGATACAACATCATCTCAGGGGGAGCATGGTATTGTCAAACTCTTTGCCATTGATGTCAAAGGGGGAGGAAAAGCAACAATGGACTTCTATAAAACAATTAGAGGAAGAATATTGCCATCAATGCCAAAGGGGGAGATTGTTGGAAACATTGTCATTGATGGCAATGGAAGAAGCAAAGGCATTGGCTACAAAGGAGCATCTGATCAGAAGAATAGAGGAAGTATCGGTCAAGGAGTAGAGACAAGCAGAGACAGAGTAGGAAGAAGGGAAGTTGATTCGGATTCTTAGGGTTAGTGCATGATGTGGAACAATGAAACATGGTATGGCAACTATACATTGGTGACTGTGGAACCAGAATGGAGCATGAAGAGGTGGGACCACGAATCAAGAACGAGTTTAAGGTCGCAAAAGGGAATCTGGTGTAAATTTCTTGTGTTATATATTATGGAACTGGTGTCAAGCCTCAATAAATAAATGATGGGTTAATCTGTTGATGAAAAGCACAAGCGATATGGAATGAAGTCCCTGCAGCGTTAATCGATCAGTTCACCGCATTAACTAATGAAACTCGTCATGAAGAATTGTGATACAAATAAGTCAATTTACAATAATCGAGCAGGGGGAGTGGATCCTTGAGCGGAACTTTGTGAGAGGAACAGTAACGATGGTTTCCAGTTTTTATTGCACCGCTCTCGTCAGGCAAGCAGTATTCAATAGGTGAGGAGCGACTCCATAGAACGAGCGACACACGTCCCTGTACGTTTTTACAAAACCGCTTTTCGACATGCGCCATCGCGCATTATAGTTCGACCCAGGACGCCCAACGATATCATTGAGTGTCGTTGATCTGGGAAGGAGTCATCGGACAGTTGTCATTTGTTGAAGATGTGTGAAGTTTAACACAGGTACGGCAGGCCATTGCACGTTAACGTTCGGCATCAGAGGTTGAGCAATATGCATATACGCCGTTTATCTGGAAGCTGGAAAATCTAACGGTGATCGAACGATGGACTTGCACGAAACTTACTTATGGTATAATGCACATATTTGATTGGGTTTTGACTATATTTGTGGGCCCGGGGTCAAAGGTTTATTATATTGTTTGAAAGCATTATAATGCGAAGGGATAATCTTAATCCTAAAGTTAAGTCCTAAAGTATTAAATTAATTATTTACTTACCAAGATCAATGGATCAGTGAGAGTTATGGAGACCCCACTGGATTATCTATTTTGACCCTGTCTAGGAATACCATTAGCAATAGAATGATTTTGAATCATGGTTTTAATAAAGGAAAAACGATATAAGGAGATGAATGAGAGAGAACGAGGATGTGCATTAAAAAGCTGGTGAATAGAATTTTCAAAAGAATATCTGTATGGGCGAGCTCTGTTCTTAACTGATAAATCTGACACTACGATGCACCGATGAATATAATTTGACGATGATGGATCTCTGGTTTGAATGATGAACAAATTTATGAATAACTGGTGTGAGTATACAGGAAATACATAAATCTGGTGATCGGCAAGGTATTTTGTATGGAAACTGGTGGTTCCAGTATGAAATTGATGAAGCATGGTCTGCAGTGGTGCTGAGGGTCAAAGCCTTCAGGGAGGGGGTTGTAGCTCCCTTCGAGTGGTAGTTGGTAAACGAGAAAAGGGGGTAGTAGATCCCTTCCAAGAGAGGCTGGTAAACAAGAGAAGGTCATTGCCTTCTACAGGTGGGTGCCTGCATTCTGGTATAAGTCTACACCAGCATATACTGTAAGAATTTTTCTCTATAATAAATATTGAAGACTGAGATTACAGCAGCGGTGGTTTTCTCCCAAATTGGGTTTCCACCTTAATCCTGGTGTTCATATGTGTTGTTTTTGTTTGATGGTTAGTTCTGTTATATCTGTTCATGCTTAATGCTTAACTAATGAAATGCTCTAAGTAATAAGATATATGGACATACATGTTGGATGTTGTACTATAACATATGGTTGTAAGAGAAGGAAAAGAAAATTGATCAGCCCTAAATACTGATTCACCCCTCCCCTCTCAGTATTTTTCAACA